>JAEPBF010000075.1:0-347904 GCA_019739055.1 Passiflora organensis | reverse complement strand
ATACACAACCACCTTATCTACAGTTCTGTATCTGATAAAAATGGAATCTTTTGGGGTTCACGTCACAGTTTGCCCCTTGATTGCCAACATGTGTGGAGAAGGGGAAGGTCTTTCTTCAATAACAAAACTCTTAATTAGACTACTAATAAAGTACTAAGATTGGCCATAAGAGAGATCCCATTAACCCGATCCTCACCTTTAAATAAGAATCTGCCAGTAAAAAGCTAGCCTTTGTGGCAATCTGCTGGTGGTTCTATGATTTGCTCTAAAAATTTTAAAAGCCACAATCTTGAACAACACTCAATAATTCAGAATTAAACCTGGATTATGATTGGGTTAGATGCAAGATTAATTATTGAAACCTCCACGCAGAGACACATTCATGATTTGGGTCATTTTCTAATGCCATTATATGATTGTATGGCAAAGAAACTGGCTAGGATAAGGGGATCATTACGGCTAGCTCTCAACAAGACAACTACTTGGTTACGGTTCTTCGTAGTTTATTCGAGATATTATAATCTAAATGAACAATATTATAGTTCTTTAATTTGGAATTTTAAGACAAAAAAAATATCATCAAATCAAAATATTAGCATATAATTTTTACATTTTTAAGACAAGAAAATATCATCAAGTTACATTATTTGTTATCTAGTAAGTAACGTAATAAATAGCCAATTATAGATTCTCGTATCCATGTGAGCCATTAAGATTAAGAATGGGTGGGGAATGTAGGGATTGTCCTTGCCAGCAAGCGTTTGATTCTGAAATTCAACATCCATTGACTTTGGTAAATACAGTCATTTCCATCACTAATAAACCAGCAAGACACAGCCATGTGTTCCTGAGCCGAACCCTCGTTAGGGTACATGATATGTTTGTTAATTAACATGTTATTAATACACATATCCCTCGTGGTATTAATATTACACCACAAAACCTGTTCCTGGCCCCATTTCCTGTCCAAAATACGCCTAGCATAGCCTCCTCAAGGACACCTGCCTAATAAAAATGAAACCACTCTCCGTTGTCTCCATGGTTTTATAGAAGCCTGTAATAATCGTGGTAAAAGAAGAAGAATAGGTAGTTTTGTTAGTTGCAGCCTCGTTGATTCGCAGCAGAGTACTATATGTGATAGGCGAGCACTCAAGCATTTTTTTGATTCTATTAGATAAAACAGACATAGCAAGTGGAAACCTATGGCCCATGCAATATAGATTCCGCCAATTATTTGGTCAGCTTTCCTCCAAAATAAGTGAACCTAATGCCAACAACCTGAAACCCTTAGCTGTGCAAGAGCTGCAGCTATCTTAAATCGTTAATGGAAGAAACCAACCCTTGCAGTAGTAGACCCCGACTTGTCCAATGGTCCCAGAGCTATGGGAACTAGAGCAACAACTCAAGTAACGTATTGTAGGACCCCAGCGATCGATATCAACGAGAATGTGTCCTGTTTCTATTTCATTTTAAGGTTAGAATTTAATACACATTTCAAGCTGGTTTTCTTCTCGGATTAGTTTGGCAGTTGGGTGATTTGATGACGATATTTCATGACATTATAGAATTTTGTCCTAGAAAACATTGAAAAAAAACATGAGCCAAAAAATGATTAGTTATATAACCAAAGAATATATTTTTATATTCTAATATATATATAATTTTTGTTAAACAATGTGGAATAATTATTAATAATTGAACAAAAGATACCCAATTTATTAATTCAATTATATAAACAACCCTGATAATTATTTGGAACTCCTAAATCATTGATCTGATAATGACATAACATTACATAGGCTCATTATAGTGGTTCTCGCAATATTATTACAAGGTCCCAAAACAATTCAAGTACAAAGGCAACCCCTCCAAAAACTCCTAGCTGATCTGGCAAAAACGTGGGGCCCGGGATCAGAACAGGACCCACTTTAAGGACTGCCACCTGGGAAGAGGGTATGCGAAAACGAATGACGTGGCAGAATGGTTCCGGTAATACACGAGATTGTGGGAACTGTAGAAGGAGATTGTGGGGCTTTTGTTGGGGTGGGGTCGAAGGAAAGGGAAGTTAGAGGTAGCCTTTAAGACAAACCCATCTGGCTACTCTCCTTGTCATGTGCATTCATTAATCAATGTGGGTGAAATAAAAAGGGAAGTAAAAAAAAAAAGGAGAGAGAGAAAGAGAGAGAGATAGAAAGAAAAGCCGAACATGATTCCTGTGGCTTGTGCGAGAAGGGTCACTTTCCCTTTGCCATGTTTAGATATGCTTCTCCTAACATTACTAATTCCTCCCTCACTTTATACTCTATGACCATTATACCCCATCACCCTTTCTGGGTCATTACACAACACCACGCTGTTTATTAACAAAAGATATCCATATCCATAGCCATTACTCATGTAATTAATTGTTTCTTCGCTTGTTTCTGTTCCAGGGTAAATTAAGGGCTTGCTGGGCTTATCATTGTTATTCATATTAATGGTAAGATTCTGTTGTTATGGCTGAAGAAGTATTTTAAAGCGGTCATTTAGCAGAGAATTCGTAGACAACAGCCTGAGGTGATCAGCAACCCAGAAAAGTGCATCATCACTCTGGTGGTGGATGTGACCGCACCAGTAGACACAACTCTGAACTGATAAACCAAACCCCCTTTCTTGTGTTAAATTTGGACAGAGAGGGTGTCAAGGAAACAACGTAGCTGGTCGATTTCGGGGAAGGCCAGATTTGTAAATTCGAAGTGACCAGAAATAAATAACTGGAGAGATTTCTTACACTCTACTTACCTACTTTTGGGGCAATTTGCTGGCGTCTTATCTTTTCTCCGGTAGTTGAAACCGAGGACCCGTGATGGGCCACCGCCTATAAGCAGTCACAATCATGAACTCCACCGGATGCTCCCGGTGTAAATTCTTCAAGAGGGTGTGTTCTTTGCATTTTTTTTCTTTTTCAAGTAGAAAAAGGTTTTATAGGGTCATAGTGTTTTTATCATAGGCCAGATAGCAATAGTGAAACAAAGAGAGAATCTAAGGTGTGTGGTGCCAGCTATGAAATTGAAGGATCGAAGCTTTCTCTGAGGTCAAAGCTGGCAAATTTTCCTTTTTCTTTTTTTCTAAGCCATTACCCTCTCTCTTCCTTATTCGCACTTAAAAATCTGCACAGATTTTAAATCATCCCATCAAACCCCCCTCTTCTCCTCTCCTCTCTGTCTCCACTTGGTTTCCAATTCTTTACAACTCTTATTCACTATCTGCTATATATACATTTCTCATTGTTTTATGACACAGTCCGGAAATGTTTGTGCTTTGAGAGAGCAAGAATTGAAGAGAAACGAGACGAAGCGAGAAAGGAGGGAGAGTAGTAGTGAATGGTTGATTCTTCCTCGTCAAGAAAAACCACCTCCATGGCTACTTCTCCATGCCTGAGTTCAAATGATAAGAAGCATTGGTGGCTTAGCAACCGCAAGGTAATACTTGCATTCTCTTGATCTTTCTTGTTTGGTGAGACCATAGGCTTTTTTTCTGGCTACAGTTTTCTTCTATATTCTTGAGTTCTCACAGTGCACCAGAGAGAGATATAACGTAAGTATGTACGCCCTTGACCTGTACTTATGCAGATTGTGGACAAGTACGTCAAGGACGCGAGAAGTCTCATTGCTACCCAAGAACATGGCGACATTGCCTCGGCTTTAAACCTACTAGACGCGGCTTTGACCCTGTCCCCGCGCTTCGAAGTGGGGCTTGAACTCAAGGCTAGATCCTTGCTGTATCTCAGGAGATTCAAGGACGTGGCTGACATGCTTCACGACTATATTCCTAGTCTCAAGATGGCTAACGAAGAGTCTGGTGGTTCGGTTTCGTCGGATGGCTCCTCTCAACAACTTTCCCGGAGCGTGCCACCCTCTTGCCCTCGAACGACTCTTCCAACTCGTCGGGCTCGGACCGACGTTCAAGTGTTTCTCAGTTTCTGACCTGAAAAAGAAAGTCATGGCCGGCCTTTGCAAAATTGCGAGAAGGAAGGGCAGTGGAGGTACATTCTTCAAAGTTATTTATTGTTTAGATCAGTTCATGTCTCTACTGGTCTATGAGTAAATGCCCCAACAGGAAACGATTTTCTTTTCTATTTTTCTTTATTTTAACTTATTCATCTGGAGATTCCTGTCATCTTCCGGGGAATGGACATTGTTGAGATTTTTAAAGTTTTGACCTGAGGAAGATAACAGGAAGATGCAGAGGTTTCTAAAATTTCTCTGTTTTTTCTTACGAGAAAATTCATGAAACACCTTTCACTGTGCTATTAAGATAGCTAACACAGGAAAAAGTGCATACCATTTGTAGCCTTAAAACACTGTTGGTATCTGATTCTGTATTCTGTTGTTGCAGGTACTTGGTTTTAGGTCAAGCTTGTTCCCATCTTGGTCTAATGGAGGATGCCATGGTTCTATTTCAGACCGGGAAAACGCCTCTCAACGGCAGCATTTCGCCGTGAAAGCAATTCTTGGTCTGATGACAGCTTTTCCATGGCCAACTTTCCAATCTCTGGTGACGCTAACGCTTCATCGGCCCCACCAACCCCGCCACGATCCTTGACCGAATCTGAGAGTGTAACCCAGCTTCTGGCTCACAATAAAGCTCTTGCTTCGGCGCAGGGCGGCCGCTATTGCAGCCCTTGATGCTGGCCTCTACTCTGAGGCTATCCGTCATTTTACCAAGATCGTCGAGAGCCGTCGGTTGCGCCTCAGGTTTCTTGGCGGAGTGCTATATGCATAGAGCTTTTGCGTATAAATCATCAGGGAGAATAGCGGAGGCCATTGCTGATTGTAACAAGACATTGGCTCTTGATCCCACATGTATCAGGCTCTTGATACAAGAGCCTCGCTGTGGGAAACCATCCGCTGCTTACCTGATTCTCTACATGATCTGGAACACTTGAAGCTCTTGTACAACTCAATTCTACGGGACAGGAAGCTTCCAGGGCCTGCTTGGAAAAGGCACAACGTGAGGTACAGGGAGATTCCTGGGAAGCTTTGTGCATTGACTACCAAGACCCAAGAACTGAAACAAAGGATTGCATCTGGCGAGACGGCGGAATGTTGATTATTATGCTTTAATTGGGTTGAGGCGTGGCCTGTTCAAGATCTGAGTTAGAGAGGGCTCATTATTGTTATGCTTGAGGCACAAACCTGACAAGGCTACAAACTTTATGGAGAGGTGCGAGTTTACGGATGATAAAGATCTCGATTCTATCAGAGACCGAGCAAAAATTGTCAACATTATTGCTGTATAGATTGCTTCAAAAGGGTTATACTAGTGTGATGTCGATTATCATGGATGAGGAGGCCGTGGAGAAGCAAAGAAAGAAAGCTTCAGCTGCCTTACAGGCAGCACAAGCATCCATTCAAATCAGCAAACAGCACAAGCATCAATTCCTGTCCAGAAAACAACAACACAAGCATCAATTCAAGTCCAGCAAACAACTCAGAATCCCAAGTCGGAACCAATACGTCATCTGCAGTCAACGTTTCAGGTTACAAGAGGACTGAAAATAAAGTAGCAGAATCTTCAGAGAGCTGCAACGACAACATTTTCCAAGGTGTCTTCTGCCGTGACCTTGCAGCAGTTGGAGTCTGCTAACCCAAGTTGGGTTCAACCGTCCAATTCCAGTAAAATATGAAGCGTTGAGCTGCTAGTAGCATCATTCGACGTGTTCTTGCTCCTCAGATCCTTACTGGCAGTGGAATATCTCTGGTTCATTTTGTACAAAATATAAATATGATTTTAGTCTGCCAATTTTGTCTCTGTTACCCTTTTTCTGCTATCCTTTTTCGTTCAGAACACTTTGATATCCAGCAGCAGCAGCACTACTTGTATAGTATCTCGGTACCCATTTTCCTTTTTCTGGATCACGCTCCAGCTAAATCTGCTTTACAATGTTAAAACTTTTCCTTCACTTGGGTTTCCTTATACGTACAGTCGGGTAGTACACTGCGTCAATGATATACGAGCAAATGTAAAGTCAGGAGGAGATAGCGACTCAGGCTTCGGTTTCTTCCTCATGTCTTGTCTGTTGCATTTAATTTTTTCTCTGATTCGTTTATCTATGGACTCTGACATATCTGACAGTCCACTAGATTTCATTATTTGCTAATACCGCCTCGGGTTTTTTCTTATTCATCGTGGCTTGGTACATTCTGATAAGACATGCAAGTCCTAAATTCTGGATTTCTGGATAGAGTGGTTTACAATTGGTTCAAAGGTTACCCCTCTTGGTTTTGTATCTTTGAGTGCGTCTACATCAGAGTAGAAGACCATCCATAATGGGGCGAATACAGAGGGACCAGGTCGTGCCAATCCCCCCACCGGAAGAAAAGCTTGTCAGTTCTTTTTATTCAGGTTTCTGGCTATGTACCAAAGCTAGGGGTCCAGTTCATTGCACACTTTGCATCATTACAGTTTGGAGCCATGGTTTTTGGTCTGAATCCAAGTACTATTTCTAGGAAAATTTCTATCCGGCTCGTCTCGTGTTTTCCAGCCCTGCAAAACCCAGTACAGTATTTGTAGAAATAATGGACTTTTTTTTTTTCTTTGTAACAAGTACAAATAATGGCAGGCAGAGGGAGCAAAGCAGTGCAATAATGCGGTACCAAATTGATTTCTGTACGGAGTTTAGACTTTTAAGAAGGTTGCTGGGGTGGTGGCTTCCAACCTCTCAGTCCCTAGTTATGTTCATCGTTTCCGGTATGGGCCTCGGTCCAAATTAAAAGTCCCCCCCTGCCTGCCTGCCTGCCTCCTACTTCTGCTCCATGAAAATGTAATATCATTGCCTTAGGATTCTTCTTTCTTCACGTCCCCCAGATGAACACAGTGCAAGTCCAAATTATTCACGTCGGTATCCATCAGGGATTAGATATTTAAGAGATAAGTCCTGAGTCCTGAGTTCTGGTTTAACTTTTGGTTAGGATATGGTTGATGAAGAGGGTTATTTTCCTGATGCGTTTTCTTGCTTGAAGGGCACATATCAAAGGCTAAAGGCTGTGTGCGCGCAGTTCAAAGAAATTCCAGTTTACGATTACACACAAACCAACAGGATTCACGTAATTAACAGCCTTTTCTTTTCACTTTTATAAAGGGTTTCTCAGATCTACAGTTTACTCAATTCGTACTGATACCTTTACTTGCTAAACTACTTTCTTTTTCTTCCCTTTCAAGTGATTAGCTTGTACGTAGTTTGAAACCCAAGTCTTTTGTCCTGAAGAATCGGCTTTGTCCTTCTGTTCTTCCAAGCTACTCAACCAGCTCATTGCATGCACACCAAACCTTTACGCACATTCTCTTCGGTAAAAACCAGTAATTTACTAGCTAGGCATGATACCATGTAATGGAACAGGGTCAAACTCAAGACCTATAAACAGTTGTAATAAGAAAACCCAAATGCAGATCATGACAGAGCACAATTGTACGTTGGAAATGTTTCGCATGTGCTGTTAACATTCAAGCTTGATCACACTCTCAGATTGCTTTCATTTCTGACCTGATCATACTATAATAAAAAACACATTGATTACCAAATACACTTTTCTGCCTGGAAAAGACAGGTCAATTCCCCTAAATCAAGCATTATACCAACCATGCCATGGTCAAGTAAATAAGACTCATATCTTAAGGTTCAAAAATCATGGATTCAACTGAAGAAATTTAGAAAGAATACAAACGGTCAAATCGAAAACATAAAAAATATGAAATGAAAGTCCACTTCATGGGTTGGACACACTCTCTCCTCCATAATATCCATTAGTGGCTTCAGATGACCAACACATGCATATTTACTGTCCTAACAATACTGCATAAAGGCTAAACATATATAAATGCAACTTGAACTACAACAGGGAAGGCCATTGGTGGCCTAAGGTGGGAAAAAATACATGCCTGTGCGCATATCTATGTATATCTTAATAAAGATCTGGAATGCCATTGAAGTGTGAAAGCAATCCAGTTTATAGCTCCTAGTTTCTTGTCTCTATTGCTCTTCTGACAGATATATAATAACAACAATAATATTAATTTCGAATTGTGTTGTGATTGTGGTACGTACACATACTTAAATCCTAAATATGAAACCTACCAGTCTGTCTTTTGATGGCAAAAGAGAAGGGTTCTGCACAAATCCTGACGAGGGTGCCAATATGATTTCTCTGTATATTTTACGCAATTATGCAGTCAGAGATCTTACAGTTCTCCAAAAGAAAGGGTTTTAAGTTTTAACCCAAAAGCTGCAGAAATCGAGCTTTACACATTCGACAACTAAATTATTCCAGGTTAGGAAATGACCACCAACACCCTCAAAGAGACAAAGCTGGATTAGACGGGTTGGAAGATGGGATTAGAGTGCAGAAAAAGTTGGGTTAGAGAGGAAAAAAAAACACGTGATGTTTGAATGTTGGGGACATCGGAAAGAGGAGAAGTCGTGGCCAGATATGATGATGTCAGTGACACCATGTGCATCGTTATTATTTGTTATGTAATCTTGCTTTTCGTGTTCTCTCATTGATGGAATGTGTAATCACGGAATTATTCCTACCACCTTTGTCAATATTGGATGGTCTTAATGATGCAGAAAAGTTGGAGAAAGAAATGCCAAAAATGAATGTGTTTATAACGCTTGGAGTGGTCTCAGATCTGGATTGAGAACTGAAGGGTTTTCTGAGTAGTTGGAACTACCTACCTTGCATGATGGTGTTTCCATCTTGTGGGAACCACAATGTCTTAAAACCCTAAAAGTCCGAGAGATGATGTACACAATAAAAGTCAAATTCACCTAATTAATCCTTAATCACCACTATTTAGAGGTTAAGGAGTAAGAATCAGTGCAAACGACATATTTTGACGATGGTTTCCAACTTTCCATGCAAAATCAATGGTCGTATTTGACCTGTAAAAATAGAAATCATTCTCTGGTGCAGAAAAGGAGACCGAATATCAGACTACGCTTCAAACTCTAATCCCGTGACAACATGAACCTACAGGTATGCTGTTTATGCTTTTGTAGTTGCTAGATAATTCAGCAGGCTTGGGCTCCGCCCAAATCCTGACAATAGAGAGACAGACCTGGGCTTGCCCTTGGCTAATTTGCTTGCTGTAGAAAGGCCTGAAGACTGGACCACAGCAACTCAGGGCCTATTATCCTTTTAGTAGCAGAATCAGGATGAGTTGGAAGGCGTCGATGTAACAAATGCAGGTACCCGAAAATTATGTGAAAAGAACAGCATATCATTAATGAACCTCGGGATATATATACTGAATTAAAGTGCAGTAATCTAGGTTTGGTACAGTCAAAAGGGTGAGATCATACAGAGCTTATAACCATTAAACAGGGAAACGAGATCAGTTGCTCGTCTTTGATGAGGACCCTTTCTTCTTTTTTTTTGGATGATCGACAGTGTCTTTGATTTTACTGCACTTTGGGCAGAACCAATCCTCCTCAGGAATGTCTGCAAGAGGGGGATCGCAACAGTCTATATGCATACCCTGTCCACACCCGACCGAACCACTTTCGTCGCCACAAATCAGCATCACTTCTCCCCTATCGTGTGACCCACAAGCTTGGCAGGCTGTGTCATTACTACTCGAGTCATCTGCTGTTGTCAGCTCATCAACTACTTCTTCCGACTTCTTCAATAGGTTAGCAAATGATTTGTCTGCCCAAGCGTTAGTGTTGTAGAGCACATGTCTTTCTAGAGAATACCCTGGTTTGCAGACATACTCTACCAAGTAATCAGCTAAAACGCAGGGTATCTCGTATTTTAAGAACTCTTGGACCCAAATATCAACTCGTGGCATCCCGGGGCTGACAATGGCAAAGTCAACTCCAGATGCAAGGAACCGGGTGTAAGGAGGAGAAGTTGCTAATATTGTGCCGTCTCCTGCCTTCACAACACGTTTCAGAGTATCCTGTTTGATGAGAAGTGACAAACGTAAAGATAAGAAAGACCATTACCATGCACAAAAAGGTTGATAGACAGAAGACTACAGTAATATCTCTGGTTTATGGAACACACAAATCATCAGGAAACTAAATTCCTCAATTTCAAAAAGAAAGCGTACCAAAGGTGGTGTAATGCATTCCCCATAGATGACAATACGCATTCCATAAAAGGCTCCATGACCTGTTCTCTCCCTTAAGAGTCGCCACTTCCTTGGACCCTCTAAATTAATAGCCCCATCCTCGCTAAGCCCGGTCTTGTGCCACTCATAAGGTTCCTCGGCCAAGAATTTTCCTGCTTCGCTACTTGCTGTAAGATAATCGGTCTTAAGAATCCACCTGCAATGAGAGATGGTATTAGAAATTCACCAGCTTCTACACTACATCACATCAGAATGTATTACTACCTTTTATGCTGTTCAAGACCCATTTTCAATCTTAAGAAATACAGTCTTGGATAGAAATATAGTTTAAAGTACTAAATAACATAATAATGTGTGAAATTTATGCAAGCACGATACCTTCCAGATGCAGCAGCAGCAAAAAATTTCTCTGTCCTGCGAATGTCTGGAGCGATGAAATGTGTTGCCTGGTATGACCAGTTATGAGAATCTCTGCAAGGTCTTCCTTTCAGTCGCCGGATAACTTGCTGGAATTCCTTTCTCTGTAGACGATGTCCACTCACAATGAAACATAAAGGTTCTGCTTTCACCTGCTTTGAACTTTCTCTTACTTTCGTAAGATTACAATTGGATGCACTTGTATCTATCTTCATTGGCTGTTTATTAGACTTCGCAGGTCTTTTACGCACTTGGCCTTTACTGGGATTTGAATTTTGATGATTATGAACTGGCTTGTTCTCTTTCTCCTCTTTCCCAGAGTCCTCTGACTTCATGCTTGAAAGTGTTTGGCCCTTGGCTTGACCTTGAGAAGACGGTTCGTTGTTCTCCTTATCATCGGTGTTCATCCCGTTACTGGTCCCTTCCTTGTCTAACACCTCAGGTTGTACGTGGCTAACACGATTGGCAGTTTTTGTCTTAATATTTCCTGAAGACTGCTTTTTGCCTTGTCTCTTGTTCCCTTTTTCACAAATCTTCTCTAAGACTGGTTCTTCCCTCTTTTTTTCTTGAGCAACAATCTTACGTTTCTTTGTATCCCTCTGAATGCTACTCGCTGAACTAGTTGTTCCATGAGGAACTTCTTCTGATTTCTTTATGGTTTTATCATTGGTCCTGTGTGACAAGTCCACCGACTCATTCCTCTCTTCAATATGTAAATTCACACACTCGTCATTTGCATCTGGAGCTTCTGTTTTGTCGTCCATATCAGTTCTATCCTTAAGATCACTTCCAGACTCTCTGGCAATGTTTGTATCTCTCTCCTCCATTGTTACAACATTAACAGTCAAAGGAAGCTTCTCAAGCTCATTGGCACAGGACACCTTCTCAGTACCTGCTCCCTCTTTCTCTACGGCCAGTGTAGATTCTACATCAGCTCCAACTCTCAATCCCGCAGGAATAGAGGCAACACCATTTTCAGCAGTGACATTATTCGTGTAGATAGAACATTTTTGGTTCCTATTATTTTTTAGTTTCGATCTAGAAACCAAAGTCTCCTTGGTAACCGTCGTCTTCTTGATTGGCTTTTCACTTGAATTATCATTTTCTACCTGGAGCTCACCCATACTACTATCGGTCTTGCACTTCTCTGTGTCTGAGGTTTTATCATAGGTATGTGCAACACCTTTGTCTTGCAGCAGAATCTGCTGAACTCCTGTCTTCACAGCCATATACTCAGAACTTTCAGAATCCAAATCAACCCCATATAGCCCACCAACCAAAGTCTTGCCTGAATATGTTCGAAGCCTTTTGTTTTCTGCATGCTTATTTTGTTCACCTTCCAAAGAATTCTTTTCACAAAATGATGGATCTCCTGAAAATGATTTCTTTCCAAATTTTGCTGAGTTGGCAGTTGTATTGGCAGGTGAATTCCTTGCATCATTCATAGAGCAATCACGAGAAGCATTGAGGGAGGGATGGTCTATCTTGGGGAAACCATCAACTATAGATGCTGATGCTAATCCATCGGAGATGACAGAAGGACTATTTAGAGTACATGGCTGCGCATCAGGACTTTTCTGTGGCATAGAGCAAGGAAATGAAACGTCTATCTTCCCTTTCTTACTGTTTGATGGGTCTTCACTGGGAGGGTCGCTTCCCTTTAAAGGCATATCAGAAGGAGATGGAAGGAGGTTCTCCGCACATTCAGACTTTTTGGCATATGAAGTCAAGCTCGGCTCACCCAAGTCTACTTTAGACTTTCTTACGTTGCCTGAATCTACTGAGAAAATCAAGGATGGAGATTTTTGTACCTTCTTTCTGGAGTAACTAGTACAAGACTTTGCATCAGTGGTTGAAGGCCTTGTAACAGTTCTTGGAGTAAAACCCAAGTCATTGCATAAGTTTATGGATTTTGGAGTTCTATCCCGTTGATCAGGTAAATCAACAGAAATGGCATCATTTAAGGAGCCAGCATCCAGACAGCCAGGATTTGCTGATGTGACGATAGCATCAAAGTCCAGCACATGATCACTCTTATTCTTTTTCCCTGGAGTTGCCATCACATCCTTGGAACTGACAAAATTTGACAGAACTTGATCCTCAGCGGAGTTAACTTCTGTTTTGGGCATTTTGCCAACTGATTTGCTCAGCTCACTACCCGTGGGAGTTCCAACTTTCAAACTCTGAGGACTCTCATTCCCATTTTTTATACTTGATTGTTTCTTAGAGGTGGCCCGTGCTTCAGCATCATCCTCAGAATCCTTTGCTTCAACTTCCATCATTTCCATCTCATAACCACTGGAAAAAAAAGAAGCAAAATTCAATCACATTTTCCAATATCAATAAAAAATCCAAATGTCCAAATACTAAATCCTTAATTGTCTAATCAAATAAAAGAGAGACTATGATGGCAATATAACATGTATTAATTGTAATTTATGCACCAATATATGAAGCTGGCCCTATCTTAGGCATACAGAAAGAAACAGGCACACCATGGGAATGGTTGCAAGTTACCAATTCTTCCACATCGCAATACTGCAACACCAAGTTGCACATAAAAGTTCAGCTGAGTCCACAATGGAAATAATGAGTCTGTCCCATTTTGCATCGATCTTCCTAACAAGCTAATCCTTATTGGACTGAGGTTAGAGTACAGAATTCATCCCACTGTCTGCTCATAAACACATAGTATTTCATGCATAAAGATCACACTGTAAAAAGGTGCTTCATGAATTGAGAAGATCCTACCACAAACGTGCCTACAATGCAGACACAAAAACTAGTTCATATCATAGAGGCATGCAGGAGGTACACCAAAATGACAATAGTAAAGTCAAAAATTAAATGTTGCACCTCTTGCTATAATTATCTTCAGGAATAAGCTCCCACTCTCTCAGGCTGCAGAAAAAGCAATACTGGTTGAAATTGAGACAGGTAACAAAAATAGTTTAAAAAACACAGGATCAACCAATCCTATAATGGTGAAAACAGAAACACGCGTACCAATCTTCCAACCACCTATGATTAACTAGCTTTATCCTCTTGAAGTTATTGGCTACCTCATACTTCTTGCCTATATGGGAGAGAAATTTGCATGAACATGGGAAGGATGTCAACAATATAAATTTTTTAAAAATTACAGAAACAGCGAAGCTGCAGTAGTTACAAATTTATAATTCACCACAAGAAAAATCCAAAAGCATCAATATAGACTGCAATGAAGAAATATCAGAAAATTTATCTAAAATTCAAACAAAGTGCAAGAAAAACAATTGTAATTATTAATTTTAGTCCTTGCCACAGCCAAAAAAACTTTTGTAAATGAATTTGCAGAGTTGAAAATCAAAATCGCACCTTCAAACTTGTAGCAAATAAGATGGGTAACTTTATTTGCCACCAATGGCTTAGAAAACTGCGCGCCCATCAGGCCAACCATGGTCTGAAAAAATACAACGGAACCATAAGATCCTACTTCAATTATTATATAGAAATGCCCCAGGAGGCTTACCATAATATCATCCCGATCCTGACTCTGGTAACCTGTCAAGCACATAATTAGATTTCTGGCTCCTGGAATGCCATTCAAATCCTTACGAGGTTGATAAATAATCTGCATAAAAGCAATAATGATCACTGCCACCAAATTACGCAAACCCAGACCAAAACTGAACTAAATTACTTATAACAGCAACACCTTATTTATATCAAGCATAAAGTGCTAACTCCTGTTCAATAAATAAACTCAAGACAAGCGAATAATTGGGTAGAGAAACTCACAGAAGTGGCCTCAACGGGCATTCCAATATCGACACTATGGTCAACCCATAGTCCCGTGACCAACGTCTTTCCATCATTTCTCGCAACAACACATATAGGATCGTCCTATGCATAAAAAAAACACACCCCATTATCAATATTTCATTCAGTAAACACGAGTATTTGTTAGAACCCGGAACTGGCTACTTACATAGACGACCTTATCCACAATTACATGGGTGCAATCTTGACTGTACTGATGCACATCAACTCCGCCCCCTTCAGTAAGCTTCGACAGAGCCTACATTAAAAGAACATAAACGAAAAATAAATAATTGGTTCCATCCTCTAACA
Source organism: Passiflora organensis (assembly GCA_019739055.1). Taxonomy (NCBI): domain Eukaryota; kingdom Viridiplantae; phylum Streptophyta; class Magnoliopsida; order Malpighiales; family Passifloraceae; genus Passiflora; species Passiflora organensis. The sequence continues at coordinate 333,258 of JAEPBF010000075.1, read as the reverse complement.
AACTTGAAAGACCCAAAATTGTGCGAGAGAGATTGAGGGTGACCTTGCTCTCGGCGAGGGGCTCGAAACCGTAGAGAAAGAAACGGATGCCGACAAAAGTTTTGGAAGGAGAATTGCTTTCCAGCATCGAATCGAACCTATATCAAAGTCAGGGAGGATAAGTGAAGATTAAAAAATTTTGAGAGGCTAAGCGAGAGCCGACGAAGTGGTTATAGTAGAAGAACAGAGTGCTCCCAGGCCACGACTGTGTACGCTTAAAACCAAAACTTGCCGAGGAAGAGTTGGGAACAGTGCAGCGGGAGGCAAGCAAGTGAATTAAAAACGAGGGAGGGAATTACTTTTTCAGAATTTTTCTATTTTAAGTTTAATTATTGCTCTCTGGCGGGAGATGGAAAATTACTGGCCGCTTTAGGTGGCTCCACGTGACGGAAGACGGGCCTTAAGGTCGGATGTAGCCCGGTCCAAGTTGTCACCAACCATTGTGCCTAACGAGCCCATAAAGCGACCAATAGAGACAATATTTTGGTAGTTGGGCAAAATATCGGTTTTGTTATAGAATATAAAATAAAAATAATTGAGTAGAAATAATATAAATTTTTAAGAGAAAATAACAATAAAAATATAAAAATTTGAGAAGAGAAAATTAAGAACAAGGAAGTATAATATCTTTATCAAGTACTCAAGCAAATGTGTACAAAACAAATAATGTTACATCATATTTATAGTTAACATGATAGGGTACATGAAGAGACATTGTAGTTATAAAATATTCATTACACAATTGAATAGACATAATAAAATTTTTTGTCTTTTCAATTTCCAAACCTATTATATTCATAGCACTCCCCCTTGAATATTTTGGATATTAAGAATGTGAATATGAAATATACTGCCTCATAACTTTACCAAGAAAAATCTAATGGGAATAAAAACTTGATGAAAGGAAAAAAAAGTGCAGTGCATACTCTCTCTGATTTAGTCATTATTTTAAATCTTTCAAACGTCGCATTACAATATTTCGAACAAGTTTTTCAAATGTTGATGTGGGAAGAATTTTAGTAAATAAATCAGTCAGGTTATCACTTTGACTGTATTTATTGGACACTAATTTCCCCTTTGCTTTGAAGATCATGAGTAAAGAAGAATTTTGGTAAAATATGTTTTGTCTTGACACCCTTGATGTAGCCTTCCTTTAATTGAGTTATACAAGCAGCATTTTCTTCATACAATATAGTTGCAAGTTCTCTATCACTTGATAATCCACGTGCTTCTTTTATGTATTGTGATATTGATCGTAGCCAAACACATTCACGACTTGATTATTGAATTGTTAAAATCTCTGCATGGTTAGAAGAAGTGGCAACCAAAGTTTGTTTCACCGATCGCCATGAAATGACAGTATTACCTATAGTGAATAAATAATCTGTCTGCGATCTGGCTTTATGTGGATCTGACAAATATCCTGCATCTGCATAACCAACTAAATCAAAAGTGGTTAAATTTGAATAATATAAACCCATATCCATTGTCCCTCACAGATATTTAAAAATATGTTTAACTCCATTCTAATATCTTCGAGTTGGGAAAGAACTATATCTTGCTAGTATATTTACTGCAAATGATATGATAGTTCGAGTGTTACTAACAAGATATGTAAGTACATCAATAGCACTAAGGTATGGAACCTTAGGACTTAAGAGTTATTCATTTTCTTCACGAGGTAGAATCATTTTTCTTTTTTTAACATCAAGTGACCTCACAATCATTTGTGTACTTAATGGATGAGCTTTATCCATATAAAATATTTTAAGAACTTTATCCACATAATTTGATTGATGAATAAATATTCATTTACTTAGATGCTTAATTTGAAGACCTAAACAATATCTTGTTTTTCCAAGATCTTTCATTTCAAATTCATTTTTTTTAAATAGTTGATAATTTTATCTATCTCTTAATGAGTTCCAATGATATTTAAATCATCAACATAAACAACTATTATAACAAAACTATATTCATATCTTTTTATAAAGACACATGGACAAATTGGATCATTCTTGAAATCTACTTTAATCAAGCTTTCACTAAGGCAATTATACCACATCTGTCCAGATTGCTTCAATCCATATAGAGCTCTATTTAACTTTGTTGAATAAATTTCCCGGGAATTTGATTTATTTGCATCTGGAAATTTAAATCCTTCAGGGATTTTCATGTATATATCAGTATCCAACGAGCCATACAGATAAGCTGTAACTACATCCATTAGTCGCATTTCAAGCTTTTCATATACTGGCAAACAAAATAAATATCGCAATGTTATTGCATCCGCCATTGGAGAATACGTCTCATCATAATCAATACCCGGTTTTTGGGTAAAACCTTGTGCGACGAGTCTTGCTTTATATCTCACAACTTCATTTTTTTATTTTTTTTTTCACAAATACCCATTTATATCTCACCGGTTTTACACATTTTGGTGTATGGATTACAGGTCCAAAAACTCCACATTTTTCAAATGAATTTAATTCTAATTGAATTGCGTCTTTCCACATTGGCCAATCATTTCTATTTTTACATTCCTCCACAGAGGTAGGTTCAAAATTTTCACTTTTTTTCTATAATATTTAGCACTATATTATATGCAAAAATATTATCGACAAGTATTGAGCTTCGGTTCCATCTTGTTCCTATAGTGACATAATTAATCGAGATCTCTTCATTCTCTTATATTTCTTCCAGAATTTTATTAATTATGTCAACTGGAGTTTCCAAAACTATATCCTCCTCACCATCTCGTGTAGTTACTCCTTTTTTTTTCTGAGGATTTTTGTCTTTAGAACCGAATGGTCTTCCACGTTTATGACGTGGTCTATATTCACTAGCAACTTTAGATTATCCTTCAGAGACATCAATTCTTATCGGAGCATTTACAGCTGAAACATGAGACCTAGTTATTCTTTTATGGTCAATAAATGCATCTGGCAGTTGATTTGCAATCGTTTGTAAATGAATTATCTTTTGAAATTTATGTTCACATTGATTTGTTCGAGGATCAAAACTAGATAATGATAATTCATTCCAAGAGATCTTCTTTTACAACTGTTTACTTTCTCCCCCAAGTGTTGGAAATATAGTCTCGTCAAAATGGCAATCAGCGAATCTTGCCGTAAATAAATTTCCAGTTAATTGCTTAAGATATTTAATGATAGATGGAGACTCACATCCAACATATATTCCTATTCTTCTTTGAGGACCCCATCTTTGTACGTTGTGGTGGAGAAATTGGAACATACACTACACAACCAAAAATTCTTAGATGAGAAATATTTGGTTCCTGACCATGAACCAATTGCATCAGAGAGTCTTCGTGATAACTTGTTGGCCTAATGCGTATAATTGTTGATGCATGTAAAATGACATGTCCCCAGACATAAATTGAAAGTTTGAATCTCATAAGCATAGGTCTTGTAATCAATTGTAAGCGTTTTATAAATAATTCTGCAAGACCATTTTGTGTATGAACATAAGCAACAAGATATTCAACTTTTATTATAGTAGACATAAAATAATCTAGAAAGGCTTTTGATGTAAATTCACTAGTATTATCCATTCGAATAGACTTTATCGGATAATTAGGAAACTGAGCTCGCAACGAAATATTTGTGCAAGCAATCTCGCAAATGCCATATTGCGAGATGATAATAAACATACATGTGACCATCTGGTTGATACATCGATCAAAACCATAAAATATCGAAATGGTCCACATGGTGGATGTATAGGCCCACAAATATCTCCTTGAATTCTTTCTAAAATTTTTTGGAGATTCAATTCCAATTTTTTTCTAGTGATGACTTTATTATTAATTTTCCTTGAGAACAATCAGCACATGAGAATTCATTAGATTGAAAAATCTTATTATTTTTCAATGGATGACCACAAGAATTCTCTATTATTTTTCGCATCATTGTTGAATTGGGATGGCCTAACCGGTCATGCCAAATTTTAAACACATCATTAAACTGATGGTTTATTATAGAATATGATTCTATCATTGTAATACTTGTGTAATACAATCTGGAAGAAAAAGCGGGTAATTTTTCTAATATATACTTTTTACCCGAAATTATAGAAGTTATGCAGAGATACTTAATGCTTCACTCGTTCATTGTTCCAATATGATATCCATTCAAACGAATATCTTTGAAACTTAACAAGTTTCTTTGAGATCTAGAAGAGTATAATGCATCTTCTATCAATATTTTGGTTCTACCATATAGAATAATATTTACTCTTCCGGAGCCCTCAATCAATCTTGTACCACTACTTATTGTATATATTTTGGTTTTTCTATTATCCAAATAAGAGAAATATCTCTTATCTCTCAATATTGTATGCGTTGTGGCACTGTCAACCAAACATATTTCCTTAGCGTTCATCTTAGATATAACCATGCCAATATCCATTGTCTTAATTGAATAAATAAAGTTAATAAGAAAATATAAAATAAATATGAATAAATAAAATAAAATAAATAGACTTTTATTATGATAAAATAAGAGAATATAATTGAAATTTGCATAGTTATAAAATTAAAATCATTCTTGATTTCACTTTCATCATTTGGATCATTAAAAAAATCAGAAACATCCAAGTGCGTTATATCCTCAAGGCCATTAGCAAATTCAGTGAAATCATCTTGGATAAAGTTTGTCTCCACATTCTTGCCTTTAGACTTCAAAGATTCTTGATATAAGTCGGCAAAATATTTTAGTATACGACAAGTACATTGCCAATGACCTTCCATTCCACATCGATGACAGTTACTAATTGTAATTTTTTTCTTTATGCCACCAATGATTTTCCAGGTCCTTCATCCTTTACGACTTTCTGATTTTGGAAGATAAATTTACTTGATTGACCACTACCATGATGAAATTTATTATAACCTTGTTCTCGTCCACGGCCTCGATTATGACCACGACTATGGTTATGAGATAACATCACATTCACTTAAGGGAATGGAACAGAACTAGTAGGACGAGATTCATGATTTCTCATCAACAACTCATTGTTTTGTTCAGCCACCAGAAGTCATCAAATCAACTCAGAATATTTTGTGAAACCTTTTTCACGATATTGCTGTTGTAAAAGCACATTTGAAGCATGAAAAGTAGAGAATGTTTTTTCAAGCATATCAACATCAGTGATATTTTCTCCACATAATTTTAATTGTGAGCTGATTTTAAATAATGCCGAATTATATTCACTCGCAGATTTAAAATCTTGTAAACGAAGATGCATCAAATCATAACGACCTTTTGGAAGTATCACTGTTTTCTGGTGATCATACATTTCGTTTAAATTTTTCCAAAGATCTGCAGGATCTTTTACTGTGAGATATTCGGATTTCAATTCCTTATGGAGATGATGACGAAGAAAAATCATAGTCTTTGCCTTATCTTGATTCGATGCTTCATTTGGTGTTTTGATTGTCTCTTCAAGCACTTTGGCATCCAAATGAATTTCAGCATCCAATATTTATGATAAATAATTTTTTTCAGTAATGTCAAGAGCTTCAAACTCAAGCTTTGCAATATTTGCTATTATAAAACTATAAAATATTAAAAACACATAAAATTAATCACATAATAAGATAAGAAATAAATTTATAATTTAAATATAAGAAATAATCTATAAGAATAACATTTAATGATGGTAATATTGTGATAATATAATATTAGAAATTTAGATTTTATTATTTATTTCTTTTATGATTGTATTAGAGTAATGATTATATTATAAATTTGACATAAATTATTTTTTTAATATAACATGTATTTAAACAAATAAAACAATCATGAACTTAAATTTCTAAAATAATATAGGAAAATAATATCTAAGAACATGCAATATGAAACAATAATATTATAACATGATTATATCTAAATAATTATAAAAATATACTCACCCAAATATATTTTTGTAGAAACTAAGATTCTTGTTTGTTCTTTGTGAATAACTATTGTAAGACTTTTAATTCTCTTTTTGTTTATAAGAGTATCGTGTTGATAACGTGTTATATAATATAAAATAAGAAGAATTGAGACGAATTAATATAAACTTTTAAGAGAGAATAACAATAGAAATATAAGAATTTGAGAAGAGAAGAACAACAAAGAAAACTAAAAAAAATAGAGAGTATAATATCTTCATAAAGTTTTCAAGCAAGTATGTACAAAACAAATAATGTTACCTCCTATTTATAGTTAACATGATAGGGTACATGAAGAGACCTTAGAAGATGAAGAATATTATAGTTATAAAATATTTATTACATAATTGAATAGACATATTAAAGTTTTTTGTCTTTTCAATTTTCAAACCTATTATATTCATAACAAGTTTGAATTTCAATCTGTTAGATAAGATTACAAAGACTTTTAATCGTCATCTTTTGAATTAAAAAATAAATTAACTACCTTAGTCAGGAATTAAGAAATATTTTCTGAAGGGGGATGGCAAAATTATGGAAATAAAATAATAAAAACTATATTATAAATTATTTTATTAATGACCTTAGAAATTTAATCGATTGAAAAAATATCCCGAAGCTTCTATTGTTTTTATCAATGGCATTTTATTTAAACCATTGACAAAAGTCAGCACCAGCCAGCTACCAATGTATTACCAACGTGCCACTCCAGGCATATAAACACACCTAACAATCTCTTCCCTCATTGTCAATTCTCGTCTCCCAGAACAGCCTCCCCGGCGAGCGAAAGAAATGGCTTGGCTTTCCCGATTCCTAGTAGCGGTGGCTTTCCTTGCCATAGGAGTTATATTCTCACCGGAAACCTTTGGATCCAAATCGGTGACCCAGCTATATACATACCTCAAACTCGCTCACATCCTCTGCTTCTCCACCTCCTTCGGAGCTGCCCTGTGGGTTACCTTCATCGGCGGCATCATTATGTTCAAGTAAGTGATGAGCTACCTTTTCTTTTTTTTTCTCGTATCACTTCACCACTCACTCATCTGTAATTTCACATTTGTTTCGTACCAGTTCGACGCTTACTTGTTTCTTATGAATGTTGACGATGTGTTGTCAACTTTACTAAGCATCATCCCGAATTTGTGTTTAAAAAATTAGGAATTTACCCCGACATCAGTTTGGTAACCTGCAAAGCAAGATGTTTCCCGCTTATTTCACGTTGGTTGGGGTGTGTTGTGCAATTTCCGTGGCGTCATTTGGTTATCTTCATCCATGGAAGTCTGCGTCCACTACTGAGAAGTACCAGCTTGGGTTTCTACTTTCTTCTTTTGCGTTCAATCTCACCAATCTGTTTGTCTTCACACCCATGACAATCGAGGTACGCATTTTATACCCAACACCCAAATTCATTAGTGCAATTTTACATTTTTTAGTGATTTTAGCTGTAATAGTATGATTTGTATCCTTGATTGGATACCAATTCGATGATATTCTTAGGTGTTTGATATTTCTTGAATTACCGATGGTTGTGCCCGTCGCCTCTCATTTTGTCGCTCGTCGAGGACCAACGAGTGTTTTGTGTTTTCGCTTTCAGTTTTTTATGTCATTAAGACTTTGTGTAAGGAAATCCAAAGATTGGTATGCGTTGGCTTCTGCTCGTTGAATTGGTAAATTCACTTGAAAATTCAGTAAGATGTTCATGGTATGGCTTTCATAATGTAGGTAATCTGATAAGAAAAGGAAGAAAAAAAAACATAAATCGGTTTTCCTAATACTATTTCTTGCTAAGGAGATTAACCAATGTTTTCTAAACAGATGTGCAATTCTCGTTCATGTTTATCCTAGTTATCATTTATGGTTTCCTTCTTGATTAATTTGCGATTTGTATGCTGGTTTGGTTGTTTAGATGATGAAGCAAAGGCATAAGGTTGAGCGTGAACAGAACATCGGAGAGGAGATTGGCTGGTCAAAGAACCAGGAAGCTGCAAAGGTTAATCCCAAGCTTGCTGCCATGAATAAGAAATTTGGAATGATTCATGGGCTATCATCCCTTGCAAATATCATGTCCTTTGGCAGTCTTGCTATGCATTCATGGTACTTGGCTGGTAAGCTAAATCTGTAATTTGCTGAACGTCACTCACTTGTCTATTGATGTTCCAGTCTCTGGGCTAAATTAGTAGGACCAAGGATGAATGTGGCTTGTCTCAAATACTATATATCCTATTGAATAATCTGTCAATATTGAGAAGTCTACCAGTTTCACATGTGTTGGATCAAACACGACAAGTGCCTCTTCCGCTCTGTTATAGGGAAGTCTGAAATTCTCATCACTGTAAACTGATAGCTTTTCACTTGCATCTAAAGGGAGGACAACCTCTGCGTCGGTTCCCCCTATGCAGATTTTAGCTCCTGCAGGCATTTCGCTTGCTAAGTCAAAGCCTCATCGCATGGCTTTCTCAAACATCATTTTATGTTATAGTACCTTGTTAATGAAAGCAAACAGTTCTGATTATAGACAAGGAGTTACAAGATTGGTAGGTTGTCCTTTAATCTAGCCTGAACGTTAAAAACACTTTACTCCTTTTCACTCTTTTCATCCTGACTATTTATTTTCCACCTTACTAGGCGTTCCACTACAATTCGTGAGGTTATATGCATGCCCTTTCCATTGTTTGAGACTGTAGAGAAATAGTAGAACTTTTCATCCTACTAATCTTCTAATCCTCATCCTTGCTCTTGGTATGTATGCTGGGAGGGATGATCCAGGAGACAGAAGGAATCGAGTGTTATGCCAGAATTTAACACCAACTAACAAAACTAATGTAGTGGTGGCACAGTGATTTACTACATACTGGTTCCATATTTTAAGATGAATGCAGTAATATACCAGTTTATGATAAATTTGCGCAATCGGAGAAGAGATTAGATTAATTTGGTTGTTGATTAAGATATTTTTCATCGTAAGAAAGCATATAAACCCTTGGCCTGCATTTAAGGTTTATGCTATTTTGACCTGTTTGATTTGTCTGAATTGGTAAACTTGTCAGAACAGTAATATTCCTGCATCGACAGATTATCTCCATGTCAATGTGATCCCTAATAAACCCACTCTTCCACCTCCTTTCGCACCTGAAGGACTTCTGTTCCTCGATGAGTTTTTGTGGTGCACACTTTGACAGTCGTAGAGAGCGGCCAATTGTATGGGAGGGAAAATAAATCTTGATGTCAAGGCTGCTCAATACTGAAATGTATAATCAGCTGAATCCGTTGTAGCATTAATGGGCTTCTTAGTTCTGAATGAGTAGCGTAAAGGTAAGGATGCCCCTGAAAGAGAATGGTTTGGGGCCTTTGAATACTATCTTTTGGGTAATATATGGGTGGTATATTTGGGCCTTTAAGGTTGAGGCTGATATACGGATCCAATTGAAGCCCATGACATGTGTTGCTTAAATAATGATTGGTTAACGATATTCTGCATGATTTTGGGAGCGCAAAAGGAGGCTAGGCTAGGCTAGGCAAGCTTCAAGGCTGAATAACCGGAAATAACACAAGCAAAATGTGGGAGCAAGAGAACCATCCACGTTAGGAGGAAAAATTCAGGAAAAAACGACGCCAATACGGACATGATTTACACAAGTGGGCGATTCGAAGTTCATCCCCCTGCCCGATACTCACGCATAAACTGGCTGACTGAGCCTTGCTGGATGGATAGGCTCAAGGGGCACAGCCATATTGGACGGTGGACACCTATTTTGTCTTCATCTGACCTTTTTAGGTGTTCCACAAGCAGACCAGGATTCTTGCACAGCGGCTAGTGTCGGTGATATCGTTTTCCAACATGTGAATGTTGCGTGTGCTTAAAAGTTGGACGTGGGATGGACCCCAATCCAGATTCCTACTTTCCTCGAATTTGAGCCCTTTCTAGATATCCTAGATGGCAACAGATAATTACCAATTATCCATGCCCTGGTCCTACATCCTTCGTGACAGCCAAGTGGAAGAGCGCCCCCAGGAAAATGGCCACATGTGTTTAATGGTGCCGGCATGTGGGTTTTCGCTATTACAGATAGAATCATGAGCCAGCAAACTTGTTCAAGGCACAGTACTTATCAAGCAATTGTTTCTTGACAACTGTAACTCTTTCTCATAATGATCCGGGAATATATTATACGATTGGACTGCCAGTCACAAGAAGAAATTAATATGATTATAGACTGTGATATTCTTCAATATTAAAAAATATAACTCTTTCTGTATTAATTTTAAACGTGAAGATACAATTTTCTGTTTTTCCTTTGAATCAATGAACAAACAATGGCCAAGGATCTGTCGCCGGTGTACCTGCTACCTGTACAGTTCCACAAAGCCAAAGCCGAATCAATTGAAACTCATCACGCTGTGTGCATTTAGAAGCAATTCTCGAGCAGGGATCAACAGAACCACAAGAAGATGCATGTGCTGTGACGTGACAAGCCTGCTGAACCGTTTGAATGAATCCCTCCCCGTCTGTATTACGCCAGAGTAGTTGAAGTGGCTTTGAACCATTTTGATGGATGTTACTGGACTTCCTACAAGGATACTGCCCCCGTTGCCTCTTGGAGACAAAAGGGACCACCATAACTTGCGACGATGTTGCCCATTGGTTTTCCTGATGCGGTTTAGCTCTTGGCGAATGACATTCCTGACAGATTTTAGGTAAGAATTCATATCGTGATCTCTTTGGATGGTTCCTTCGGAACCATACGCAGAGGGGTCGCTTAGGATCTCAAGAGGGTGTGGTGAGTTTAAGAACGAAGTCTGGGCTGCCCGGAGCTGCTTCTCTTCCTCCCTGGAGTCAGATATTGGACAACTTAGAATGTACAGACCACTGCCAGATGGAAGGAGGTCGTGTTGAGGAGAGAATTTCTCATCTGGTTGAAGAATCAGAAGCTCCCCCATTGGTGCGTACAGAAGCTTCTGTTGAAGAACTTTATTAGCTAATATTCAAGACTAGAACTTTCTTTTGTGAACTTTATCCTGAATGCTTTCAAATTTTACCTGATTATCAAGACAAGGATGATTCCTGAAGTTCCCATTAATAGCCTTCAGAAGTTTTGCGACATGATCCGGATAACTGCAAGAGAAGGCTCTGGGTACAATGTCTCGATGCATTGTAATTGACTGAACATGATTGCGAGGCAACCCGAGATTGCGAAGAAGACGATCCCCTCCACACATTATCGACGGTGAACCAAATGTCACAACAGGAAGCAATGAAGAAGCTGGTACTTCTCCTCTTATCAACAGCATCAGGTTTATGAGTAGCGACAAGCTTCCTCCGAGAGAATGTCCTGTGAACCGAAATGTAGCTTGCCTGCCACGAGATTTTAGATGGGAACGAACTTCTGGCAACATCTGCTCATATATACCTTTTGCGGCTTCATAAATACCTCTATGCACAATTACATCCAGTCCCTGTATCAAGAAGAATCACATTTATCCATTTTCTGGCACAATTGGATTAAAGTCTTAAACAAATGCATCCTGAAAAGCTTACCTCAAAGTGTACAGGTTCAAACAACAGGTTTGCTTGCCAAGATTCCAATGTCTCAGATCCCTGCACAATTAAGTACAATGCTCAGTAACAGTCAATGGTGGGTACTATTTTACATCTCAGGAACAGAATCCAATAGCCAATTCCAAGCGGTATAGATCGAAATTTTACCTGTATAACAAAGAATCTTGTCCCTTGATCATCATCACATATAAACCAGTCACATGGTGATGAACGTGTAGAATTCAGATCATCTGCAACAGCCTGCTTAACTTCCTCCTTGGCAGCAACCACAGCTGTCACCGAGTCTGTGGTTGCCATGAAAGAGACCATATTCGGATCCATCGAACTAACAGTTTCAATGCTCTTTCTACCACGTCCTCCAGATAAATCTCCTGCATCTATGGCATTTGAGGATTTAAATGGAAGTATACTCATTGTCTGATTGTGCAGATATGAAGCGGCAGAAGCTGCTATCCCATAAGCGGAAGAGGCACTGATCCAGTACCTGTTATTATTCTTTTGTTCCTTGTCTTCTAATATACCTTGAGAAGTATTATTTTCTGCTTCTTGATCTTCAACTGACGCCTGATTAGTCTCGGCTCTCTTTGCCAGCTCTCTTTTATTCATTGACGAAGTCACAAACCGGAGAGCTCTATTCTTCAAGAGATTACCTGACTGAATTTCCAGAAAAGATAAACGTCATCAACCTGTCTACATCTGAGAATGAAACTGAAACTGATGAATTGTCCTAGCTTCATGCCTATTTGAACAACAAATCCATGCTATATAACAAAAATTAAGACCTCAAAACAAACTTTCCCTGTAGAATTCATAGCCAAGTAGCTTGATCTAAGATCCCAAAAGAAAAAGACCAACCATATCGTATAGAACCATGAAAGCCAATGAAACGAATTAAGAGCAGTAAAAAGGAAGGAAACAAAGGTGAGAACTTGTTGGTACCTTAATTTTAGGAATGCAATAAGCTAAGTTGCCCAGATACGACATTAGCGCATACACCCTGGCCTCAGATAATGACACCTTCCTCAGTAACCTAGAGAACGATTCCCTATCAAATTCCATTTCTTCGTCGTCGTAATCATCAACTCTACATGCGTCACACTCCTCCTCCTCCTCCTTCTCATCATTCTCATCCGCACCATTAACCGAAACGACACTGTCGCCTCCATTCTCCAACTCCTCGCCGTCACTGCTCTCCTCTCTCTCTTCCTTCCACAGCGATCTCACGAGCCAAATCTTCAGCACCCAGTTCCTATCCCGCTCCTCCGTTCCCGCATGGCTCACGCCTACATCCTCCTTGCCACCACTGCTCCTCGTCTCCCCATTGCTCTCCACCAACACGGCGTCTTCTGTTGCCAACCCATTGTAACTCCTCTTACCCCCTCTCCCCGGCCATAACTGCAAAGGAAACCGGAACGAGAATCTCGACGGCGCCGCCTTCTGACTCGGCCCAGTCGCCGCCGCTACAGACGATTTTTCCCTCCCCACCGCACAAACCTGCGATGAGGAAGCTCGCGCCTCCATGGCTCCACCACCCACAGCAGTCGCCGGAGCAATCCCGTGAATCACTGTTTTCAACCATAGACTGTCCATTTTTTTAAAAAATTCCGCTAGCTTGCTAGAGTCCTGCTTGTGTTTTCTCTGATCTTTGCTTATCTGTTCTGTTTATTAAAATGTCAAATGACTACAACACCGGCGGCGAAAATCAATCCCGCGGGTGGAGGCACCAACGTACACTCACGAATCACGATCCTTAGATTTCACGTTTAATCCCTCCCTTTTTTTCTTTGATTCTGTCGCTCCAAATCTTAGTTAAGACGTGACGGACAAAGGAGAAAGATCTGTTACAGTGAAACTCTATTGCAAGAAGCGAGCAAGAAACCGTTCGTAACCAAACAAAACAGGTCACCAACCTTTTCACGCACTTACACAGGAATACTGCCCCTCTTATAGACCTGGCCGAGAGGATTATTTTGTCATCCTCCGTTTCCTTCCCTTTGATTTTCTTTTTTTAATTTTTTTATGTTTGACTTGCAATTTGGGTCATCCAATGGGAGAAATATTTGTAACCAAATATTTTAACGACGACGTTTGGCGACTTTACGTAGCGTACTTGGTCTTTATTATTAGTTCCCATCTTTTTTCGTCGGCTGCTTTGACGTGAAGCAATTATACTCTGTATCGCGCTCTCGTTTGTAACATTAGCTAGCTCCTCTGGTAAGAGACCACGTGGAGCGTTCAGATTTGGATGTGTCAGTTGGCCACGTCAAGAGATACAGTTTTAACTGAAAACCGTGGCCAAAGTGGCGTGTCCCCCAAAGTGTCCCGATTGTCATGAATCATGATTTCTGTTCATCTTGTCTACTCGCTTCGCATACAGGCTTCACGCGTCTCGAAACAGGAGAGTTGACTTTTGTCGTGTTTTTATTTTATAATTAAAAAAACAATAATACGAATTAACAATTTTCCATTTGATTCACATCAAATAAATTTTATTTATATTTTTAATATTTATGTCTTACTAAATAAGTAAGGATTCTAGTTTTTGTCGTGTTTATTTTACAATACGACGTCTTCGGAACAAATTTCAAACAGGAGAGTACCGTACAGAGAGACGGCTCCCGGAGTTTGATTTAATAATGAAGGCTGGATTAATGGCATGGCGTAAGGAAGTTTTTTCAAAGTGAACGGCTTAAGAAAACGACCAGTCAAAATAAAGGAGCTTGTTTTCTTAATAAAGTGTAGGAGAGTAGTTTTAATGGGATTTAAATCGGAATTAATAATAAAATAAATAAATATACCCATATATACGGGTCTTTTGTAACGAACACATAGATGCGTAGAAAGGACACTTTGTCCCTATACGACACTGTAAAGACCATTTTAAGGATTTAGTCTTAATCCTCAAGTTTAACGTGTCATATAATCACAGTATAAAACTGTTGTTTATGCTAAACTGCCATATCATAACCACAAACGACACCGTTGTTCCTGTGGTTTTATGGTATTGTTTATGCATATTTTAATATTTTCTCCTTGAACTAAACCGGGCTTGTTGAGGTTTTAGTTAAAGAACTCTAAAGCCCAATGATGATCTAACTTTAGGCCCAATATCGCTATTCAACAAGTCTGTCGGGTACGGTGACATTTTGAAAAGATTCGACACCGTTTATACACTGGGTGAAGCAATTGATCGGACGGAGCTGCCTTGACCTAATCCGTCATAGTACAGTTAGTTGCTTGCCGATTATCGATTGTCCTCCTTGACCAGACGTAGGGTTAGATTATCACTTTCCGGAGAAGTTACCGTTTTAGCTTCGGCGATAAGTTCACTTTTCGTATAGAAGATGAACAACTCCGCCGGCGGCCCCTCCTCGAAATCGAAAGCCGGGTCCTCACAGCCGGCGGAAACTTCGTTCAAACGGAAGCGAGGATTGTTTCAGAAAGACTGTAAGCGTTCGATCATATGCTTCTTTTTTTTCAGATTGCGATGTGAATGATTTCTCTGCATGTCTCCTTTTAATCTCTTTATTTATTTTTGTTTTGATGCAGTGCAGCACATGATGTATGGTTTTGGAGATGATATAAACGTAAGTAACTTTGTAGGTTGCCCATCAAATGGGCGATTAATTTCCTTTTTTACTTGCAATTATTTTTCAATTTTTTATAGTGTGGCAATGCATGCGTCGTACTAGATGGGAATTTGTTTTGATGAAATCCAAGTGAGCTGACGCTGTAGTCTAAAAATGTAGCTTTTAGGGAAGTTTAGTCTAGGCTTTCAACAATCATCAACTGGCTTTTAGAGTAGAACTCACAAGTCCTTTTGTTGTAGAGCTAGGGGAGATGATTCTTGCAATGGGGTAGGAATGTGAACTGTACACAAAATATTAAGCATTGTAAAGAGTATGATGCAGAAGCCTTTTTCATGTATTTATTAATTTACGGGATTATGAATGCATTAAGAGGAATTATACCTATCTTCAGCAAAGATGATCAGTAGGAATCATGGTAACCTAATGCAATGGAGATTGAATTGATTGCTATACCTTAGATAATGCAGCTGACATTGGTGGAAATACATATGGAATACCGTCATCTAATGCATGCAATATTTGAATATTCCTTCAGTTGCACTCGGTGGAAGAATAGTTCTTTGAAGCAAAACGAATCCATTGTCAGGCTTTTGATTTTGGGACTTGTTATCTGTCAAGTTATCATTGGTGGGGAAGTAAGAATGTGGTTCTGACCTAAGTATTTGAACTGTTTATCTTTAAGGGTTACCAATTTCTGGCTTATTGGCTGGCATGAACACTAGTTTTTCATACTATTTTACAAGACTTCTGATTTAAATGTTTTCTGGACGCCCACTAAGAACAACTTGTTCTCTTGTTGCATAACCAGCCACTTCCAGAAACAGTGGCACTTGTGGAAGACATTGTTGTTGAGTATGTCACAGATATGGTAAGCATTCTTTTTGCAGTACTGTACTTCCATATAAATGGGCACGACAGGCTTTTATCTCAGTTTTCGCTACCCTCTTCTTCTTCAGGCGCATAAAGCCCAAGATATAGGATCTAAACGAGGAAAGCTTTCAGTAGAGGATTTTCTGTACTTAATTCGCAAGGTACTTTTTCATGACACTGTTAGATTGTTTTTGTAGCTGAAAATTCTCTCTTGGTTTTCCATCTTTATTCCATAGTGTAACTTATTATTACCTGCACAACTTAATACATCCTAATGGCTGCCATTTTTGTCACCAAAAGAAAAAAACCCCTCATCTGTTTGCTGATTTATAAGAAAATGAAAGCATGAAAGAGCCTTTACCTCTTTGCCCCCGCGAAAAGAGTGAAGAGAACAGGAGAGCTACCAACTAATTCTCGAAAATTCCAGACTCATTTCGGACCACAACTTGTTCACGTAGTACTCACATCTGTGTCACCTATTTTCCCCATACTGATAGTTCTGTGAATTATATAACTTGGCAAAGAAAAGGATTTGACCCCTGTTATTCCCTTCAGTATTATTGTTTTCTAGCTGGTTGGATAACCACATTATACTGCCTTTCACATCAGGGTTCTCAACTTCCATAGCTTGTTTAAATAGACTTGCAGTACATGTGCAGTTACCATTTTCTTCTTATTATATTCTACTTGATTCAATCCAAATTTTCCATGCTGCAGGACCAACCAAAACTCAATCGCTGCACAGAACTATTATCCATGCAAGAGGAGCTGAAGCAAGCCAGGAAGGCGTTTGAAGTAGACGAAGAGAAGTTAACATCTGAGTGAACTTCCATGTCGATGGATGTCTGTTATAGTAGAGATTATGTAAATGGTCGAACTAGTTGAATCAATTTCAAATATATGAATTTTCTTGATTTTGTAATTTTTACATTTCATTAACCTCCTAGCTAATGTCATTTCCTCGTGCGAGAGTACACGTGGATGGCGTATACTCAACGCTCATTGCTATTGAAGTGAATACGGAGTATTGTGATGAATGGCGTTAACTTCAAAGTTTTGCTTGCCTGTTCTTCAGGCGACCAACAAGACGTAGCCTTTCCGAAGCCGACTCGGCTATCAATATTGTATAGCTCGTTAACTCCCAAGTAAGCGAGCGTCGGCTAGAACCAGCTAGAGCCAGTTGAATCAGCGCGGCTTTGTCTAGTAGCAAAAAATATTTAATAGGATGATGACCAAGGGCAGCAGAAATGTTCACTTTCAATTTGGAACATAAAAGTGCAAAATGTGGGGAAATATTAGCTTCTGATTCTTTTGCACTTCTTACTCATTTAGAGTTTGAGCAGACTGGCACAAAAGTGAAGAATATAGAACATCAATTCGTATCTATTCCTAAAACGGCGTGAGAAAATCTTTTATGAGAGAAAATGATGTGAAACAATACCAAGCAAAACTTCAACGCCTTCCTAGTTTTCTATATAATACCATGTTACAATGGTAACATTCAGGGATACAGGTCTATAAATTAGTTCATGTCCTACCCAAGGACTGCCTTGATCTTTGTTTTCTGGTCTTCTGTTAGTGATGAGGGGAAAAGAACCTCAAACGTGACATAGAGATCTCCTTTCTTTGTGCTAAAATGCAATGGCATCCCTTCCCCTTTAAACCTCCTTACTTCCTTCGGCTTAGTAATACCCTGGGCATAGTTTAAACAAGTCATCTGACGCTCGTACTGCCTTGTTAAAGTAAAAAATGATGCTGAAAAGAATATATGTGTAAGCTTACCTTTGTGCCGATACTAACTAAATGTTCATCAAGATGTTTAATAGTTTTTTCAAACCCAACAAGCGCTTGAACCTGATTACAATACGATTTAGGATATCAGTACTAAGTAAGAAGCATACATAGAAGACAGAAGGAGATTAACAAGAAATACGGCAGCTTGAGCAAGATTTACCAGTGTTATTGTGACAGTTGTATGTAGGTCATTACCCTCTCTTCTGAAGCGATCATGAGGAGCTGTATGAATTCGGAACTGCAAAATTTGCGAGACCTTATGTTAGTTTATGGCCAAAAGCAATAGTAACAGCATTACTGGCATTGTTAATGTAAGAAATCAGCTATGTTTGACAGCACTTTCAAGGACAAACCTTCAAGTCTCCTGGTTCTCCATCAATTATAGGCTCACCATCTTCATAGAACACCACCTCCTGTAACATAAAAAGTAACATCAATAAGAGGAGTCCAAAATCACCATAAGTGATGATGTCCACAATCCATACTACCACGAATGTAACACCATTACTACAACCGCTTTTGACATAATTTGAGCGGGACAACCAATAATGCAAGTCCCACAGGTACAAATCCAATCATTTACAATCAGATATGGTAAGAAAGAAAAAAAGTGTGGCTAGACATATGGTTTCTGAAGCAAATGACTAAGTTGTGGTTTGTAGTCCAAGTTGAGAGCGGAAAGTTTAGCAAATTAGTGCATTCTTTTAGTTGCACAAAATAGATACCATCATAGTTTGACATGAAGCAGTTGATCATTGACGTGAAATAGAAAATAAAAAAAAAACTTGCATGTACATGCAGCAAAGGAGGCAGGGCAATCATATCAATAATCTAAATATGTTGGTGAGCTTACCTGTCCGTCTTGCATTCCTTTCTCAATATCAACTGTGAGAAAATATCCCTCTCGTACATATTTTACATTTTGGCATTGCTCGCAAACCTGAAAAATGGCAGATGTTATAAAGCTTCAACAGCTTCCGAGTAGAGTATGTACACGATAATGGAAAATAATTAAACAATCAATGTAAAAAGCAATAAATATACTTTTATCAGTAAAGAGTACTAAACACTCAACCTCCAAGGAAGGAGAAAACTATTGTTGCCTACTGATTAGTGACTTCCATCATTATTTACAAATTAAAAACTGTGGCAAGATAAAGATAATTGTACTTCCATCGAAATATCATTTGAACTGTATCTACCTGCTCGGTCATCTGCTGAAACATCCCCGGACCAATTTGCTTGTGATAGACTTCATTTCTGCAGTTACACGACCTTTTACCTGGGGCTGGTTTTATAACATTTTTCTCCCTCCAAACCTTAGCAAATCAACAACAAAGATTATATTAACCAAACCAGCATCTTCATTGCTACCATTTTCTAGATTTTCAAACATCAATTCACTAAGCACATGCATCATTCAGAGCATGTGGATTCAAATTTAGGTAAGCCAAAGAGAATGTTATTTATACATAATACTGCACCCGTTAAATCAATAAGAGTGCTCGAGTGGTAATAAAACTATGCTCACTTTCAATGAACCACCCATGTACAGGTCTTCTAGTGTTGCATCCAAGTCCACAATTACATCATCACCCTTCACAATTCTCTCTTCCTCTTCCGTTGGCCCCCCGCCAAAGAATCTGAAAAGTATATTCAGTCAGCAACATGAATGTTCATCAGGAAATAGGTATCCTAGATATTCAAGAGAAATAAGCAACTACGTTTTGGAGGACAAAATTTCAATGCCAAATAGATCATTTCATGCACTAACAAGGACCTTTCTCTAATGATATTATGCAATGTAGGATAATTACAAACTGAAATTAGAAGTAAGAAACTGCGAGGAATATTGCTCCATTCAGACAGAAACTTGAATGCCCTGAAATTAGTCTTACGGTATTAACAACTTACATGGAACGGAACAAAGTGAGAGAAACAAGCACTCAATAGCACTCCATCAATCAATAACCAGAAACTAGAATAATGTAGCTAAAGACACTAAGGAATTGACTCAATAAACTATACAGCGCCATAACGGTGTAAAGCCATCGACCCGAATTAATACCAACCAAAAGCAACAAAACTTACTGGCTAAAGATGTCTTGAATGTTCATTCCCATCCCTCCACCTCTACCTCCACTCGCCATATGCTGCTTAATCCCCTCTTCTCCATACCTATCGTATATACCCCTCTTCTCGCTTTCCGACAACACCTCGTACGCTAATCTCCCGCGAGTTAAACAACCAAGTTAGTAAATAAGCACTGACATTTTCCACAACCAATCGAGAAATGAAGGTTTAATTAATCACCATTGTTAATCTCAGCAAATCTCTTTGTAGCCTCTTCATTTCCCGGGTTCTTATCGGGATGGTACTTGAGTGCTAGCTTCCTATAAGCTCTTTTGATCTGTTCATCTGATGCGCTCTTAGGCACTTGCAACACGTCGTAGTAGCTCTTCCTGTATTCAAAAAATAAACCAATCCATCAAATCTAACAAACATTCATACACAACCGCCAGTATTTACCCGAGAGAGAGAGATGCGTAGTTTTTACCCTGCAAAGACGGTCAGCAAGCAAGACAAAGCGCACAGTAGAAAAAACAGCATCCCTCTGCTATATGCCATGGCGATGCCAAAATTGCAGGAGAGAACAGATCTCTCCGATAAACTCAAAAACCGGATTTAGATTTGTGTTCTCTTTGAGTATGTTCCTAACCACCTCTTACGCTGTTAAGACGATGTTAAAAGCTAAGGAGTTTCCCCCCTCTCCGTTTTGCTTTCCCTGTTTCTGTTCCGTATGTGTAGTTTTGAAAGACGATTCCCTAAAACTTGGTGGCATGTAAGGCTTCGCGGTGACTTGACCAGGGACTGCTTGCTAGCTTTCGGCTTTGCAACGTGTGCTTTGTCGAAACGAACCAATGGGAAAGGACGTGAAGCTAGTTCAACCAATGGAATTTCGCCACGTAACAGAACCTCTAAAGGTTGCCTAAGTGTTTCGTTTCCATTACTTGGGTCTCAAGATGAGGAAGGGGGTGAAATACTCAAAAACTCACGATCCATCCATGGATTGCCTTATTCCTAGGAGCTGGCCCAATATACAGCCCATCAGGTATGCTTTTAATTAGAATCCATGTTCACATTGGGCCTCTGGTGTAATATAGAAAGCCCAAGATCCGGTGCTGCTGAGTTAAACGCCGTCGTTCACAACAAATTTAATCCGTCATTCCCCCACATAGGATCTGTACGGCGGGAGAATGTGAAAATGCTGAAGTTGAAGGCTGCACCCGGAGCTTCTCTGATTGCTCTGTTCACGGGTAAGAACCATATCCTGGAAACCCTAACCGAAGGTCTTCGTTATCTTCGTGAGTTGCAGGAATATCTAGACATGGTTGTACCAGTTTTCGGTCCAATTTAGCAGGTCAGCAAAAGAAGCCTCATTTCGCTTGAGTGGTCTGGGAATTATGTGGTCGTAATAAAAAAACCCACCCAACCCAGTTTTATCTAACAATCATCCAAACTCATCGTTTCTTCGCCTTATAAAGCCAGTATTCGAGCTTGTCGCGGCCTAGGGTTTTTGCTTTGAGATATTTTTTTTTGAATGATGCTTTGAGATATTGCTATCGCACACTTAACATCGCCGAGTCAACAATCATAGCAGATCAGGTCTGATCTTTCCCTTCCTGTATTGCAAGTGTTTACATTGATATGCTGTATATTTATGCTCTGTTTTTAAGTAAACCTATTAATCGCTTCCGTACTCGCTCTTTCTAGGAATTGTAAAGAAATGTTTAGTACATCAGTAGAATTGTATGATACTTTTTGTTGATTACGGGGCTTTATCATGGCGGGGGATTGCAGACCTTCATTGTCAGACCAGGTAACCTCTAGACTCGAATTTGATAGAGGCAAACAAGAGGAATGAAGTCTGTGGTGGGGATGGTAGTGTCGAACAAGATGCAGAAATCCGTGGTTGTTGCAGTGGACAGATTGTTTCATAACAAGCTCTTCAATCGATATGTGAAGCGTACCTCCAGGTTCATGGCCCATGACAAAAAAAACGTCTGCAACATTAGTGATCGGGTCAGATTGGATCCTTCCAGGCCACTGAGCAAGCGCAAGCATTGGGTTATCGCTGAAATTCTCAAGAAAGCACGAATTTATGTGCCGCCTTCTGCACGAGCTGACAATAACACTATCCCTTCAAGCGCCAAAACTGACGTGCCACCTTCGGGTACTTCTTGATGTTTCGATGGTATTTGCATTCAAGCTATTTAGGATCCCTTATTTAATAACTATGTGGAAAGATCGTGGCAGCTTGGATTAAAACTTTATAATATTGTATCTTCTACGTTATTTGTTGTCACTGGACTATGAGATTCATTGATCCTAACATCGGTTAGTTGATTACTAGGTATAATCTTTGTTTTCTCTTCAGTCTATTAGATAGGTTAGCTTATGGTCCATGTTCAAATTTTTGCTCTTGGAAACCTAGGTTCGCTAATGCCGTCTTTCCTCTGCATTAATTGTTATATCATTTGTTTTTCAATGCCCCGATTGAAACTGTTTCTGCCTAGATTGTGAATCCTCTATATAGTTAAATGAGACTGCTTGTTTTGTTGCTGCATCTTATTGACTATGATGAGACTTTTATGGTAGGAACCCAAACTGAGACTGAAGTCTACATCCCTTCAGGCTTTTAAGCTTTCAAGAACAACTAATCAATTAAGCTAACTGTCAGTTTTGTTGCTATTGCTACTGATCTTTAGTTGCTGTTTTTGAATTTAAATGGTAATGCCTTGCCTTGCTAACAGATACAGAATGGGTCGGTATGCCTATGGAAACTATAATACTAGTGCATATTGTTGTGGGGATTTGTAATTTGTAAACTGTTGCCAGATAATTAGCTGGGTGAATGCTATAACCCTTTGATGTCAGAGTGGACTACTGGGGCATGCATCAGCAAAATCCTAACAGTTGGTTGTTTGAGCACTTGTAAAATTATGGTTTTCTTGTGATGTTATATTGTTGAATGTGTCAGATTCAACTCTACTCCAAATGCGCCGCTTTTTCTTAAAAGAATCCATGGTCCAAATATCGGTAACTACACTTGCTTTGGATTGGGTTCTGTTTGTGTTGCATTAAAAAGCCATCTTGGTAATGCTTAAATCGCTGTCCGTATTGCTGGAAGTTTGTGAGATTTTGTGCATTTGCTACTTAATTTTAGTTTGCTGGCAATTTTTAACGTTAACTTTGGTTAGCCTTTCCTTTCATCAGTGCATGAAAATAGTGCTTGGACATGGAAAAGGACATGTCATAAGCTTAACCTAATAGATTCAGTCTATCATAAGATTTTTCCAAAGTCTATTTTTAGTGTCGTAAATTCCTTCTCCTCCTTCATTCTCATCGAACATAACGCCCTCTGATATATTCCTCCAACGAAGGAAAATCATCTATGTAGACGTAATTAGATAAAGGCATGATGTCCAAACGCTCTGAACTAGGTTTGCAACCCAACTGTTGCGGCTACTTCCGACAAGGTGAAGTTTCCTGGATATTTGGAATGCAAGATGGCTTGTAATGCAACACAAACAGAATCTAAAAAATATATTCAGTCAGCAACATGAATGTTCGTCAGGAAAATAGGTATCCTAGTTATTCAAGAGAAATAAGTTACCAAGATTTGGAGGACAAAATTTCAATGCCAAATGGCTCACTTCTGACCTCTAAATACTCGCTTACTTGGGTCTCAAGAGGATGAAGGGGGTGAAATAGTAAAAAACTCACGATCCATCCATGGAATGCCTGTATGCTTTCAGTTAGAATCCGTGTTCACATTGGGCCTCTGGTCCAGTACTGAAAACCCCAAGCCCCGGGCTGCTTAGTTAAACGCCGTCGTTCTCAGAAAATTTAATCCGCATTCTCCAACATAGGATCTGTACGGCGGGAGAAAGTGAAAATGCTGAAGTTGAAGGCTGCACCCGGAGCTTCTCTGATTGCTCAGTTCACGGGTAAGAGCCGTATCCTGGAAACCCTAACCCAAGGTCTTCGTTAAATGCCAAACGTTTACTCCGTCTCTTACTTGTTATCTTCGTGAGTTGCAGGAATATGTAGACATGGTTGTACCAGTTTTCGGTCCAATTTAGCAGGTCAGCACGGCGTGGTTTCCTTAAAAAGAAGCCTCATTTCGCTTGAAAGGCAAGTCTTGAAGCTCATTTTCTGTAACGTCTTCAAGTATTCATGTTTCGATTCCTTAGTTTCTCTGATAGGTAGGGAGATTCGCCGGAAATTTAATGCCTTTGTGGTGTTTGATGCATTGTCGTTAGAATACAAATGAAAGGAATGTTATATGAAGCTTTCAGTCCATGGTTTTTTTTTTGAATATCTATTGTTCTTGACGGAAAATGTTTGGGGTTTTTGAAGTGAGATCTTTGGAATTTGATTCAAATGTCTTTGTGATGATAATTTTTCCCTGTTGGGGTGCCACTTCTAGTTGTTGTCGTGCAAGCGTAACAGTTCAATGAGTATTTGAGTTGTGGGAAATGTTCTGCTTATTGCCACTAGTTAACAGGCATGCATTATGTTTCTGGGTTACAGAAATATTGGGCACTAAATCTACTCCTTTCGATTATGCTTATCAGAGGGAATGCTTTAAATTTCTTTGATTGATATTTAGAATAATTCAAGAGCTCATATCTTTTGACTTACTGGTTTTTCGGTGTTTTATTACTTATGATGTTTAATTTTTCCTGTATGTTGTGGATTTCTGGTTCCTGTAGCCTAGTTCATTGGTTGTGTCTATTCTATTCTTCTGTTCTAATTTTTCATTTGACTGATTTCTTGCCAAAAATAAGGAAAAAAAGCGGAAATCCATCATGCCATAATCCTGTTTTTTAGGGCTTCACTTGTTTTCATTTCATGTGTTATTATGTAATCTGAGGCCTTTCACTACTTGTATTGTTTGTTGATGTTTATTATTATTTTTTGTAAAGATAAACAAATATCATACCAAATATGTGCATTTGTGAAAGTTTTGGTTTAATAAAAGGTCTTTTTATGCAGTTGATTGCATGACCAAAATTTGTATTTTGTGAATTGGTATCTTAATTCATTTATTAGGAGTTCTACTTTGCAGCTGATTACGGGGCCTAAGTTTGAAAATACTGAGGTGTTAATTATTTGGAGATATAACGTTGCTCTCTGGATGGTAGATTCTATGCTGCAAGACGAAAGTCTGGTTCCCGGGTAAAAGGAATTGAGAACGAGAAGCTTTCTTTGCGATGTCACTCCAGCCTTGATGAAGAAGATAAATTCTCAGAATTGGGTCCTCCACAAGGACAAGGTATTGGTACAATTCCTAAATTGATGACAGAGAAACGCGAACCTTTTAAGGTTTGTATATCACCCTTCATCTTAACTTGTCCTTATATACTTGTATCGGTGCCTGGGTTTTGAATGCTTTTCTTTTATGTCTATTCTGTTCTTTACTCCTTTTTGTTGGGTCATGATGATCTTTCCCTATCCCGAACTCTTTCCGGATATCCTTGTGTACCTCCAAAGGCCATGGAAAAATGTCAATAGATTGAGTGGATACCGACTATTATGTTTTATCGATTTGGTTTGTACCAGACTAAACAGTGTCCAATGTAAGCTGACATAATTTGATCTCTTGCAGAAAACTGTTAATACCAGAAAAGCTTCTTCTTCCTCACCTTCAAAACTCAGCAAGAAATTCAAGGGTTCAGTTTCAAATTCAAATAACAGTGCTGCATCTCTGCGACCTAACTGCAGTAGAAGTAGAGACATATCTGGATCTAGTCATGATAAAAAAGGGTTGAAGATCAGTTGGTGGAAGTCAGTTACTATTAAGAATGTACCTTCCATGATCCAACTTCCTGAGTTGGAAGAGGCAATGTCAACATTTGGAAACATTTCAAATACTTCAATGAGGACAGTTCCTAATGGACTTGATTGTTATGATATTGAGTTTGAGGTAGATAATGAATTTTACATCGAGTCCATGCCTTTCCTATTCCTTTTATCTTTCTTTCTTCTGACTTGTGTTGTCTAATGAAGCTGTCTACTTTTTTTTAAAAGAGTGTAGCATCAAGGGATAAAGCACTATCAGTTGGTAGGATTACAGTGAGTCACTGCAATTTTTCAATCCATCCTCTGGATGCCATAAATACTGTTGCAATAACAATTGACAACATCTGTTCTGAAACTGATGATTCTGCAATACGCATACTGTGCAAGTCCTGTGGTGGTTTGGAGGGGCTTGTTAGGAAGAAAGAGGATACAGTGGATGTGTTGTTTGGTGTGAAGGACAAATCAGAGGGACAGCGGATTCTAAGAAAGTAAGTCTACTAGTAAACTACTCAAAATTTGAACTGCTATGAGGATTCTTCCTTGAAGATTGTTATTACTCTCTGATGCTTCTGCATTTTATATTGGTGTGCGAATGCTGATGATGGACATATCCAGTTGGGTTTCTGTAATAGGATTGATTACTTCTTATTGTCATTTCTTTCCATTATTCATGTTATATGGTCCAACTCCCGAGAAGCTGAATTTCTGATGTCTTATTTTGATTCTAAGTACCTATGAGTGAACTACAAACTCTGTAAAATTGCTACCAAGGTTTTGCAATTTTAATAGTTGGCATGCCTTAGGATCTGGTGATTGGGTATTTTTACTGCAGGTGCTCGTAGTGATCATGGGCTGTTGTGATTGGTTATCTCTTATCATCAGTTTGTCCAACATGAAGTTCTATTTTCTTCATTCAACCTATCTAATCGAGTTTCTTTTGGAGCTAACCATCTGTTGTATTTTGAAGTGTATTTTCGTACATTACTTTTTCTTGATACATCAATTGACTTATGTCGTGCAAATGGCTTGAAGTTATTTATATTATTTTTGTTGTCAGATTGAACAATACAATCATGGACGGCTGCAAATGGTCTGCTCATTTGCAAACCGAAGAATCTTCCGCTCAGGCGACAACAAAGGAGAATGCTCAACTGTGCTCGGTATCGAAAGTCGATGATTATATACAGGACCTGAAAGCACGTGGTGCTCTATTGCAGTTGCTTACAGAGGACCTTGACAATCTGCATCACAGCTTATTACATCTTGAAAATAACCCTCTCAGCAGTAACTGAAAGTTTAACTTTAGGAGCGTTAAGGTTTTACAGATTGGTGGTTCCATGACTTTCATGCAACAATTCTTAGAAGATAACTCTTTTTTTACTCAGGCTGGTGTAGATTTCTTGATACTGCTCATCAGGGCAGATTGTCATACAAACAAATGCATAATTAGGAGCGTCACGCGCATATGCTTTGCCTCCGTGTAGTAGGTCTTTAAAACAACATTCAAGTTCGGGTTGACAGGGAAGCCATCAATTCGTTTAGCTCCTAGAATTGAACTTGGTCGTAATTTTTGTTGCTATATAAAAATTTATTGGCTTGATAAGTATTTGTGACGGTATGGTATAATGTTTTCTTCAACTCATGCTGAATTGCCTCAAACATTGACGGACATTTGTCATGTCCTGGCCTGACGGACTTGAATGCAAGTAGCTACGTCTGAAATTATATATATAAATTCATTATTTGCATCTTCAAATTGACAGGAAAATATCTTACAAACTGTGTTTAATTCGAAGACTATGGTTATAATACTGATCATTCTTTAATTAAAAATTAAGAATTTTAATTTTGATATAAAATATTTTATAAATTTTGAACTAAATTATATTTTTATTCATAATTAAATATATACGATATAAAATACGAAATAAATGAATCATTATTTTCTTTGAATAATCTTTTAATTAAAAAGAAAATTATGTCTATTCTATTTTTATCTGTCATAAGCCAATTGCTAGTTTGTTCTTCCTTCTACTTGGTTCATTTTTTTCTTTCTTCATGTGATCTATTCAGTAAGAAGGAAAAATAATGATATAAGGTCAGACTTGGCTTAAATGTATGGTTAATTACTCTTTGGAAATTATGAAGCGATACATGCAATGCGAGAGGACGTCCCCTGTTTGTTGGGCCTCCCGTAGTTTTGTATTCTGTAACACTGTAACGTATCAGGGGTTGCCATGTAATGATAGAAGCATTCACCTTTTTACGTTTCTGATGAGCATCAACTGCATACAGTACTCTTAAAGAGCACGGCACCACAGGCCCAACTGCCCATGAATGGAAGTTTTGCCACGTCACGGGATTTACCTAGAAGCCCACAGTAAAGGCATGAAGATCGCCGTCCCCCAACATTTCTCCTCCAAAACCTGTTCATTTAAGCTGCCAAGGAAAAACTCGGAGAAAGCAAGGCAAAGGAGTAATGGAGAAGTATCATCAGATCTGGGTAGCTTTTCCTATCTTGGCCTTGTTAGTCGTATCAGCCTTAGCTGATGATGTAGTTGTTCTAACCGAAGATAACTTTGAGAAGGAAGTTGGTCAAGACAGAGGTGCTCTCGTCGAGTTCTACGCTCCCTGGTAAATGTTCACTTCGTTTACAACTTTCAGTATTCGCAATTCAGTTTCATTTTCACCGCCTTTGATTCTTAAATCTGAGTTAGGCTATACTGTATAATAGCCAATTGCGGTTAGTCCATGTATTATAGATCCGCCTAAACCTTTTTTTCTTTTGTTTTGACTACGTATTCGTTAGCTGGCTTCTCTATGTTTTGGTAGAGATTTGATTGCGCCAAGTTTCGTGAATCTACAGGATGGCCTTTGACGAACGTTTCTTGTCCAATGTACATTTTGATCGGCTGGATGATGTCAGTTTGTTCGCTAGTATTGATTACGAAATTAATAGTGAAATTCAACTCTAAATGCTTACGTATTGGATTTTAGAGATATTGGTGATGAGAAATTAAGTTTATTCGGAACTAGGCCATGTTTAATTGTGCTGAAAATTGACAGGTGTGGGCACTGTAAAAAGTTAGCTCCCGAATACGAGAAGCTTGGATCAAGCTTCAAGAAGGCAAAGTCTGTTTTAATCGGAAAGGTGGCCTCCTTACTATGAATTTGATTCCAATTTTATTACTGATATTTGTAGCACGATCATTTGCTGGTTTTGTCGCTTGGAAATTTTAAGCCATATTATTTTATTTTCTTCTCTTTTTTTGGTAGTTTTTTTTGCAATGTGCCGATTCCTTGTGTTTTGTAGGTGGATTGTGACGAGCACAAGAGTGTGTGCAGCAAATATGGGGTTAGTGGATACCCTACAGTTCAGTGGTTTCCTAAAGGATCTCTGGAACCCAAAAAGTGAGAATTCATTTAATTTAAAGCTGTTCAATAACATGTTGGGGCTCCCCCGACCTGCATTTTATATGGTGCACTGAAGTGATTTGAGAATCCATTTAATTTAAAGCTGTTCAATAGCATGTTGGGGTTCCCCCGACCTGCATTTTATATGGTGCACTGAAGTGATTTTATTCTGTTTGCAGGTATGAAGGCCCACGTACTGCAGAAGCTCTTGCCGAGTTTGTAAATTTTGAAGGAGGTAGATTTATCGAAGAAAATGACTTATAATTGACTGCTTTTGATGTCCCTTTGATTGGTAAATGAGTGGTTCTTTAGTAGATTAGGAATTAGTTAGATGTCCTGGTACTAAATTATGGAAGCAAACAATTATAACTGTGGGATTTGGATGGTGGAAAGCCTGATCGTTCAGATGCTATTGCGCTCAAACTCAATGGTGCAAAATTTCCTCACATTTTACTTTCTTGATAGTTTGAAGTCTCAATCCTTTTTGTTCAACGTAGTCTCCTTGCATTTAGTGGGTGTGACCACAATTGATGCTGTCTTCATGATCTGTTTCTTTGGCTGATGTGTTGCGAGTGTGATTAGTACATTTGGCACCATTTGTTCCTTCTAAAATTTGAATCTGAAGGGCCTTAATTCTTTGCATCAGGAGATCTTTGTTGTGCATAAATAATTTGCCCTCATTCTTTCTTATCATAGTTTTAGATTTGTCTCACCTCATGAGTGTAGAATTGACTGGTTTAAATTAGCTAAATTCCTTGGTATAACTTTGAAATTCCAGGGACCAACGTGAAGATAGCAGCAGCCCCATCTAATGTAGTGGTGTTGACATCTGATAACTTTAATGAGATTGTCTTGGATGAAACCAAAGATGTCTTGGTTGAGTTTTATGCACCTTGGTAAGTTTGATGTTTGCCAATAAATACAGCAACTTTAAATATTTTCAGTTTTAGCTTGTGAATTTATCATACTCATTTTATCTTAATTGTGATGGTTTCTATTGTTAAATAATTTTTTATTATACTTCTACCAGGTGTGGTCACTGCAAAAGCCTTGCTCCTGTATGTTTATGTGCTTCTCCTCTCCCTGTGCATTCTTACATTTATACTTTCACCTATGCATACTCACTTCTTCGATGTTTTCTTACACGGTGAGAATTTGGTTCATATATTGCTATTGCAGACCTATGAGAAGGTGGCTACAGCATTTAAATCAGAGGAAGATGTGGTGATTGCCAGTCTAGATGCTGATAAGTATAAAGATCTTGCAGAAAGGTAAGGGAAATCTAATCGAAATTTGGTTTGATAATGAATAGCCTTATTAACATCGTGCAATGTGAAACTGATGTTGATGGTTATTCTATGTGCAGATATGGAGTAAACGGATACCCTACCTTGAAGTCCTTTCCCAAAAGCAACAAAGCTGGTGAAGAATATGAAGCTGGTAGAGATTTAGATGATTTTGTGACTTTCATTAATGAAAAATGTGGAACGAACCGGGACGGAAAAGGGCAGCTCACATCTAAGGTTAGTCACTATTTTGAAAACCTGTGGTTTTAACCTTTTGTCCTCTCTTTTTTTCCTGATCAGTGACCCCGTTTTATTGTTAACAACCACCTACCATTATTAGGCCGGTATTGTTGAAAGTCTGGATGGTTTGGTAAAAGAATTTGTAGCTGCTACGAATGATGAAAAGAAAGCAGCTTTTTCCCGAATAGAAGAGGAAGTCGGTAAGCTAAAGGGGTCAACTGCAAGGTACGGATACTGATGATATTGATTCATAACCCTTGATATCTTTGTTTGCTGATGATATATGTATGAGATGCCCAAAGAGTTATACGTTTTCTTTTGACCAACTCAATTCTGGCCAAGACTCTCATTCTCACTGAGTTTAACTAATAGATGCTTATTGGCTTTAGTTAGGTATGGAAAGATTTACTCAAAAGCTGCTAAAAGTTGCATGGAGAAAGGCGCGGATTACGCTCAAAAAGAGATATCACGACTGCAAAGGATGCTTGAAAAGGTAATTTTTACTCATAACCACTTATTTGTGCGACTTCATTATAACAAGAGCTACATGTTTGTATATATATGTTAAATCTTAGAAAACCTTCGATGGTTTTAACATGGCTGGATTATTTATTCATCTTCTTTGAATGGTTGATGAACAGTCAATTAGCCCAGCGAAGGCAGATGAATTCACTCTGAAGAAGAATATCCTGTCGACATTCGTTTGATCTTACGGAGTATTGAATCATTCTGTCTACGTTTTGGGTTAATCGTCGTTCAATTTACCGGGGATAGGCTTTTCTTGGGAAATACAGCTGATGTTTATTTCGAGACTAGCTGGGCCTAGGGTTCTCGATCTCAGTCGTGACTGTGCTATCGTTTCAGATTTTTTTGAGAACCTTAAATTACACTTTCTCATTCTGCAACGGGCCTTGTACGTCAACCATTAATAACGGACCAATAAAAGGCCCATCAAGTAATGGGCTTCTGTTCGCGGTCCATTTTTTCGTAGACTCGTATGCTCGGCCCATAATAAATTGGGCTAGTCTGTATCCTGTAATGCCCCCGTTAGTGTGGCACATCCTGTAATGGGTTCGTGTGCAAGGCCCATCCAATAATGAGGTCATATGCAAGGCCGCCCATTTTGAGATAGACTCGTATGCACGGCCCATCATGTATTGGGATACTCTGTACGAACCATCAGGTAATTCTCCAGTAAGAAAGGCCCATCACTTAATGGGCCCGCAAGCGCTGCCTATCCTGTAATGGGCACGTATATGGCCTATAAAGCAATGCGCCTGTACATGGGCCATAAGGTAATAGGCCCGCAGATGGTCCATAATGTAATGGTCGTGTACACGTGGCCCATTATATAATGGGTCTGTATTCGCAGTCCATCCTGTAATAGGTTCATAGCGGCCCATTATATAATGGCCCTACATGAACGGCCCATAATGTAATGGCCCGTTAAAGCGACCCATGACATAATGGGCCTGTTTGTGTGGCCCACTTTGTAATGGGCCAATTCCAGCGACCCATTATGCACTGGGCCTGTTCGCGCGCCACCTTGTTATGGGCCAGTTCGTGCGGTCCATTTTGTAATGGGCCTGTTCAAGCTGCTCATCGTGTAACGGGCCAGTTCGTGCGGCCCATAATGTAATTGCGCAGTGTACCGCCCATTCATTAATGGGCCATGGCTCATTCATTAATGGTCTCGTGCACGAATAATTATTTGGTACACCCAATTTGCATGCCCCATTCTGTAACAGGCTCAATTAACCAATTCTGCATCGTCTATTTGAAATTGGTCCAATGAATGTGGCCCATTTCTTAATTTGCCGATTTGTTAATGGACCCAAGGCTTAGCCCAAGTTATAATGGGCCACATACTTAACCTATCTCCCGACAAATTACTTAGGCCCAGGTTATAAACTTGTGGCCGTTCTGTACGAGCCTATGTGAGCGGCACATTCTGTAATGGGCCCGTTTATAAAATCTATTTCTAATGGGTCAATACTCGTTGCCCATTCTTTAATGAGACCAAAAGTATGACCTATTCTATAATGAGCTCCATGTGTTTAGCCCATCCTATAATGGTTCTTGTACTTGACCCATTGCTAATGAGAAAAAAACAACAGCTGCTCACAATGATATAAAAAGGGTAAGAGGGAAAAAGAAAAGAGCTGCTTATCGGATTTTACGAGAAGTAATCAGAATTGTTGTCTAAATTCAACCGCGAAAGAGTTCATGCTTCATTAGATTCAGATCCTCATATGCTCACTCAAGAACAATCTTCAATCTGATACTCCCCATGTGTTTAGCCCATCCTATAATGGTTCTTGTACTTGACCCATTGCTAATGAGAAAAAAACAACGGCTGCTCACAATGATATAAAAAGGGTAAGAGGGAAAAAGAAAAGAGCTGCTTAAAGGATTTTACGAGAAATAATCAGAATTGTTGTCTAAATTCAACCGCGAAAGCGTTCATGCTTCATTAGATTCAGATCCTCATGCTCACTCAAGACCAATTTTCAATCTGATACTCCCTCTCACCAATTAAAATTTCATATATGATATTGCTCGTTCTACAGGTTGTATATTAGGAAAGGGTGAGAAAGAAGGTCGTGCTCTCATCTGGACAGAGCGCAATAGAGCTGCTCTCCTCAAGTCAGCTGGCTGACAAATATCACTGGGTGAAGATGGGAACCGACCCTCAGAATCTGAACTTTGTGGACGAGGCCGTGTACTAGTCAAGCCAGTGATGGTGCAGCCATTTGAAGAATATGAGCTAGTACAAAGAATAAAAGAAAATGCATTAAGTTGTTTTTGGTACCTATAAGGAGAATCTGGACCCGTGAGCAAACTATCAGGTTGGGACGAGCAAATATAAGTAGAAGCTTTGCGAAATCTAGTCTCATCCGAGTCTTCTGACATTGGTGAATATTGCCAGGGCATTTCATCCCTGAAATGTGTTTTGAGAATGGATAACCGAGAAAAGAACTAAGCAACCAGATAAATCAAATTTCCCAACTTCGGGAGAGAAACCACATCAATAATAAACTACATTTGTAGAAAGAACATAGCTTCAACTTATGACCAGCTAATTTTGATGGCTGACAAAGTGTTATCTAGACAACTCACAGGGGACAACAATGATGTAGATATAAAACTGAACATTAATTTCAACATAAAGCAGATTATGCGAGTGAAAATTGAGAAATCCCAAGAGGCCAATTTAATTTTCCGAAGCCTTGCGACAAAAAAAATAGACTCAACATAGTTAGCATGCCAATTATGTTAGACTCTCCTATATCCCCTAATTGTAAACTACATAGTTACTTCAGAACTAGTCAAGAGGTTGGAACATAAAATACCAAAATCGATCACTGCATCTAAACTAAATAAGGCTCATCAATCCTTCAAAATCTGGAAAAATATTGTAGTTATTTCGGTATAATTCAGATTTCACCAAACGGTAGTATTGCAGGCATGAAACTAAGAACTAACCTAACAGAAAACATGCTTTCAGATCTAGCTGAATAGTGAGAATCCATGAGAGTCTCCTCTCCAACTGTTAGTCCATTCAAACTAGACGCCATTATCTGCTGGTCAAATCGTCATCGGCAAGATTTAGAGGAATAGAGAACTGCAATTCAATTACATTCGCTTAAAAAAGCCACATTAAGAAGCAACTTTAGAGAAAATATTAAGCCTATCCAACTGTTAGTCCATTCAAACTAGACGCTATTATCTGCAGGTCAAAACGTCATCGGCAAATTTTAGAGAAATAGAGAACTGCAATGCAATTACATTCGCTCAAAAAAACACATTAAGAAACAACTTTAAAGAAAATATTAACGAAATACAGTATTCTCAAGCGCCAATTAGGAGAAAATTGAGCAAGCAAACCTCGCTAAGGTAACGCTTGTGAGACCGTAGATTGTCTACATACACCTCGTCTTCGGGATCCCTACCTCGCTTCCCACTCGAAGTCGGCGACGACGACGAAGGCGATGGAGAGGGTGGTGCCGTTGTCGTCTTCGAATCGGGCCTCATTTAGTTCCCTCTCTTAATGATCTCATTTCATCAAATTTTAACAGAAAAACTGAATGAAACAGGTCGATTTCCTTTCTGCAGGCGAAAATTTGTGAAGCCATTGAACGGAACTGTCTGTCACGCATCGTTAGCGGTGAGGGAGAAGAAGAATAGGTGGAAAGCAACGTCGGCACTGAATATCTTGACACGTATTAGAATCGAAGGGAAATTTCGTTGCCTGTCAGTGTATGGATGCCGCAAGTCGAGTAGCGTTTGTTTGTCATCAACGGAAATCGGCTAGAAGTCTGGGTCAGGTCATTTAGTCCCGTGGGCTCTATACTCGAGTATTAATGTGCTCATTCGAGAACTTAATTTGAAAAGAATATTTGATCATCTATCTAGATATCTTTTCATATCAGTGATTTTCTTTAACGAACCATTGAGGTGTTTTCTGTAATTTGGATGAATGTTTGATACTAATATATTCTCATATTAAATTAAACTTTATTTTTATTTTTTCAAATCGATATGGAGTTTAATAGTAATTAGAGGCGGTAAGTATTATAGAAATTAATAATATAATAGTGATATATATAGATTTTAATGTGAAGATAATTATATGCAAAATAATATAATATTTTGAATTAGTCTAATAATTTTAATACAGTATAGATAAATTGAAACATCACAATCCAAAGGAGATAATTAAAGCTATAATAGTTCAATTAATATTTTATGTAATATTTGAAGATATATATTTAAAATTTAATATTTTATAAAATAACAAAAAAATTAATAAATTTTCTTAAATATTTAATTAAAATTCTAATTTTATAAAAATTTAATCCTGTATGGGACTGGAATTTTCTAAAATAATTGACTCGTTCGGGCTGTATCATATGCTAATCTAGATGGAACATTCGGTTGCATTGTACTTGGGTAGAAGTTTAACTAAATCCTGTCCCGTGATAGAAGTTCTACATATTTCCGTAATGAAAGAGAAAATTATAACCAGAGCAAAGCCCCTGCCCTAGTACGCACCAACTCCCGCGCCTCTCATACTCTCCTTTTCCTCTCTTCCCAACCGCACCACTCCGTTTCCAGTCGGCGAGCCGCTCTCGCCTCCTAACTTTAGTATCGCGATGGCCACTAGCATCACACCAAACACAGAATTATCTCGTGCCGTCACACCTTGCACAAGTTCCTCCTTTTCTTCTCGCAGACTCATCAACTGTCAGCTTCCTCAGCGCAAGTGCTCGTTTAACCGCTCGTCCAGAAGGTTTCCGCGTCTGTCGGTGTCTGACACCAGCAATAGTTCCTCGTCCAAGGACCAGAGGGCCAGTGGGCTCACATACAAGGATGCGGGTGTAGACATAGATGCCGGGGCTGAACTTGTTAAGCGAATTCAAAAGATGGCTCCTGGGCTTGGAGGGTTCGGGGGTCTTTACCCTCTCGGTGAGAGATATGACTTCGGAGCAAGTTTGGATATATATTTTGGGATTGAAATTAACATCTCCGTTCTTGTTTTTCAAATACAATGTGGCTTTGGTTAATTGGGTTTTCTTGTGCCGTTGCGAATAGGTGATTCTTATCTTGTGGCGGGTACGGATGGAGTTGGAACAAAACTAAAGCTTGCGTTTGAATCAGGAATTCATGACACTATTGGGATTGATTTGGTAAATTTCGGAATTTAAGTGGTGACTTTTCTTTTTTCGTCGTTAGGGGTGCTACTGAATTCACTTTTGTTGCAGGTTGCCATGAGTGTGAATGATATCGTTACTTCTGGTGCGAAACCCCTGTTTTTCCTTGATTACTTTGCTACCAGCCACCTTGATGTTGACCTTGCTGAGGAGGTAAGAGTTCATAGTATTGTGATTGCTTATCAAGCTGCAATCGTGGCTATCTCTCATTCTTTGTGTTGCTTAGGTAATCAAAGGCATTGTGGACGGTTGCAAACAAAGTGATTGTGCTCTTTTAGGGGGAGAGGTACTCTCAGAATTCTATCTTGGTATTTACTGGTTTCATTACCCTTATTCTGCTCAGGGAGAGAACTGTGGTCTTTCTGTCATGTTGTTTCTTATAAGTAGGTGATTTCTGCATTCGTTGAATTATGTGGAATATACTTGTGAACACTCTGCTTGCATTTCTGATAATATTTGCTTAAATTTTAGAATTTTTTGCTTCCCAACATTCAGTGGTGAATTATATCAAATACTCACAAAGTTCACTCTGACCATAGTGGTTTATATTCCTTTCAGACCGCAGAGATGCCTGATTTCTATGAGGAAGGCGAGTATGATCTTAGCGGTTTTGCTGTTGGAATTGTTAAAAAGGACTCAGTCATTAATGGAGAAAACATTGTAGCTGGGGATGTTCTAATTGGTTTACCATCGAGTGGAGTTCATTCCAATGGCTTCTCCCTTGTGAGAAGGTTAATATTGCTTAGAAAGATTCCGTTTTTCCATACTTGTCCGACTTCATGACAAAAAATGTATACTTCTTGTTGACCTATTAGTTTTCCCACTGTATTCTGAGGTATGACTATATATTTTTCAGAGTTTTAGCTCGAAGTGGCCTTGCCCTTGAGGACCAACTTCCTGGTGGCAGCGTTACATTGGGCGAAGCACTTATGGCACCAACTGTCATTTATGTTAATCAGGTTAGCTGGGTGACGCTTCATTTCTGTTCCCTTTACTGTGATTATTGTTTTATGTTAATGTGATTGTAGATAATATACCTAATTTTATGTAAACTAGGTCCTTGACTTAATCAGTAAGGGAGGTGTAAAAGGCATAGCCCACATCACCGGAGGTGGCTTTACAGATAATATACCTCGAGTTCTTCCAAAGGGACTGGGAGTAGCTATTTACAAGAACTCTTGGGAAGTGTTGCCTGTCTTCAGATGGATCCAAGAGGTAAACTATGTTGTAAGCGTTAATCCTGGATAATGATACTTAGACCAGAGTTGAATGCCTTGTGTGAATGCTTGCAAATTAAACTGCTTGCTCCTTCCCAGGCCGGAATGATCGATGATGCCGAGATGCACCGGACTTTTAACATGGGCATTGGGATGGTTCTTGTTGTGACTAAGGAAGCGGCCGAGAGAATACTTGAGGATGGACATTATAAAGCATGTCGCATTGGTGAGGTTGTTGGTGGTGAAGGAGTGAGCTACCACTAAAATTGGAGGCACAAATTCTGTATTTTGCTGAAGTAACGTATAAAGCAGATTGCAGATTTTTTCCTCTGTTGCTGCAACTTGAAAGGCTGGATCTCGTGGCGAGTCAATTACCGTCCTTTCCAGCATCCCAATGTAGTTTATTTTTGCGGGATATTAACCAAGACACTTGAAAATGTGGTATTAAGTTAAAACTGTCCTGTCAGACGAATTTTTTGCAGTTATCGTGTGACTATTTTAAACCTTTCAGTTCTTGGCAGCAACATCAGCTTGCAATCTGTGGACGGTGTTACATTAGCTGGAATTGAAAATCTTTTATGCCTCAGGAAATCAAGAGAACTACTCGGGCCAATTCGTTCCAAATGCTATGCATTTAGAGCAGTTGTCCATTGAACTGTTTGTTGTAAATAATATCTATGATTCACTTCATTTCTCCTCGAGGTTTCGATCCAGTGTTGTCTGCTCGTCACCTTTTGTTACTGAGGGGTTTTCTGTATGTTTATCGTCACAGTTTGGTCACTACCCCTCGATTCAGACTTCTCTTGTCTTGGATGTTTGCAGCTTTAACACACTTGATTTATCATTAAGCATACTTGGCTGAGGGTTTTTATCATACATTTGAGTCTCCCGGCAATGCATGGTCTGCTCATTTTAAATCCTTTTATTGATGGATCACTTTCGGTTTTGCCTTTTCCCGATCGACCCAAGTGAATGTTTCTGTTGTTCTCCCTGAACTAGCTCCGGCGTTTGATGTGCCTGTTTGCTGATGGTAACAAAGTATCCCAATGAAGGTTGAGGATGAAAATCCTGTGCCTATTAATTGCCGTGACCTTGTGCAGGTTCGGTTGTAAGTGGTTTATCGTCTCCACTCAACAAGAGGTACAGTCAACTCCGCGATCAAGGTTAGTCTCTTCATCATTTACCTTCTTTAAAAACCACCATGGCTGCATCTTAGTTTCATGAAAAAGGCAATAGAAAAAACGTATACAAAAATAGCAAATAGAAAGTCACAAAAGATGACAGCAAAAATCAAATCTCATATCGGAAGCTTCCGGTATTTACAAAATGCCGCAAATGCCTCTTTACAGAACGGATTTATTGAACTACAAGAGCCATCAAAAAATAAAAGAAAGCAAAAGGACAAAAAGTAAATTTCACTAAGCGGTGCCTCCTGGCTCTAGTTTTGATTCTCATTGGACGTATTGCAAATATGATATCTGTCTTTGAAGCTTCATTTGCTGATAGAATTTGGCTATAAACTCCTCTGCTCTCGAGTCAATCCCTTCTTCCTCCACATGAATTCTCTCCTCTTCACAAGCCTCATATCCATACTCCTCTTCATCTTCTGCACTTTTCAGGAAACTTATCCTCCCCGCTACCTCTTGATCATCTTCGCTAACCTCGTCAAAATCATAATCGAAATCAACCTGCGGGGTGATGCAGGGGATGTTGAACCGCGTGGAATTTGGCCGGTGCATCTTGACGTGAAAAATGGGAGTCTTGTCGAAGGAGAGTTCGCGTTCTCCATAATGGAGCTGGTCGCGAGGAGTTGAATGTGCTAAGCCTTTAAGAAACTTAGGAACTACACGTAGTTCCATCATCAAACGCCTCTTGAAAACACCGCCTTTCCTTGCCCACAACAGTGCTAGGCGCAGCAGATGCCAAGCCCTGTGTGAAACATGACTTCGCTTCCTAGGCATTTTCCCTCTCTTCCCTTAATTTTCTTGCAAACAGTCTTTTTTATCTGGTAGCAGCAGACAAAGCTCTGCAAATACAACAATATTGGTAACACAGAGAAGCTGAAAGTTTGGTTGTGCTGTGAAAATTTTAATGCAAGCTACTTTTCTCCAGCTCTGATATGGGTCTGGAGAGATAGGTGAGAGGGGCTACTTATACCTGTGTGGATTTTGATACGCGGATTAATTGGGAGAGAAAGGTCTCTTTCTTTAACTTATCTTTTCCCTGAAAGCCGAAAGAAAAGCTGGACTAAGAAAGTAAATTGCGGGCGGTGGAGCCTCCTTCTGTGGGACACGGCAGTACGCGGTTGTCACTTGTTTAATCAGAATTTTATTTTAAGTTAACGGCTTAAATACCAAACTTATCCTTGGCTTGTTAGATCCATTGCTCCTTGGAAGCAGCATAATCTATGCTTACCTCTTCTTCCTGGAAAATTCACTTGTGTAATTGTCATTGTACTCATTATTAATATTTTTTAAAAAGTAAAAGAATATTTTCATCCCTTTTTTTTTCGAATTTCAATTGGTATCTGAGATGGTGAATATTCTACTAACATAATATATTTTATGTTTTATTCGTATATTCATATTGCGGATCATGTAAACGTATCAAATCCAGATTATGTTTCGAATCGAGTCCGAAATTTTGAGATTGAAGGAATGCAGTAAATGATAAATCACTAAGTTAACAATATTGAAAATCAACACTTGTTGATTATTCATTATTAGTATTACCTACCAATCGTTTTTATACAACTGTGTGTAAGAGTTTTCCTTGCAGTTGCAGTTAAGTAGATTACTAAAGGTCAAGGTGAAAGTATCCGAAGATTGGTCATGATGGGACCTAAGAAGGAGATTTTGGGCATTTACAAGAATTTTCGTGTCCTGGAACGATATACATTTCGTTAATCAGTACCCGCAGCAAACATGAAATCAGCACTTTTTCTTTATTATTTTGTTGGGATGATCATAGCCTTTCGCATTAAGAAAGACACGTTGTCACAAAAGTTCAAAACGACTTGGAACAAGTAAACGCTTGCTTGTCGGCATTATAATACAGAAGAGGTGTGGTAGAGAATAGAGTTTTCTTCAATAAAAAAAAAAAAAGAGAATAGAGTTTCCTTGTGCCAAGATTTGGGTTTGGGTGTGGGTTAAAGCTAATAAAACCGTGTTTCCAGAAATGTGCTAATCATTTGATAGTATCTTTTCCCTTTTGTCTGCTTAGTATTTATATTGGTGACAAGAGAATTGAATTTGGCTTGTACCAAACAAAATGTATGCGTAGCTGTACCAAAACTGTGTAGTCAACAACGTCAGGTCAATACACCAATAGAAGCTATATGTGGTGCATGATCCAACTTGGGATACCACTCAGATGTATGCCTCTTGTTTGCTTTGTGACCGAAATCTGTTCAGCCAGAACTCTATGTAGTGCAGATATGTGATTTTATATGTTTATGATATTATTTCGTCGTATAATTAATTTATCAAAAATATAATCAATCGGATATAGTAGCTAGCTAAGGTAAAGTGTTATACGGAAAAGGACAAAAGGTGCAACTTCAAGCAAACATGGAATCACAGTTCGTCACCTGGTTTGTATAAACAGGCTGGCCACCATAGACATAATCACACCAGGAAGGATGGAGTCCCTTTGTTTGATCTATGAGATGGGTCCTACGAAAACAGCTAATCCTCACAAAGAAGACCGAGTAATTTGTAAAATAGAGCCGCCATCTGTTTCTTATTGTTTGGTTGCCCGTATCACAGGTTGTCGTAGACTCGGCCCACGCCAGAAGTTTCTGTGATTTCCATGAAATGAGCCCCGGCGGGTCTAAAGCATGTGGGGCTGCGGAAAACCTGATTCTAGCTAGTGTTACGTTTCATTACATTATCAGTATACGATGGAGTCACTTCAGATTTTTCTTTTCGGGATTGTACATAGAATTTCAATTTCCTGGTTTCTCGAGTAAGAGTTCTGATCAGTGAAGATCGATAGAAGATGAAAGAAAAGTAGGTAAACAACCTAAAACTTGCCTAGCCAGCTCATGAACAGCTCATGGCTCCTTTTCCATTCTTAAACATTGGTAGATATAAGTTACACAGACATAGAGTGTACAGAGAAATACGAATATCCCGGTAATTAGATAAAGTATATAAATGTGTTTTATTATTACTAAATTCATCTATCTAATATTAAAATTAATAAAAACATTAAATTCTAATTTATTATATTAGAATGGATCCAAACTGGCTGAATTGAAACAAGTACATCTTCAAACGACAACGTTTTCCGCGTCTCTCTCCTCAATATAGAAAACCTGTATTGCTAAAAGCCGCAAATTCTAGATTACATAAGCTTACCTATGATTGCGTGAGATATATATGAGTTGATAGATAGGAAAGTATAAAATTTTTAATCAATAAATAATTTAATAATTAAACGACAACTATGTTACGTGACCGCCCATGACCAATAATCAAGCT
The DNA here is from genome assembly GCA_019739055.1 of Passiflora organensis. NCBI lineage: Eukaryota > Viridiplantae > Streptophyta > Magnoliopsida > Malpighiales > Passifloraceae > Passiflora > Passiflora organensis. The sequence continues at coordinate 291,225 of JAEPBF010000075.1, read as the reverse complement.
ACACGACTAAAGCTATTAATCGGGAATTAAGTTGAAAACATGTGGCTAGCCATGCATTACAAAATAATAATAATACAAGTTATTTTATCATCCTTTCGTTTCACATATTTTAAGGAGCCATGTTTTAAGGTCATAAATAAACCTTACAATTAAATACCTGCATACATGCATTTGCTCAGAATTATTATTTTATCTGTATATAAATATAATTTACTTACTGCTTCTTAAAACACAGGGAAATCTTTTTGAGGGAGAGCTGAAAATGAGAGATAGAGATCGGTGGGGATGACCAATTCAACATCAGAGAGAGAAACTAACAGCAACAAATGAATAAGAGCCGTTTGGGTTGTTCCTGTAAATGACATCGCACGCCAGCGCGTTCTGTGCCCGGAATACTGGCCGCACGTCTTCTAACTAGACACAATAGAAGCTTCAACACATTTGATCCTGGGATGATTCTGAAAACAGAAAATGTGGAATATATCGAAAATCATAACAAATCAAATTTATGGAATTAAAAATATATCTTATTATCAAATACTCATATTATCTCTTTTATATATTGATATCAAAATCAATCGTATTAATCCACGACTAGAAACGATGCTGATCAGTTTTGGTAATGTCATTAAATAAGGTCTTGTCGGCTGATTGAAAAAGAATTTAAAGAAAATCTTTCTTCAAAAATTGATGGATTAGTTTAATTTTAATCCGTATTATAATATAAATCTCTAATTAGTGAGAGAGCTAGAGGCTATCTCGGGAAATACGAGTTGTTAGCCATTAAAACGACTTTTAAATTAATTTTCAGAATATTCACAATTTTGGATTGATGCAACCCAAATAATTTAGTTCGTAAGTTAGTAAACAGGGAGGATATAAAAAACGGCCCTATATTGTTGGTGGATTGTACATAATGCCATCTAACAAGTGCACATATATATATATATGGATTAGAAATTCCTAATGCCTTGGGGATGAACTTTAAACCTTGTCCGGGCAGGACGATCTGTATTTCTTGTCCGGGCGGGAAGATCTCCGCTTCTCTTTCCCTTCATAAAACAGGGAAGGAAACCACAGCGGATCTGTTGAGTAGCGAGGTAGCCATTTAATTTTTTTTCCTTTTGTCCTCGTGATGGCTCAAGATAATTATGAGCCATCAAACAGAATCGTTGGTCGTGCTGATCGTCAGAAGGAAACCGGCGGGAACGGAAACATTAATGGTCCAAAAAGGAAGAGAAAGCGCAGCTTAATGCACATCCTCAGGGTGACAGCCTACATGCTGAGACTTAAATCAGGCAAATCAAAATCTGCCCACGTCGATGCGGCGTCAAGATGGAAAAAACTTATGTGCTCCATGCGACCTTTGCATTCTCATACCGAGCAAGCACCAGCACGAATCACCGAGGCCAATCAGGGAAACCTGCCCGCAATTAGGGTCGCCGAAAAAAAAAGGGAGAAGATTTCTTCATCAGAATTGGCTGCAGAAAAGCGTTCATCGATGACTGTTGAACAATCATTAGAGGTGTCCACTGCGCCTGCGTCGCCGGCTCATCTGAGTGTGGTTTCCTCCTCGTCTTCTACGACAAGCCGGTATGCGTCGGCGCTGAATCTTCAAGAGCTTGATCAAAATGATGGAAGCGATGAAGAAGAAGACAATTTTTATGACGATAAATACGGTGATGAGATGATAGACGTGAAGGCCGAGCAGTTTATATCACGTTTTTATGAACAGATGAGGCTCCAGCAGAATACTACCGGCAACCCTCGTCGCAAGACGACTTGATGATTGACTTGATCAATTAGTGGCCTTGCATGCAGGCATGCACGTTCGCTTCTGTGCTTGTTCAATTGTTTTGTTCAACTTTTATTTTGTTCTTCGCTGTATGTGTTAAGATTCCATAAAAGTGAAGTGCTGGGAAACATTAATTAGGAGCGAAGAGGCGGAGATCTCAGGGGAAAGGGAAAGAGGTGGCGTGTTGTTTACGAAATGAGTGTGTTTTTTGGTGAAATTGTTCTGTGGCGTTAATTAATTGAATAGATTTCAAAACACAATCAAGGCAGATGCGTTTGGAGGAACATAGACTTCATCTTTTATAGGTAGAAAACGAGATTTTTGTTGTTTTAGTATAAACAATCCAGTATATATACCACGTAAGGCGAGCTATTGTTGGCAGGTAATGGTATTAAGATCTAGATACACGCACGTCATTATCTGTGCCATCTCAGTTCTCTTTGTTTGTACTAGCCTATGTTTCGTTTTCCAATCTTTCGGATGCAAGCTTTCTGTAATCATCCAATTAATTTTTTCAGGTTTAAAAGTTGTAGCCCTCTCTTAAACTCCTACGCTGAAAATTCCTTTACTGTTGGATGGTGGTTTGCTAACTGGGTTTCCCTCGATTATATTGCTTGGTTAACTGCTTACCCTATGGTGTTCTTTTGCAGCAGGAAAATTCCTGACAGGTTTTTTTTTCTTAACTATCTGGTCTGCCTCGGCGAGCAGGAATAATTGCGTGGTTGCTATTTCCATAAGTCAGCTGTGAGGATTTATGGATTATTATGGTGGCCTTTCCCCAGACTGGTTCGGATATTCAGAGATGTGCTTCCTGAGTCTGTAATGGCTTGGCAGACTGAATTGTTTTCTTTATTTTCCGGCTGCTTTTCTTTCACGAGACTTGGTTTTTGCCTTACCTGCATTTTTGTACTGTATAACTTCGCTAACCTTACCTGAATTTTGTATCGGAATAAATTGCAGTGGAAAAGCTCAACATGAAAGTGATGCGAATCTGAAATACAATGAAGACCAATAATAGTGATAATATATTTTCTGGTCGATCTCATCAGTTTGATCTGGAGTTAGATCTTTAAAAAATGAGTTCAGATGGTCTTCGGTTGTTCTAATGATAAGGACGAGTTAGTTGAATTCATAATTAATAAAAGATTAATTATTATTACAGATATTAATATAAAATACTCTTTGGTATCCTTTAATACGTTTCGAAAATAAAAATCGTTTATTTGAATTTACGTATTGGGCCACACAAAAGGTTTGCAGCTACAGTACAAAAATAATTATCATATTGGTTCGACCAAGCACAAGCCTCCGTGGGCTTGGACTTCGAAGCACGGCTCATATGATGGCCCAAGCCAACGCGGCTATGAGTTCTAACGGTTGGAAAGATTTTAGATAACGTAAGCCTTTCGTCCATAGCTGGAAGCGGAGAGCAGAGCACAAACATATCGGGAGATGGAGAATAAGCTATCCTCGGTGGCCAAGGCATTTACTCCTTCGCCTATTCAAGAACTCTCACACTTGGCCCAGAGATTCAACGCCATCAACCTCGCCGAAGGGTTTCCTGATTTCCCTGCTCCCTCCTACATCAAGGACGCGGCCGTTTCCGCCATTAATTCTGACTTCAACCAGTACAGGTTGCTATAAAACTTCATTCCATCTATCTACGCCATCATTATACGTAGTATCTGACAATCGAGTGTGAAATGGAGGCACGTGCAAGGAATATGTGACTACGTGGCGAGGAACATGAAGGAAATGCACGGTTTGGAAGTTGATCCTCAGACTGAAGTAGTTATTTGCTGCGGCCAAACTGAGGCATTTGCGGCGGCGGTGTTTGCTTGTACGTCAAAATGTTTGCTAGCTGATCGTGATACTTGATTTCTTCGTTTGCATGCTTAAATAAAATTTTACGAGGTGTTTTACCCAATTTTATAGTACTTGTACTTGTGTTTGGACAGTAATTGACCGAGGTGATGAAGTTGTGCTGTTTGATCCATCATACGAGACATATGAGGGGTGCATTAGGATGGCTGGGGGAATCCCTGTAAGAATTTTGGGATCCAATCAGCAAAATTTTAGTTTTTTGAGCTGTGGTTTTGGATTAATATTGATTTCTGAGGGTATCGATTTTTGGTTTGCTGGCTGTTTACTTGTGAGAAAATGGACTTGACAGATATATGTTCCTCTTGACCCGCCTCGTTGGACTTTGGATCCAAATAAATTTGAGAAGGCGTTTACTGGAAGGACGAAAGCTGTGATTCTTAACAGGTTAGACGGTGCATTAATAGGTGGCTGCATTAAGAATTTGACCGTGGAAATTAGACAGACTGTTCTCTTTTATGTATAAAGAACCCAATAATTGGATGGAAATTGCTAGATGATCGTGAAAATTTACCGTATAAGAAGGACCTCAAAATGTATGTTTAGTTGCTGGATTTTATAACCAAACGCCTGAAATTAGTTGCCTTGCACATTATGGAATCCTAAGAATATGCAGTCGTTGACTCTTAGAATGAAATGGTACAGTCCTCACAACCCAACAGGTAAAGTTTTCTCTAAAAGCGAGCTCGAGACTATTGCTGGAGCTTGCTGCAGAAGGGATTGCCTGGCTATAACAGATGAAGTATGATAATCTTTTTTCTTTCACTTGTTCTATTAATGATGTAGTTTGGCAGTTGTAAAACTAGCCCGTAATTTGTTTTCAGATTCAAAAGAGAAAGTGCAAAATTTTCCTGCGTAAGCAGATGTTTGACCTATAACTGGACTTGGTTGATATTTTTGAGATGGAGCAACGCATGTCGAGTCTGTTGTTTTCCATAACATTTGCTTCCTAGTGAAGTAGGACTCAGAATTTTTGGATGAGCTGGTTCTTGTTGGTGTGGTAAGAAATATTGACTGGATACTTATAGAACTTTATTTGCTAATGAAAGTTGGGGGATGATAAGCCTTCTGCTTTCTGCAGCAATTAGGTATTATTTGGTGATATTATTTCATTAAAAGTGAAGTTGATGAAGGGATGGTTCATAGACAAGGAGATTCATTGTAGTTTTTAAAAGATTGTTTCTGTTGGAGAACTATCAAACCTCAGAGGTTCCTATGTATTCTATTCATCATTTGCTGCAATACTGCTATTTAGTGAACATGTTACTGCCCTATATTCTATATTTCATGTATTTATTCTCATGCAGGTGTATGAACATATTACATACGACAATGTTAAGCATATATCCCTTGCTTCTCTTCCAGGAATGCTGGAGCGGACAATTATCACTTCTTCAATATCTAAAACTTTTACTGTCACAGGTCAAATCTAAATCCTTACCAGACAAATTGCTCCCTGAAACTTATTTTGCATAGAAAATTTTGATTCATACGTTTGTTTTGAAATGGTCAAGATAATTTTATTTAACTCTCATGGTTGACATTTATTCCAAAAAAAAAAATCTCATGGTTGACATGTCTTGTATTAGGATGGAGGATCGGATGGGCCATTGCTCCAGCTTGTGTGGCCTCTGCAATAAGAAATGTGCACGTTAAAGTTACTGACTCTGCTCCAGCACCTTTTCAGGAAGCTGCCCTAACTGCTTTGAGAAGCCCTCCTGAATTTTTTGAATCACTGAAACGAGTGGGTTTAATACTGCTTTTGGATACTCCTTGAATATGTGAAGTTGATAACCTACCGTTTCCTTGTTGTTAATGCAACTAAAATATGGAATCAATAACTACTCTCCTTAGAACAATTTTTTTCTAATATAATCTTTACAATGTTCAGGAATATGAATCAAAGAGAGATTACTTTGTCGAGATTCTGGCCGGTATAGGTTTTCAGATTCAATTTAAACCTCAGGGATCGTTCTTTCTGTTTGCAGAGCTGCCTGAAAACTCATTACTATCTGATGTAAGTGCATTGCTCTTTTATTGGTGAGATATAAATCAAGACACTTTTAGCCGGTTTTCCTCCAGGAAAAAAAAAATGGAAAAAAAAGGTGGAAAAAAATCTGACAAAATGAATCAATGGCTGCTTCTTATGTCGTTTGCTACATTTGGACGCAATGCTAATTTCTCTGTCTACTGCTTCAGGTAGAATATGTGAAGGAACTCATAAATCAAGCAGGTGTGGTGGCTGTACCAGGTTGTGGGTTCTTTCATCCAAGTCTGTCTTCAGAGCCAACAAACTATCACCACAGATATGTCAGATTTGCTTTCTGTAAAAGCACGGCCACACTTGTTGCTGCGGCTGGAAAATTGGCGGAGCTTCCAGATCCGACATGTCTGGCCTAAATTGACTTGAGGTAAATGTACACACGCAATTGAAATATATATATCTTTAAAACTAATGCAGCTAGGAATATATTAAGATATCATAAAGCAAAATTACAGATTTTGTGGTACTGTTTGCTTCCAGACGACGCAAGACAGAAGAAAAATGTAATCAGATGAGGCGATTTGTCCATGGTGGAAATTTATTTAATCACAATTTTAAGGACTGATTAAAACCCAACTAAGAAAGATTATCCCTTTGGATACTGGAACAGCTATCAGGGTTTAGATGTGCTGTGGATTTGTTGTTTGACTAATGTCCATGTAGTGGAGGAACTGCATAAAAGATTGTGTTCTTGTCAAAGGTAGAAGAGTTTCCTTCTGACAAAGCTACAAGTGCAGCAACCAGGCCTGCATTTCCTGCAATTGTTGGCTCTGTGTAATTGTAGTTGGAGCGGATGTCCTTAAAATAATCCTGCCTACCTGGGCCAGCAACCATTGCCCCTATGATAGTGTTAGGATTTTTTTTACGGCTGTTTCTCCATTTCCATCCTCCTTTACAGCCATATTTAGTTTTATCGTCAGGAATGGAAGCTCCCCTGTGGTGTACATGTCCGGGGAATCGATCGCCAAACCCTACGATGTAGCTCATGTCCCGAGGATTCTTTCCGAGGATGTAATTAATCTGAGTTCTTGCAAAACTCCGTAGAACTTCAATGGAGTAAAATTTAACTCCACAGTGCCATCCTGGTATCAGAATTCCTTCAAGGTAATCACTGTATAGAGTAGCCAAGAAAGCAGCATTCACTACGTACTGAAGAGACTGTGGTTTTCCACTGTTTAATTCGATCAGTCCTCCCTCGGTCATTCTGTAATTTGACAAACCAGGTAGGTAGGAGCACATGGTTTCTTCCACATGCTTTTGATGTTTACTTAACATTTCTTCGTATGGATAACCATAACTCAAGTAAATCCTGATGCGGCTCAGAAGCAACTGAGTACCAACATGCTTGTTGTCCCAGCCAAAAATCCCTCCACCTGATCCTCCTAAGAAACCGTTGTCATGAGAGGCTAAGCTAGGTGTTGTCACGAGCTTAATGTAGGTAGAATTTCCTGTAGCATAGTACAACCAAGTTCCAGCCCAGGCAAACTCATCCCAAAACCCACTGGAGTTATACCGATTCGAGGGTTGGTCTGGACCACCATCATAGCCTGCACCTTTACCTTTTGTAGCAAACTGGAATAGCATATCTGCACCATGAACAAGTTTCTTGGAGTAGTCTTGATCATCCTTGAACACAATGGATGCAGCAGATAACGCTGCAGCCATTTCTGCTGATAAGGCTGGGCAATTTGTGCACCTAGTTGCAGGACGCGGATAGCTAGCATCACTATCAATGTCCTCAGGTCTCATCCAGCAGATCTCATCCTGTTCTCCTCCCACTTGCACAACAACGTTGCCTATTGAACCATTATAGGATTTAAAAGAGTTCAAAAGGTAGTCAGTGCCCCACTTGATAATCCCTTTGACGTGGCCAAGCTCTCCAATGTCTTCGTACTTTGCACTGTATTCAATGACACTCCAACTCAAAAGCGTCATGGCAAAAGATGCGGGTAAATTGAACTTAGTTGCTCCGCCGCCATCATAGTAGCCACCCACAACATCGTCTTTCAAGCATGAATTTCCCCTCCAAGTGACATTGTTTTGCTTGGGTAGTCTCCCGGCTACATGCATCAATATATAGATAAGTTCTAAACTGTAACTAATTGTTCGAAAATTAACCATACTATTAAATAAACGATTCATAAAATAGGGTTTGACGGTAAGACGGGATGGGGAGAGAGAGAGGATACATACATCGCTGAGCATTGAAGAATTTGAGCGCCTGACGAAGGGCAAGGGTATAGTTATCAGATCCGGGGAAATGGTGGTGATGTCGGCGACGTGTCGCAAGCAAAACAACGAGGGCTACAAGTCCGACAAAAACAAGACAAACCAGCAACGTCTTAAGCATCAACCAGTTAATGTAAGTATTCCTATTCTTCATCAGCCGAGTCTCTCTGTCTGGTCTTATCAGCCACCCCTGCTTCACCTCGTCCTCTGACGGTGGCCTGTAAGAAGCCCTATCGTAATCATCGATGCTCGATAGACCTGTAATGCTTGTATCAAATGATCCGCCTCGTATGTTTCTTTCCGACGACATTGATCCGATGCTTGATAAAACTCGTCTGATGTGAATCTGAGAAACGAAAAAGGATGTCCCGCTGTCAATGGTTTTAGAATTGAAAGGATAAGGAATGTCGGAATAATCTGTAAGCCCATATTCAGAGAACAACATCCCATTTCTGAGATATCAGAATCTAGACATTAATTACAATAGGCTTGTTTAGAAAGTTTGATCACAGTAGTCAACCATCCACCGCGTACAGAGTTAAACCAGTTGGCCTCCTCGGAACACAAAGACAAAAAGAAGGAAATAATCGCTGTATCTGACTAAATTTCAGCCTGCACTTATTATTAATAATAATTAATTTTTTTCAGTATGTCTTAATTAATTAATTTTCAATATTAGCACCGATATGAACCAGCAATATTCGTCTACAGTCGATAAACACGCCGCCGAGCAGTCGTCCCGGAAACCCCGCACGACAGTTCACGCCGACGGGAAAATGCCACCAAACTGGGCGTTGAAGTGGGCAGTTGCCTCCATCGTCATGCCAGTGAGTAGCTTACCTTAAAAAAAGGCAAAACTTTTGTATACCCAATAGGCGATGGCTAACCATGAACCCATTAAATCAATCGTTCCCTTCCTTTCAAGCCGCACTATGTCAGCAACTTCAGCTCGAAGCAATTGTCATCCGCAAAGGAAGCTGCTCCTTTTCTGACAGATAGACCCACTGATTTAAGGAGGCCCCGGGGGAACAAGGGCCCTGGGTTTATCCCCCGAGTGCTGAAGTATGGGCACAGATCACATAATTTACGCGGGGTGGTTTATGGATTATGGATGGAGAAACATGTGCCTACTTTTAACTGGATATTAGTCAATTCAAAGGTTAATTTGAGCTCCGGCCAACTACAACTACGAAGTGACTGATTTATGTTATCCGTATCCTTTTACTAGACCAGCATATCATCCCTTCACCATTGACATCCTTTCAGGCACATGACAAACATCAAACAGTGTTGGATTGCGGGTGGATCATAAAGGCATGCAATGGAGTGAGTGGATAGTGACGGATTTGGCTGCATGCGCCACTGAATCTGCTGCTCCATTGGCTAATATACTGGCAATTCCTTAAGAGGTTTGCGCCTGAGGATTAATAATTCATACTATTCGGCCACACCCAAATTGGGTAGATTCCTTCTTTAGTACTCAAAGTTGCGAGACATTATCTAAAGCCCAAGGTGCTGTTCTCTCCGATGAGATACAGCACTAAGTGGGTAGATCCAATTCTGTGGCATGTTTAGTTTGACGAGATCAGTAGATCAATTCATAACCATTCGTAAGGGTCTTGGTGCTGCATCATACAAGAGCATAACCGAGGCTTTTAGTCATTTCTGAGTAGGAGGTGGGGAGCTAACTGGGACCTCTCAAGGATTTTATAATCTTAAGATGTTAATTATGTACCTAGCAGCAATTTCTCATGAGTGACCTGTACTATCCCCACAATTTAGGTGAGCAGTACTGCCTCTTCCCACACCCATATGATATCCCCACTCCCCAGTAATTATGAGCTGAACTTCGAAAAAGCAATCTTGAGTTATATCTATTAGTGGGGGGCAGATATTAGCCAGAAGAATGAGGGAGAGATCACATGCCAGCTATGGAAACCTGGACTACCCTTTTCTGCAGCTTCATCAGGAAAACCAGTTAATTCTGGTGCGACACATTTGGGTTAATCGAGTCCATCCATATAAAAGTAGTGGCTCCAGAGAAGCCACCACCTTGCAGTGAACAAGAATTTCTCCGAAACAGAAGAGGACAAAACAAGGGATATGAATGCCATCATGCATGTGAGATACTCTGTAATACCCTTCCCAGACCCTCTCTACTTTACATCAGGAATACTGGTGTTGGTACAGTTCTTCATCGAGTCAGTCATTTCTCCTTTTTTGCCACTAACCCATCAAGGACCCGCCCGGCCCTAGCAAGCTAGGTATGGCTTGTGCATGTCTCTCCATGGTCACCACTCTTATAATTTCTTTCAGTTTTGTCGCGTTAGCTAGGGAACCGATACCTTAAGGTCATGGATCAAATGGGGGCTGCTCTCGGATTGGACATACGCGTGCGGGGGGCATAGGAACAAAAGGTACGTTGTGCACCATTATCAACTTGGTTCACTGGCTCCATGTCTTCTCCTGAAGTAAACTAAGACTGTTTATGGCGTAATGGCTAGTGATCTGAGGGTCAATCGCTTCCATGGCAATATTTATTTTATTTATGGCCCACGTTTGAAATACGGGGTTCGGATAGAAAGAACAATTCCCATCATTACAACTACATTGCAAGCTTTGTGAGAGTGCAGCTACCTGTACAGGTACAACTCGTGTAAGAGTTCTGTCCGTTTGTCATAGAAAATCAGAATGTCCTAACCTTCTCGATTTCCTTACGTGCTCATGAGTGATAAAAATATATTTATAGTATAATGTATGAAGGTGTAAAACATTACTAAACGGTATGATTTTTTATGAAAATCTATGGGAAATTAAGTGTAATGTAGCATAATATATGAATTAAACGAGTTAGTAATTAATTAAATTTGATCCTATTAAAAATTAGCATGAATTGGAAATTACATTGAAGTACATTCTAATGTTGCGTTACATATTATTACATCATCTCATAATTACTTTAATACAAAAATTTGTTATGTTTCACAATTGGTCAAAGGTTACAGTCACGTCCGCGGGGACCTTCGCGGAAAAAGAGGGCATGCAATACGCAACGTCGAAGACAACGGCAAGGAAAATGGAGTAACCGCGAGGGACGGAACGGAAGCCAACTGTCAGTTCAATCAATAGGCGTGGCGGCAAGAGAAGCAAGTTGGCACTCAAGCGTGCATGACTGCCTTGAGAGGTGGTGTGTACGTAACCGTCAGTCGCATCTTCTCTCCACAGTAGCACAGTCTATCTGTGGCGGTGATGCTCGGTCGTGGACCATGGCTGCTCCATTTCCCTCGTCCCGGTGGTTGCATAAAAAACAATACGCTAGGATTCACATCAGACTATTGGGACATGAAAGATACTGAGGTCTGAGGCCTGTCCAAGAGAAAAAGCAAAATCAAACAAAGATCTGGTCAATCGTTCGTGTTTTGCCCTTCACCTCTAAGGAATGAAAGTGATCCTCGCGATCGAGTCGGGCAATCACGTGGTTGCAAAGAATTCTCCTGTGGTTTTTCTTGTCTTCGTTGAAATTTAAATCAAAAGAAGCGTGTTGTACTCGAAGTCTATGCCAAAAATTCAACCTAGCAACAAAAATCGTTATAATGTTATAATATCTGATAATTATTCCAGTCAGAGATAAAATTTTAAGATATTATGCATTATAAATAATAAATAATTATTTATGTTATAAAGTAAACATCAATTATGGATGAATCCAATTAGTTTAAAATTGTAATTATTCTAAAATCATCTATATAATATATTAATATTATCTGTGTAGATTTTGAAATAAACTGACATTAAAGAATTACTAAAACATCACATGAGGATTTATATGTTGTGGCCTACTCACATTGGTACTTTTTCTGATCATGGAGACAACACGGTCATCACAATTACCATCCCCGTGTTTGTAGCTGACTGTCTATCTGTTGATTAGCCAATTGACCAATCTATGTGCCGAAAATGAAGATAGATTAAATAATAAGATTTTTTAAAAGAATTATTTAAAATTTTCTAATTAGATTACATGAATTATATATATGTGTGTGTGTTAAACAATATAGTGTTTGTATAATGGTATGCAATACATTATATTTATTTAATTCTAAGTTTATGGATTTGGAAGTGGATGTGGTATGATAGAGTTTAAATTCGGAAGAAATAAGTTTTGAAAGGTATAGATGTTAGAATTTTATCATTTTCATTTTTTTCTCTTTAAAAAAATAATAGTTTTTGACTTTCTACAAGCTTACTGCCTTTCTATAAATATTGGCCATAACCTCTTCCAGCAATTTCATGCAACCTCATTGGACTCATGGCAGAGAGCTCGACAGTATCCCCATTATCCGACCATAAGCCCGCCATAGGAATAAAATTGTTTGGTTTTTCACTAACCCACGAGCAAGATCCAGAATTAGAGCTGGCCAAAACGGAGAATTGTGGAGAAAACAGGAGATTCGAGTGCCATTTCTGCGGGAGAGCCTTCGCCAACTCGCAAGCACTAGGAGGGCATCAGAACGCACACAAGAAGGAGCGACAAAGAGCAAGACGAATCCAGTATTACCATTGTGAGCGAAGAGTCATGGCCGTAGCAGCAACAGCTCTCAGTTCACATGCAGTGAAACCATTGGCATTTAAAATATACCCAAGAGGTGATGGCACTGCTCCAACCAAACTTGTTCCTCCACATGCGAGCTCTAATTACCACCCTTCACGACCCTTCCTGGCGCCCCCATTAGTTCCTCATTTCACTTCTCCGGTTATTGTCCCTACACCGCTGCCGTCTTTTGCTAAGTTTCCAGGTAAATTCTTGTCCAAGGAGGTCACAGGAGTTGATCTCCGCCTCAAACTTAACCCTTCTGGTTAGGGGTACGTAGCCGGGCCTCGGTGAATTCCTCCTTTTCTCGATCCCTTGTCGCTATTTCGTAGCCGAGAGTTGAGCCAAATTTTGTCTTCTAGCGGCAACAATTGTACTTCGTTCATTTTCCTTTCTTTGTCATTATGAACCGATTGACTTTAAAATCTCCAGTTGATATCTTTTAACAAAACTGTACCAATAAAAAATGAAAAAAAATCAACAAAATTAGATAATTCCACCAGCCATCAACAGACCTGAAGGTGTCATAGCTATCTGCAACTACTGAGAGTTACGAGCATCATATGGTTCTCAGGGTTTCAAACTGTTTGGTTTTATTCCTGTGTAGAGCCCTGTTGTCTAATGTTTGCACAAATCAAAGCAGACAAGGACAGAGTATCGTTTATTTTTTACATTTCGCCGAAATAATTGTGGTAAGTAGTTAAAATATGAAGGACAGTGACGAATAATATTATGGAGATGGAGTCCTGAAGCCTCAAAACATAAAGAAAAGGATCCCGGTGTCATATTGGCACCAAAGAAGAACAGATTGGAAAAGAAATAAAACCTTTTATTGTGCCCGTACCATTAATGTCTTTTTAGCCTAGTTTCGAGATCATGTGATCACTGCCCTAAAAATGACATGAAACTTCCTTTTCCAAGTTTTGAAATTATGGTTTCCATGAGCTGGAATTCAGATGTGAGATGACCTGGATATTGCCAGTGAGCATCTTGAAATAGCGCGGCAGACGGGTGCACTCAATATCGGCATCCGCATCACACGAAGAGAAACAAACAATAGCCAAACTTGCATTAAAGAAAGCAGAGTATCATAATCAGGGAAGACAGATGGTCTACCCCAACCACAGTCTCGGCAACTCCGAGGCTGTCCACTGCCCCAAAAAAACACTATCTTCCAGCTAACAACATAATACGTCCTTAATGAAAGCTGAACGCTTCATTCCATCTGAAAAGGAAAGAAAACTTTCGTCGCTTTGAGAGACCCCCAAAAGCTACAAAACAAAAGAGGCTGGGGTGTAGTCTTTATTAAAGCAACCCTAAAGTAGATCTCTACTTTATTGCATAGCTTCCTTTCTTTATTTTCCTTCCTTATTATCCCTCTTGTTAGCCCGCACCTTAATCGCAAATACGAACCCACAAAGCTCTCTCTCCAGGTTTGCATCTTGATAGAAGCTTTTTATTGCTCGGATGGACGGCTATGGGTACGGTTCGGGTCCGAGGTCATCCAACGGAGGTGACCGGAGGCTGGAGATTGTGAGCGGGAAGGGTTCGGGTGGAGGGTATAATAAAAACCAGAGCTATACGACTCGGCCCCAGTCTCCTGGCATGCCACCGGTCCCGCCACGTGTGGCCCGGCCGAGTCAAATCGCGGCAAAGCCCTGGGGCTTTGGCGACCCTGAAATGAAAAGAAAGAGAAGGATTGCCAAGTATAAAGTCTACACAGTGGAAGGGAAAGTCAAGCATTCTTTGAGGAAAGGGTTTTGTTGGTTCAAGAACAAGTGCTCCCAGATCATTCATGGGTATTAGGAGGAATCAAATGGTTCTCCAGGTCTCACTTGACTACGGTAAATTGGTAAGCCATAGATGTCTTGCTTCCATTCTTCAGATAAGGAATACGGCACCAGATCGTTGTATATCTATGGGTGGGTTGAGGAGTGAAAAGTAAAGGTAATCGGATCATGTAGTTTTGTGTTGAAGCTTGGAACCATTAAACGCTGCTGATTCTCATGTATGCCGTAAACTTGGTTTGCAATTCATCTTTTTGTGATTGGATAAGATTCTACATTTTTTCACCTGCAATCCAGAATCCCGTTTTCCTTATTCTGCCATAGTTAAAATCTTTGATCATGAAAATCTGGAATAAAAACGGTTGCTTTACAGTTCGGCTACGACCATCATAGCGAAAATGACAGACAAACGGGTAGGGTCCGGAATTGGAGCCCAATCCACTTCTCCGCTCTAATTTAGCCCATCCTATGATTCCTGTTTCCAAGAGTAAAGCAATTGTGTTTTATATTTACTATTAGAGTGTAGTTTTATAGTCCACCTCATATATACTCTGTCCATACATACGCAGACAATAAAAAATATATTTAATCAGTATCAGGACATTCAACATAATGTGTAAACACAACATAAGATAATAAATGTACATAAAAAAGGAAATTTAACAAACCATTCCGAAACACATCGTCATCTAGTGGATGTTTCACATTAACACACCCACATAAACCTTAAATCCGGACATATTTAAAACACAAAATGAAAATAAAAGAGGTTTTTAAGTATGGGTATTCCGATTTGGGAAGGGATGATAACATGTCCCTGTCCATTCAGTATCTCTCTTTTTCTTATTGTCTCTGTTTTGACGGACTAGATTTGGCTCCGGAAATATCTTGAAGCTATCTCTGTTTAGATAGTCTAGAGTCAATATAGATATTGTTAAGCATCAATTAGATATGTTCGAAGATCATAAATTCATTTTATCTTTACATTCATGCCCTTTGGAATATTTATAGCCCAATCGTAAGGCAGAAAAAAGGTTTACAATAAGTGGACGGAGGTTATACAATGGTGGCTTAAGATTAAAGACCTTTATAATAAGACACCTCACCACCCAAATCTTGCATTTCTTTTATTTAAATAACTAACTGAGGACAGATTCCCTCCCTTTCTTGACACTCTTGAAACGAACTCCAGACTTTGAGCTTCTCTTGCGTTGCTTCCTCATTTCTAAAACTAACTGAATCGACTTTCGTAGTCTCTTTCTTTATTTTCTTTATTTTTTTTCTTTTTTTGTTCTGTGGCCTGCGCAATGATGTCACTGAGGCGGAGTTCGAAACTGGAAATGAGGAGGAACAGTTACAAGGAGTCTTTGGATGCGGAGGAAGGGCGGAGGCGGAGAGAGGACGACATGGTGATGATCCGCAAGAACAAACGTGAAGAAAACTTGCAGAAGAAGCGCCGCGAGGGATTCTTAACTCAGCAATCTCCGCAAACGGGACAACTAGATTTTGTCGCCGATATCGTTAGTTTAATTTTCTCCTCTGTACTGTTTCTGTTCGTGTTTGCTGGTTGTGCGATCGGTCGAGATGACTGAAACAAGATGATGGCGTTCTAAAGAATCATATTGTACATGTTTTCTCTAACACGAAATAAATCATATTGTCATCACCCGATCTGCTATATGTCCTGTATCTCAACGAATTGTTGAGTGCTGTAGTTTGGGGTTCAATTTCATGTTTTTGTATAGTATTTTTGTATTGAATGGAGAGAAGCTGATAATTTTTCTCTTTTGATGGTTGTAGTTAAAGAATCTCCAAGCGATGTTGGCTGCTGTGTGGTCAAATGATAGGAATGCGCAGCTCGAGGGAACAGCCAGGTTCAGGAAGATGCTCTCGACAGGTTTATATGTATTGTCCTTTTTATATAAACATATAAACTTTAAAATGTTTCAATTTTTATGGATTTTGTTTCTTTTCTGGATGTTCATTTAGGAGACACTCCCCCAATTGATGGA
This sequence comes from Passiflora organensis, assembly GCA_019739055.1. Classification (NCBI taxonomy): domain Eukaryota; kingdom Viridiplantae; phylum Streptophyta; class Magnoliopsida; order Malpighiales; family Passifloraceae; genus Passiflora; species Passiflora organensis. Next base: position 274,886 of record JAEPBF010000075.1, on the reverse strand, counting down.
GTAGTGAAATCAGGTGTCGTTCCTCGCTTTGTTGAATTTCTTTCCAGGGATGATTTTATAGAACTTCAGGTCTGGTTTTCTTGGTTCCATCTAAATTCGGTCTACCTTCGAGGTTCATGTATTTTAAACTGTTATACAATGTTCTTGTATGGTTTAGTTTGAGGCTGCTTGGGCTCTCACCAATATCGCTTCTGGGACATCAGAAAATACTCAAGCCTTAATTGACCATGGAGCCATCCCTGTTCTTGTCAGACTTCTAAGTTCTCCAGTGGACGATGTCAGGGAACAGGTGAGCGGCCTTGTACTTGTAGATTCTTTATACCACCAGTTTCCCATTTTTACTTGGCTATTCATTTGGGAGTCTTAGGTTATTTGGGCGTTAGGAAATATTGCTGGTGACTCACCCAAATTTCGTGATCTTGTCCTTGCTCATGGAGCTTTGATGCCATTGCCTGCTCTTTTCAATGTACATACAAAGCTCTCAACTTGTAGAAATGCCACTTGGATGTTATCCAACTTGTTAAGGGGCAAACCGAAGCCTTCATTTTCCCAGGTTAGGTTTTGATACATGGCAGTATACTCTTCCCATCTCTGATAATCCTTGCTAATTTTGTGCCACTGCAACTCAACAAGCAGACAAGGGCCGCTCTTCCTTCTTTGGTGCATCTCATTCGTTCGAAAGATAAGGAAGTGCTCAAACAGGCGTGTTTGGCCCTGTCATATCTCCTTGGTGAAAATCACGACAGAATTGATGCTGTCGTTGATTCCAGAATCGGTCCCCGACTGCTTGACCTCTTACTGTAAGCACATTTCCGTTTGTTACTATTTTTATGTGCACAAAATATTTCCTTTGCAAGCTGAAATTAATCCATTCTGCAATTTTTTCCTTTGGAAGCTGTCCATGTCCAAATGTGGTTATCTCCGCCCTACGTGTGATTGGCAAAATTGTTTCAGGGAATGACAAGCATACTCAGGTACTTAATCTCATTTGTTTTAGTTTTCAAAGCTTTTCTTGCTATTTCCAGTGGTAAATTTTCTCTAATGTTTATGATGTTTGGGAAAAGCAGTCAATTACCTGACATTTCGTTTTTCCTGTTCCAGTATATTATAAACCTTCGAGGTCTTCCTTTAATTTTCAACCTACTTACCAGCGATCATAAATGTAGTATCAAGGCAGAAGCATGTTGGACGATCTCGAACATCACAGCAGGAACTACTGATCAAATACAGGTGCCCGTCCCTTGAGCTATCTCACAACCAGAACCTTGTTGGACTATTATGACTTTGTAGGCATGCTCTTTGCCCATCTCCTAATATTAGTCAGAAACTGTGCAGGCTATTATTGAAGTTGGTATTATTTCACCTATTGTGGACTTGCTTAAAAATGGTGAATTTGAGGTCAAGAAAGAGGCTGCTTGGGCAATTTCAAATGCTTCACGTGGTGGCACCCACAGACAGATCAAGTTCATTTTGTTTTTTCACTGACTTTATTTTGATCTTTTAGTCTATTTGATCTGTATTCAGCAAATAATTTGGTTTCTATTATGTACTGAAGGTTTCTGATAAGCGAAGGATGCATCAACCCACTTTGCAAACTTTTGACCTGTCCTGATCCTGAAATTATCTCTGTTTGCTTGGATGGGCTTGAGAATATTCTGAAGCTTGGAGAAGACGAAAAAAAACTGGGCCTCACCGATGGAAATCTGTATAGCCAACTAATGGAGGAAGGTGGTGGCCTGGAGAAGCTTGAGGAACTTCAGGATCACGACAATAATGACATATACAAGAAAGCTGTGAAACTTATTGAGACATTTTGGGGAGAGGAAAATGATAAAGAACTAGAGATTAATGATTCCCAAGATGAATCTGCAATTCCAATTATAAGACTTATTTGAATCTAAATTGAGTCTGCAATTCCAATCATAAGACTTTAAATTTGCAGCACATTTAGGCGGACGATGGGATGAAGATTAAAGGACAAAGGTACATAAGTTTGGTCGAATTCCTTTTTCGGTTTATCAAATCAGATTTTTTCTTAGGAGACGCTGTGGTGGACTCAAACTTTACAAGAATACATCCGAAAATTATATATTATTTTCTTTATGTCTCCTCTCAGGATCATTCTCGAGTATTTGGGCTCTCCATATCCTGTTTTCTAATAGGAAAGTTAACATGTTTTATTTTCTGTTGCCATGGATGTGTCTAAATCTTTCCTGCCATATCTGGTTATGGACTATCCAGAAAGTCCAATTGATAATTAAATTAATATTTTTTCGTAATTGATTAGCCAAATTAATTTTCTTCATAACATTGATTAATTCCGTTATTGACCAGTTTAAAAAATATATATTAGTGACAAAAACTGTCAGCTTAAAGCTGTAACTAGAAGGAAAAGGTTATGTCGGGATGGGAATTGTATCGTTTAGTCATAATCTTTTTTGCCTATTTGCCTGTCACGTGGAACGAGTGATGTTGATAGTTCAATATTCTTTTATATTTACAGAGAAAAAAAAAGATTTTTTTTTTTTTGGACTTTTCATTTTTTAATATTTCGAAACAATAGCAATATTGACGGTCTGTTTTTGAGGTCCGGATTCCATGGGCCGTTTTGTCTGTTCTTGCATCGTTATCTTCAAAATACATCTCCTCGATTTCTCAAAAGCTAACCAGTTTGAAAGACACCTGAGAAACATTATTTTTATATTCCGCAAACTCTGAATTAATAAAATAATATTATTTAAAATAGCAGTATTTTATATATTAATTTGTAAAACAAATCTAATAAGAGAAAAATAAGAAATGACTGGCATCAAACCTCCTATGTGTTGGAGTTTATTTAGACATTGTAATCTCCTGAGAATCTTACGTTGGAATTTATAAACAAAACTGTCAGATGATGAAAATAGATAAAATTAATATACACAAACAGGATATGTCTTTTATATCGAGAAAAGATAAAATTAATATATATAGTTTTATTAGATTTTATGCAATATAATAAGAATAGAGAAATAAATATTTAAATTTTAATGCTAAAATCACAATTATATTATCGGATGCTATATTGGTGGTTCCTATTGTACCTCGTGAATGGAGCTGGTTTTACAGGGGTATTTTGGTCAATTAAGCGAAATCACATCTAGGGTTTTTTTGCGCCGCAGCCAATATTCAAATTTGGGGCATGCCAAAGGGGCAGTGATGAAATATTGTTAAACCTCTCCCCGCCTATCTCAACTGCGCTGTTATTTTCGTCATCTGTCTCTCCTTATCTCTTCAATGTTCCTCTCTTCTTTTGGCCGATCCACGATCCCTTTTACTATTATCAGGCTCCCTATAGCTAATGAAATCTTTAATGTCCACCATTTCTCTCTTCCCAAATTTCATCTTCGGCTGCAGCTTTAGCTAATCTCTCTGCGGCTTGCCTCAAGTGTTAAGGTTACTTGTCTTCCAAGCCTGTAAGCCCGAACTAGTTGTGATCATGGACTCGATCACAAAAGTGAGTCATCTATTGATGTGTTTGCTTTGTTCGGTTTTTTTATACCTCCTTCTATTGTGTGTTCGGCTGGATTGTATTGATTATTCTTATGTGTTTTAGCAGGGATTAGGATCAGCGGTTAACAGTAGTGGTAGCTCACCGAGCAAGAGTGAGGAGCTCAAGAGAAGGTGTATAAGTTGCCAGACAACAAAAACGCCTTGTTGGAGAAGCGGTCCTGCTGGTCCCAGGGTAGGTTTTTGGTTATTTTGTTTTCGTATTTTGTCACGAATACCATGGTAATAATTAACTCACCCACTTCTTCGGCAGACGCTATGCAATGCGTGCGGGATCAGAAACCGGAAGAAGATGAGGGTTGTTCTTGGTAGTGATAAAGGTGGTTCGGAGAAGATAAGCCAGCAGAAGATTGCCAAGACTGGCCGTACTAAGCTAGGAGTGCCGTTGAAAATGCGGCTGATGGGTACTGGACGAGACAATTTGTTGCAGGACAGAGGATGGAAAAGGAAATTGGGGGAAGAAGAACAAGCTGCCATGCTGTTGATGGCTTTGTCCTGCGGCTCTGTTTATGCCTAGATTAGGATCAACATGATTTGAAAAGCAGGGAAAAAAATGAAAAAAAAAACCTGCTTCTGGGTATCTATTTGTAGTATTCACATTTTTGGGTTTTGATCCAATGTTTTCAATGGATGAACTGGAGATGTAAAATCTGTGAAGATTGGATCAAGACATTAAGTGAATGTAAAGAAATTATTTGTATTTCATAAATGCAACCTCTCAATTGTGGTTCTTTATGCCTTTGTTCTGTCGAAACCGGGTTTGGGGTTTGAATTTGTATATTGGATATAAAGATTCGGTTTTAATTGGTTACTATTGATTTGAATTCTAGCAAGCAAGGACGACGCCGTTTTGTTCTTCTTTGGTATATTCTAGATGCCTCTGGCTGAAGCTTATACATGGAAGTGACGAGGCACAGCAAGCTATCGCCACGTCCATTAGTTGAACACGTGTAGGCTTCTACTCTTGCTTACTTTTTTCTATGCAAAAAGGTATCCTGCTCTTCAGAAATGGAAGAGAAGTGCAGAAGAGATCGTAAGGCCAAATTAACCGAAGGGATTTGATGCTTTAGAAGGTAATCATGCAGAAATACTCAAGGTTAGCTACTACAACAACAGGGTCGTATCGATCCCTGTTCTTACCCGGCAACCAGGCGCCGAGCCGAGGATTTGCTGAAGAACCAACTGGTCTTCCAGCGGATTTTGCTGTTCCCTCTGGAAATCCTGAGGTAATTGCCTTTCTCCCAATCTAAAGCTTCATATATATGGTCGTCCGAGTGCTTAATTAGAAACCTGATGTAGCGTGCTTAATTTCTGTTGGTTGTAGGAAACAAAGGAACAGTACGAGCCTTATGTATCAAAACGAGAAACAGAAACAGACCCCGGAATTGAATCCAATTACTCTACATCGCCCAGGCCACCACATGTAGCCTCTCCTAGGCTAGAACACACTGCAGTGAAAAATCCTGCAGAACCCATCGTCCAACAGAAGCGTAAGATGTCGACGTTGATCATCAGTTTGTGAGATGTTTCATCGTGCTCCGCTGGATGGCATTTCCATAGCCAAAGGAAGAAATGGATTGCAGAGATCGATCATGTTTGGACCTGTTTAGTGTGTGTGAGTACGTAGAAGCATAGTTAAAAAAAAGAGATTCTTGGTTTCAACGATCCGTACTTAATGTGGCGTTATCCAACGGTAACTTTTTCCGAAGTTTATGACATAACTGTCCAACGTGATCAAGGTTGTGGAATCCTCCACTAGAGCGCGTCCTTTTGTGCCTTTTATTCCTTTCTACAAACACTTGAAAACGATAGGCTAACGGGGTGATGTTTACATGTTCTACGATGGAATATGGGCCGCCACGTTGAATTTTATCAATTTTATTGTTCTCGGCGATAATGGTATGCAAAAAAGGTGCGGTCGCCATTTCACGTATGGTCTCTTATTTGGCCCTTATAGCGATCTGCAGAGACATGCTTTGCTGTTCATCTCACCTTCGAATCTCCATTGGTAACGATGGCAAACCTCCAGAAAATGCTTCTCCTTTCTTTCATACTTTCCGTTCTCAACTTCTCGTTACCCTCGTCAACAGCGAGAGTAAGCAGAGAACAAGTTCCATGCACTATGTGTTATTCGTGTGACAATCCCTGTGAAACACCGCCAGCACCATTACTACCACCACCATTGCCTGCACCAGCGCCCCCACCTGCTCTTCCCGAGTGTCCTCCGCCTCCTACACCTCCTTCGCCACCGCCTCCTTCTCCACCTCCGCCGGCTATCCCCGAATGCCCACCGCCACCAGCTCCTACATATGAATGCCCAACTGGTTGCTCTACACAACCCCCAACACTAGCATTCCCCCCACCGAAGCAGCCTGATAATGGGCCTCCTGATGGTGAATCTTTTTATGGGCCGCCAGGACTTGGGACCAATCCAGTACCTTACTTTTCTGGTGGGAACAACGTTCCTCAGCGTCCTTATTATGCTTCTAACTCGATCCACTTGGAAGTACAGCCCATTGTCTTGGCCTTAATTCTGTCTCATGCTTTCCTCTACAACTTCTGAAATCATAGCTTGTGGTTCAGGAGTTGGATAGGTAAATAGGCTAAATTATTTGACATAAGGAATATTTAAATGATCTTTTTACTGTATCTATAATTAACTACCCAATTAGAGCCGAATGAATGCTATTACATTTTCCTCTTATATGGTCACTGACCATTTGGATTCTATTATGTGTATTGTATTGTTTGATTACAAGATTAATCTTTTTTTTTAATTTTCTATATTTTTTATGAAAATTTTAGATTTTTTTTAATAATGAATGGTATTTTAGTTGGGACTAATTTTTTCTCTGATTATCTAACTGACTTTCTTATAATGTAACTTATGTCTTAGATATTAATCATGAATCGATCATGGCATGTGCGTTCTCATTGGGCACGTACAAGAACTAGAGATTGGATTTCTAGAACCTGAATTATGCTATTACACATGGCAATGTCATCGTTCGTCTCATCAAAAATTGTTGGTGCAATAAGTGACTTGTAATAATATAATAAAGGGAGGAGTGGAGAACGTGTCATGAAAAACTGCAGTGCGACAAAATGTTGGCTCTAGACCAGCGGACAGAGAGCCAGAATCCATGGTTTCGCTCTTTTTACTCGAGAATTTGTCTTTTGTCCAGGCGTAAGATATGGTGATCCCATTTTGACGTGCTCTTTCACTTTTCTTTTTCCACTCTTCTCGGGTAAGAACTGATTGCTGTAACCAACTAGCATCCTAACCTGAAGACCAAAGGCTATATACTATTTTTCTCTATTTCCTGCCAGGAGGATAGAGACCTGCCCTTAGGCTGGGTAATATCATGATCAGACGATTGATGAACAAATTTTTCTGGGTAGTGATGGCTTGATTAGAAAAAACCAACCTGCCTTTCTAAAATGATATTTCATCCACTACGTGAAGTATGAAACCTTCTCGCATGTCTACTTTGTGTTTGCAGTACATCATTGATATGAGAGTTACATGTATAATTAAAAACACAGGTACTCTATAATTCCATGATGTTCATACCTTAAAGCAGTTCGTTCTCACTTGACATCTTTGACAAATGTAGGCCAATTCTGTCTCAATGGGAATACATTTCACAAGTCAAAGTATTGCATCATTTGTGTACAAGATTGTCGTCTTCAAATTGTCTTATTAGGTAGTCTTCAGTGTCTTTCTTGAGTAGAAAATTGTTCAAAGTGCTTCAATCCTGCTGCTATCACTTTGGTCTTTAACTTTTAAAGAACCTGAATCCACCTAAAGTCACCGATATTATTTAGTTAGGATATCCAGGATGGTTTTAATTCTCGGTACATGTCAAGGTGAGAACCGTATCAACAAAATAAATTATATTCACATATATCAGACTGTATTTACATACTTAAAAACCGTTGGTCTTCTTTATTGTCTTCTCTATTGAGATCAATCCATATTGATCAGTAAAAATAGTTTTAATAAAGTTTTTGATGCAATAAATTGGGTTTTTTAACAATTATTTATGGCTTAAAGTTTCCTGATAAGTTTATAAATGCATCTCTATAGTTTTTCATTAGTATCATGTAAATTTTTTATAATGAATCATAAATATTTTTTAGGTAATTATCTAAAAATTACAACAGTAAAATTATAAAATTTTAAATAACGCCAGATTTTTACAGGGATAGAAAGAAAGAGGACCTGGATTTGATACTCAACTAAATAGGGTAGAGTAAAAGTAGAATTGATTATAAAAGTGAAAAACTACCTAAAGAATTTAGAATTTTTATCTACAGGCAGGAATAGACTTTCCTGTGCATGGGTAGGGAATTGCAAAACTAAAACAGAAAGAAAAAATAATTATGTAATAATTACGAAAATTATATAATTTAAAATTCAATTAAGCTTAAAGATATAATTTTATTTTCCAAACCCAACTTACATTTACTTCTTAACTAACAAATATTGGATGCATATATTAAATCTCTCCGCAACCGTAAGATCCATGTGGATCTATTATATACTTCTTTTAATTAAGTACGTATGTCGTTTTAGATCAGCTAGATGTATTCTTAATAGAAATAATTATTTATTATTGTCATGATAAATATTCTTAAATATAAAAATAATATAAGTATTCCTTTATAATAAAAATATATAATTATACTGTCTATATATAACGTATCAATGGCTCAGAATAACGTATTGCTTGCTTGCATTGCATTGATGGGAATAAGCACTGACAAGGATACAAAACAGAAGATCAATTTGGTGGAATTCTTTGCTTGTGGAAAGAAAGGTAGACAGCGGAAGGACACCCCGAAAGAAAGAAAAAAAAAACTACTAAGCTATTAAAATAACACCCAACTGCCAACCCGAACATGGTAACATGTTCTTTGCTTGTTCAGATTCGTCCTTGAACTGTTCCATGAGCTTATTTCATCAATGTTTACACTAACATAACCTATCCAATTCCCAAAGAAGCGATCTTTAGCATTAATTGTGGAATCTCTTTTTCATTAATCTATGTAATGTTTGATATTCTCGATCTTCATCAATTACAAATCAAATCAAAATATTTTTTGAATTGATAAAAAATCTTAGATCAGAATTTGTTCTCTATTACCTATTTTCTGATTGGATATTAATAAAATAAGTAGATCCGAATCGAGTGGCTAGAACCCATTCTTTTAGCCAAACAATGTGATTAGGGTGGAATTTGGGTTATATGTAAATTCAACTATAAAAGAAAATGATTTAGTTGACAGCAAAACTCTACGTTACATCTCATTTAGTTTAGTTTGAAGGGAAACGAGGGATATTAACTAAAGATGCGAAGACGACACTGCATCTTCTTTACTTTATTGTTTGACTCTGACACGATAATGCTGTATTCACCGGACACGATTGCTTCAAGCTTCTTCGTGTCCTTTTCTTCAAGCTAGGGCAAGTTGGTCTGAAGGGAGAATGCTTAATAATTCGGTTCGGTTTCACCATGCACCAAGTATGTACATCCACGATAAGCACATGGCTCCGGCCTAGGCCTTTCACTACATCTTCAGCAAATTGAACACGGAATCTTTTTAAGTTCGGCACCTTTCGTGCGGTGGCTTGGTTTTTGGGTCCATTATAGGAAAAAAGACAAGACGGGGGAGCAGTTGATATTATCGTAGCCGTTCACGCATGCGGATGTGCACATGCCCTATTAAATTGATACTGAATCCTACTAGAGGTTAAAACAAAAAGGAAAGCAGTCGATTAGCACATGATTATGTCCAGGAATTGAAATGATTTTGTAAATATAAATTTTTGAAATAAAATACATTTGGAATTATACTGATCGGTTATGATTAATTGAATAGAATATAGTATTTGAATTATATTATAAATTGGCATGATTTGTCCTGTTAGGTTTAGGCGCATTAACGTCAATCATGGGGTACTTAGACCCCACAAATCATGACCCCGCGTGCCCACCAGTCATCACTTTCTCTTTTTGTTACTTGCTATCTCGTTTACTCAAATTAAACGAGCATCAAACAAAAGGACAATTTACTACAAAACTAGGTACTACAGTTTATCCCTCGCTTTTTCTGCCTTGTTTTGTTCATATACTACAAAAATACTGAAATTTCTGTGAGATGAGAAGTGCTTGTATTGAGATACACGAAAAAAAAGCTTCCGGCCAAAGCTCCTTGGTTTATTATTGAAATCAGATACACGAGAATAGAGCTGGCTCGGATTCGCATAGATTGCACAATGTGATTAGGTTTAATACCTTTATTTATCCATCGCCAACTATAATTTTTAAAGTGAATATTCCATCAATAGTATATCTTCATGACTTGAATAACTCTGATAATTTTTATTATAAAAAAAAGTAAGAATATTGCAGATGAAATTATTTAGACTAGTTAACAAAATCCTAAGTAGCAGTTTGTAAATTCTAAGTAATTTTCATATTTGGACAAAACACAAGTGTGGAGTTGGAAAATTGCAAGAGTTAAAAAGAAGTGACGAATGGCAAAGAACCTGGTGGCATTGCTTGGATATCTACGAGTTTCGTGTATATAAAACGAATTTTAAGTGAAATATTTTTTCTTTTTTGGTAAAAAAGAAAATTATCGTAATATAATAAGGAAACCGCATCTCTACTCTTAACCCACATATATTGACCATTATGGAGGTTCATTCCTTGTGCTCTGCGCATTTATGAAGTAACCTATCCTAATCCTATCGCCAAAATTTATGAGTTTTGAAATCTCACCCACCGCACCTCCCTCGTTTTTTTTTCTCTTTTTCCTCTTAGGCTGGCAACGATATAGTACAAGAAGCAAAGAGAGCTAGCCACGGGTGATATTCGGTCAGTTTTGATTGATACTCTATGGAAGGTGTTTCTGCTAGAGTGCACACCAAGAGGAGATGGTACTGGAAGAGGAGAGGTTACGAGAGGATAAATGGGTCAGGTAGGCGGCGGCAGTCCCAGGTGGAGCTAGGTGGTTCACCTCCGAGAAGAAGGTTCTGGCGGATCAAGATAAAACCCAAGCTAAAGTATCTGAAAAAGGCTTCACCCAAGAAGCTTCTTGTTTGGCTGCGCGATGCCTATGTGAAGTTGATGCTGCGGATAGCGGACTACTCAGCGGTAGGCACAGGGTATGGCGGGTTTTTTGGAGCAGATGCTGTGAGTCCTTTCGGGAGGGGGCAATTGAAGGAGTATGATGAGAAGATGATCATTGAGATCTACAAATCTTTGGCGGCGGAACAGGGCCTGGTGCCCCGGGATCCTGCCAGTTTAGGCTTCAGGCCTAAACTTACGGCTATTGTAGAATAAGGTAATGTACAAGTGTGGATTTAGACAAGTTCAATAAATTTTTGTAAACTCTTGTGTCGAATTAAGCCAACCAAGTTGTTCCAGTGAGTTCCTGAGAAAGAGGGAATCTTGTTTTCAGCCTTTTCTTTATTAATTTTTGCTCCAAAGTTTTCACTATTTTCTTCTCTTGTCCGAAGAGCTGAGTCTTGAACTGGTAGAACAGAGGAAACTTTTCACTGTATTGTTACTGTTAAAAACAGGAAACCTTTTGGTAGTGATCTGCAAAGAGCATAATCCATCTTCATGATATGGCTGTTCGTAGATGGCAGTTTTATATGGGGCGGTCCCATCAGAAATTATGGCGGATACCATACTTCCTTATCTGGATCACTACGAATATAGGATGAAGAGTGCATGACAGGACGTGATCTGGCAAGCTTGCTGGGTCAGATGTCATCTTCTGTCTTGTTAGGGTCCTCGTAGTGGCATCTTACAATAATGAAAACTGGTTTCTTTAATCCTTTTCTTTAATCAATAACGAGAAAAAAATCAGAAAGCAAGCTGACCCCATGATTCATGGGTTCTTGTGGGACAAAACAAGGTCGCAGCAGCTGCAGTACGTGGTTGTTGTGAATCTTGAAGCAGGGAAATTTTCAACTAGTTGCTATATATAAAGCATGTGAATGCAAAGCTGTATGCCATTAGTTTTATTTTATCTTACTGTAAGCAGACCTTCTCTTTTGTCTGATGAGCCTCAATAAGCTGGGTCAAAGGAAAGAGGCGATGTCGTCCATCTTTCCTAGTAAATATGAGATATCTAATCTCATGTAGATGAAATTGAGAGAATATCATGAATTATAGTTGTAAATTTATGAAATAATATATAGTAAAAATATTATTTTTAAAAGAATTATTCTACTAAATATTACATATTTTTATTTACTATCGATAAATATAATAAATGATAACGGAATCGATATGTTCTAAAACATTGACTGGGTTTTAAAAATCAGATGGGACAAAACAATTTCAGCTACATTTATTTGAAAAACGTACGGTATTCCAGAATTACATCACAATTTGTATCAATGCGATACATGGTTAGGCAATTTCATCAGACACGTCTTACTACAAAAAATGACGTACGGAGCAGCAATAAACTATAGATGCTATATATAAAAAGATTAAGAGTAAATTTGTTAAACTCGAATTGTCAGACCTGATCCGTATGGGATCTGTGTTATCCAATCTCACATCAAAAAATAATATATAGGTCTTGGGTTTATATATGTTGTGTGATGGTATCATTTGTAATAAATTATATTTTTTTAACCATATAATTAAAAGTTCAATTCAGTGTTGATCCATCATACACACATACACGTCTGGACCGAAGATCCGGGGTCGGATAAATATTAAAGTCACGTCAGGACCTGGACCAAGGATCCGAGATCAAATAAGTGTTAAAATCACGTCCGGGATCAGATAAATGTTAAACTCACTTCCGGATCCGGACCGAGGATTAGGGGTAGGATAAATATTAAAGTCATGTCCGAATCCAGACCGAGAGTCCGGGGTCGGGTCAGTGTTAGAGTTAGGTGCAATTATAGTGATCCTATTACACTACTATGAAAACATATGCTAGACGTGCTCAATTAGGTGAATTAGACCGTGCTATTTTAAAATCCAACTCGAACCTTGTTCAAAGATGTTTTTGCTGGTCTCAAAACTGAATCCTTTTGTCGGTTGCTATAATTTTTTGTCTATATGAACAGCTATGCTTGCCCTTTTGTCTCTTAGGGGTTTTTTAAGCAATAGTCATTTTCATGGATACGCAACGGATGAAATGGGCTACCAAAAAGCATGTTTACTACGTTAGGATTTGCGAGCCCAAGCCAGACAGGTCCAGATTTAGAATCGCCCCTCTTACTGTCCAGGCCTACAAAATTCTTAAAACTTTACATTCCTCGGAGCAACAACCCGAATCCCGAAACCCAACGTTAAATGGATAGATTGTTACGTTTCCTAGGATCTGTAAAGATTGGAAAAACAAAAAGAAAATGAAAACTAGAGAAAATACAAAAAAAATTAAATTAGATAAGCTGGATGTGAAGTATAATTTAAATAATTTGATAAAAGTAGTCGTGTCTGGAAAATTAGGCCCTGTTTGTTTCTCACAATTGTTGAAATTAAAAATATATAAAATTTACATTTTTAAAAATTATATTTTATATTATTTTTAAAAACAATTATAAATTATTTTTAAAAAAAATATTAATTTATTTATTTATTTTTTAAAAATAATTTAAGCCCGAATGGTAAACATGAAAGGACAGTACGAGGGAACAGTGGCTCTGGCAAGACGATGTTGATGGGCACTAAAGAAGCCCATATGTCTTGACTATTGGGCTCCTTCAAACAGTCGTATTTGCAACTCGGAGACATTCTTGTTAACAAAACCCAATGGGCTGTTTAACCGGGCGTTAATTTTACTATGCAAAATATAATATTGCCACCGGATGAGATTATCCTAAAATTCCTATAATTACAGTAACACGGCATCGTATTATATGAAGAAATCACATGCACATTCCATATACGGAGCTCATTTGTCGTGTTGACTTCAGAATAGAACTTTATTCGCCCTTCCATTTCTATAAAGAAATCCTTTCTTAACCATTAAGCGTGGGTGGATGCTTTAAAATCACTTTCTTCACCACTTCTATTTTTCTTTTAGCCTGGATTCCAAAAAGCGGAAAAAGGTCACCACCCACCTTGTTTCTTATCGGTTCGAGTAAAGAGTACAATGTATCCAAAGCTGAAGGTACGTAAATGTAGAGTTTGGCGAATACGTCGACGTTTTCAATGCCTGGCAACACAGTTAATGCAACACGTGCTGCAGACCTTTTCTTTAATTTTTTTGTTCTTTCACTGTCCAAAAGGAAATCATGTGAACAAAATCATGATCTTATCTTGTCCCTTATGTTCTAACTAAAAAGGTAAGAAGTCACTAATGTGGCAGTTTTTGTCTCGTGAATTCGGTAATTGTCGAAGATCATAGATACAGTCGGATGTTCATAATAAACAATCTAACTTTGCAGACAAAGACCCAACCGGAATATTCGTCGTCACATGTGGTTTTCCGAACGATACCCCTTTTAGCTATTTTAGCTACTGTTTTTGTCCCTTTTTTTATTATGAATTTTCAGTACATTACCACATAAATTAGTGTAATCAAACAACGTTTCACAATTATTGTGTTAGGATATATCATTAGCAAGTGACCGAATTCATTTCCATCATGCCTGAATCTCTCAGAAGTATTCCAGAGATCCAAGAGGAATGACTGGTTTAGAACAGGTCTGATTTCTGGCCATTGGCTGCTGACATGAACTAACGGCAAAGAAATTGTCTTAAGGGTTAGGTTTTGAAATCTGGGCTATTCAATCGTTGATCAGTCACAATCATGAAAGCACTTCCAACCGGTGCCAACGGCTAATAGAGGTAAACGCTTATAATATTAATCTATATGAAATGTCATTATAAAGGAAATAAAAAATATTGAACCATACAACGTATCATTAATTTTTTTATATATATTTCACTCGCATACTTCTTCAAACTTGACCAAAATAGAAAACTATATACACAAGCAAACGCTGGATGAATATATGGTTTAACGATATCTTATCTTAAAGATTTTGAATTAGGATATCCTGAATTTAAAATTCCGTAGCGACTTTATTGATTCGGTTAAATTTTCCTTAAATTAGTATGTGAATGAATAGAGGACCTTGTGAATCAAAAACTTAGAACCTAAGGAAAGCACGGCGGCGTGATGGCGATGTGGGCTGTGATTAGGATACCAACCCAATTAGGTCTTTCTTTACAGCCATTGAAATGTTCAAGGTTTCTTATAATTCACTACACTACCATCAAAACTAGGTCTTCGGGGAGATAATGGAAGGAGCATGACTATAAAAGTTGATGTAATATGCCACTTATTTGGGTTATATCTTCTGAAGTCTATGGACAAGACATTAATGTAAAGGTTAAAGGCAAAAGAATAGTAATTAATATGAGAGAAAAAGCAAAAAAAATAAATAGAACATTAAGATCAATTTTTTAGAAATATTAATTTTACAATTCTTGATAATATTTTTTTGTATTATTAAGAAAGGACAAAGACAAAGACAATAATGGAAGAACGCAAACAGGCTCTTTCTCTATGCCGTGAGAGGCAAAGCATCTTCTGTCTAGTTTAGGAGCATCGGACAATTTTGTTTTTCTTTATTTGGTAATTGAATCAAGAAATGTAGTCTTTAAAATATCTTGCAGATAAAGATATCATATATTCAAAAGAATGTTACTTTTTATAAATATCTAAAAATTATTTGGACTATTTAACTAAATAGTCAATATAATATTACACACGATTAAATAAAACACGATTACACTCAATATAATATTTTACAGTTACGTGGAGTCATTAAATAAGAAACCAATCAAATTTTTGTTGACTTACTATTTCCAATGAATACAGTAAACAAAATATGTCTTCTAAGACTTGATGAAATGTAAATGTAAATAAAAAAATCCAAATTCATTTCAGTCAGTTATATAGATTTATCTGTCAGAAAATGCCATCGACAGCGACATTAGAACCTAAACTGTGTTTTGAGGAATCAGACAAACTATACCAACCAAATTGTTCCAAATCTGCAATCTATTTTCGATATAGATAGGATGCTGGTGTACAGATGGCACTAATCGTCCGGATTAGCTAGACGACTGTGATGTGTAAAACAGGGGTTCGGCAATCAAATCCTCGTCGTATCCCTTGACCTCTTTTTTTACACACAAAGTATTTGGACGTTATATAAAGTTTTAAAAAGTCGCTTTGTATATCGAAAGAACACGTAAAGATGTTAAAGAATAGGTTCGCTGTCAGAAGACAAACTTTTGTAAGAGTTTTTTATTGGTAATTTTGTTAGGTATGTAATATAAGTATAGAATTGATAAATATTAAAAGAAAAAAATAGCATCATATATAAGTCATGTCCAAATTATTTATTTCATAGCTCGTCATCTTGTTGTATTATGAAGCAACGGTCGATCTCTTCTAGGATGGTTTCCCGACACGGCGTACATACTTCACTTCCGCATCAAGCACGGTGGCAGGTACGGCTGAGCTCGTGACCGGGAAATTTTAAAATGCATTCACAGTAGAGAAAGTTGTGGCGATCATACAGCAGTGTCGCACACAATCCAGCTCCCACTTTCATGAATGAGAAGAAGCTCGCCAGGCTGTAGCATGAAGAGTAAGTACTACACAGCTGTGCTGGTTTAGAAAAGAGAGCTTACCGGGAAACACGCCTTCGCGACTGAGTCACGACGTGTAATCCTGCAACCCACAGCTGTTCTGGTGCACCGTACACCTGCCCGAGGAAATACGGAAGAGATACGGTGTAATGACAATATGATCATAATTAAATCCTGTCCCCCTAAGGTGGACGAACTATAAAACGTGGCGATGTGCTATTGGTTTGACCGCTACAGATGGCTTCCACTGACCAATATTTATTTAATAAGACTAAAAGCCTGAGAATTCTGATGTTTTCTGTCTCTTTTTCTTTTTCTCTGGTGGCTGACTAGCTATGAAGCGTTTAGATTTTAGAGGACATGTTAAACCTATGCTAAAGTTTCATAAAAAAAAAATCTATGCTAAAGTTCATAATGGTCACATATGGGTAATCGGCCCATATGCGGGACCCAGTACACGGGATAAATTTATTTAATTTATAATTGGAAGGTGTCGCCTCTTCCTGCCCGGCCGAAAGTCCATAATTATAGCCGTGTATCCAATATTAGACGCGCTCATTGATTCTTTGATAGAATAATATATCCCTTAATTATTAAAAATAAATTGTCAAACGATAAAAATTCTTCCTGCGTTACAATATTTCGGGTAAGGGTAGAGTTTACGTCCTATGAAATCAATCCGTTATTTTCCTTATTAGGTCAAACGTGGAAGCTTTCCAGTTAAAAATTGCTGGAATGACGAGTTATGGGAATACTTTAGCAACTACCATCCATCAATGGAAAGGTTAGGTATCGAAAATTCGAAATCAATGAAAATAAAAAAGTTAAGAAAATTTGAAAAATGAAAATACTTATTATAAATATAACTGTTTTTATAGTAGATGTGGTAGACGACATGGCGAACAAGGAGGATGAGTGACGCGTGAAGCCAACAAAGCAACAGTGGATCTGTGGAACCATAAAAGGGAACCAGTGCGAGACGGTAAGAGAGGGACAATCACAGCTGGTTCTTTCCTTTCCCTGTCAGAGTAGAGACGAAACATTATTTTCCTAGAAATACATTTCTAGTTACCATACTAAACAAAGTATATCAAATTTTTAATTCCAAATTTCGCTTCCCCATTACAGCTAATTAACATATGTGGAGTATTTTATTTATTATTTATTTATCTTAAGGTCGATTGTAAGAATTTCTTTTGGCCGGGGGATTCAGTGGTGGAAAAAGCAAAGCTAGCTGGAAAAACAAAGGAAACTCTCTCTCTTCTTTCTGTAGTTGCGTGCGCCTCTATGTTCTGTTTCTAATACCTTCTCCTCTCACTGGAAAGCAGATACTACCAAAAGAGGAGTCGTCCGTCGGTAGACGGTGAGAGGTGAGGAGTAGTAGAGACCCCAACGAGGCGGGCGCAGTCTAGCACCGGAGGCCTAATTGTGCGCCTCTGGTATGTCGATGGAATCCTGCACTTTCTCCACCGAAGCTCGCTTCATTCCCAAGGCAATCCTACTTCGAATCAGCGGCAAATAGAGGAAGGAATCTTTTCGATTGGTGTAGTCGACATTCTCACTTAACCGAGGCAACTCTGGCGGACCTGAAAGGAACCCTAGCGTTCCTCGGATCTGCCCTGACATCCGCTGCTGCAGATCGGTTTGATTTTAAATCGAAGAAAAGAAGGGGGAGGGTGAGGTTGGCGTCAGGGGTTTGCTACATAAAGATGATGTGGGTCATATGTGTGGCATTGGTACTTATCATCCTCTCCCCTTCTCTCCACTCATTTCCTCCGGCGGAGGCCATTCGATCCTCCTCCCCCCTCTTCACCACCCACGTATCCTCCTCCGATTTCCTCGATCGCTTCTCCTTCCGAAAAGCCCAGGTTTTCCGCAATGCCGCCAAATGCGCCTCCACCGACAGCCGGAGAGCCGGTGTATGCGACCCCTCCCTGGTGCATGTGGCGATTACGCTAGACGCCGACTATCTGCGCGGCTCAATCGCCGCCGTTCACTCTATTTTGCAGCACTCCACGTGCCCGGAGAGTGTCTTCTTTCATTTCCTGGTCTCGGAGACTAGTCTGGAGTACCTGGTGAGATCTACTTTTCCGCAACTGAAGTTTAGAGTGTACTATTTTGATCCAAAGAAAGTGCGCAATTTGATTTCCTCCTCGGTGAGGCAAGCGCTTGAGCAGCCTCTCAATTACGCCAGAAATTACTTGGCTGATTTGCTCGAGCCGTGTGTTAGACGGGTAATATACTTGGATTCTGATCTGGTGGTTGTCGACGATATTGCCAAATTGTGGACCACAAGCCTCGGTTCGCGGACAATCGGGGCCCCGGAATATTGCCACGCCAACTTCACCAAGTACTTCACGGCGGGTTTCTGGTCGGATAAGAAGTTTTCTGGGACTTTTGATGGTAGGAAAGCTTGTTACTTTAATACTGGAGTGATGGTGATAGATCTTGCCAAGTGGCGGATGGTTGGGTACACGAAGCGGATAGAGAGGTGGATGGAGATCCAGAAGAGTGACCGGATCTATGAGCTCGGGTCGTTGCCGCCGTTTCTGTTGGTTTTTGCTGGGCACGTGGCGCCAATTGAGCACCGCTGGAACCAACACGGGTTGGGTGGAGATAATGTTAGGGGGAGTTGTAGGGACTTGCACCCGGGTCCGGTCAGCCTCCTGCATTGGTCCGGTAGCGGGAAACCGTGGCTCAGGTTGGACTCTAAGCAAGCTTGCCCGCTTGATGCAATATGGGCACCGTATGATTTGTACGGACACACGCATTGATGTATCGTTGGATTCATTCGCAGGGGCAGACGATGACTCCCTGGTAAATTACCTTTCGAGGACTGTTTTTATTACTTCATTTTTGGTTCTTTAATTTATCATATTGGGATTTTTCTTCTTTTTCTCTGTGTCTTCTTCGTCTTCTCTTCTTCTTATCCTTATCTTTATTATGATTCATTGATATTTCTCGCTTTTTTCATTTTTACCAGTTGGATATCAAGGCATTCCTCAGGCCATTTGTGTTATATTCCATTACGATTTTTTATAATAAACAAAAGTAAAAAAGTACATTGAATTTTATCTTAGTCTGTCTGGTTTTCTTCGATTTCTGATTTTCTGTATCGCTAGTCGAAAGTGGAAACTGACTTGTTAGTTTGGTTTAGGCATGGAGAACTGTTCTCTATTAAAGACGAGCAGAAATTACCCTTCAATGGAGGTTGACAGGACATTGGGGTGGTGAATGGGGGGGTGGGGGGTTGGGAAGGGATACTGACCTTTGAAATTAATATAATGATGAACCGAACAGGGTGCACAGTAATCGTACTAATTCACTATTGCAATTGCGATGGGGACATGTGAATGAGCTGTCTCTGGTTGGTGCTGGTTTGATCTTTTGGTCCATTGGGAACTTCCACACTCTTAAATGATAGTGTCTGCGTTTAGCTCATTTTCTCTTACTGGGAGTTGGAGATATTAAAACTGTTAATAAAGTTGGGGAAGGAAGGAAGTGCAGGACGTAACAACATTTTAGGTTACCTTTTTCACGGGTGCGGGCACTTGGGTACGGTGCGTGGGAATCCTTAGATTAGGAACCTCAGGATTTTTTTGTTGCATTCCCATCTCTGCAATGCCTTTAGCTTTTTGCAGACATTTCTGTGAAAAAACAAGCTAGGCACCGGAGGAACCCAGGTTCTGTTGATTAGTAAACAAAGTCCACGGCCTGTATTTGGATAATGTATAGTGTTTGCTTTGGTGGCAGCATCTAATCACTTGTTTAACTGAACCTCTCTATTGTTTCCGTCTCTTGGCCTACTCCGGTGGGGACACGATTCATATTATAGTTATATCACTAGATTTCTTGGAAATCTCAACGGAAGATGATCGTGTAACTAATTAAACCCGTCCAGCTAACGAATGGTATTATACGAGTACAGCTAACTAGAGCGATCACAAATTGACGGGGGCATCAAACGGGGGGTGGGGGGACCCAATTTTAATTGTCGCGTAAGAAATGTCCAAAGAGGGTGACTAGGGGACCGATTCCTTTTGCCTTGGCATACCCACATGGCCATTTGTTCGAACTTTCCTGGAGTCAGCTGGACACACGTGGACAGCTTATAACATGACTGGATTTGTATTTAATCCCCATCTTATCGATATTAATATGGAGATTAAGATTAATTATATGCCTGGTTCGGATATATGTAGGTGTACTTTTGTTCAATGGCTCTGCTACTGCGCTGTTGGCTGTTATTTCAAGTTTTGCAAGTTTGGTGAAAAGGCTGTTTTATAGTTATAATGGAGATAACTGATTAAGACAGGGGAACAGCTCCTGTTGGCCAAATTATATAAAAGATCAATCCGACAATGACTGCTTTTCTTGTCAGAAAAAATACTGTAAATCAATAACTGATTAACTAAAATGATAGCTTAAAATTCTAATTGGTACCACCAGCAGTGTTTGTGTTTGATGATTACTGAGCTAAAAGAGGAAGAACCGTACGACAGGTAGTACTTGTTGTCAATGGAGGTAATTTAGTCTTTTTTTTTATATTTTAATCTGTTTTTAAAGATCAGGGTTGGTTGCTCATGTGGATGGTATTGTAAGCAAGGTCTGAGATATTGTTCCAGTGTGTTTATCATTCCAAATAAATGAATAAAGATTGTGAGGCCCTCGCCCAAACAGGTAGCGAGGCTGAGAGGTACGGGCACTAATGTACCCTTAAACACGTCCACATCAATAGGTCCCCTGTGAACATTTGCTTTCTCCCCGTATCCCATTTTATGCACACCATTTAGATATGGCCCTCGGAACAAAACAAATTTAATTGGCCCCCTTGACGACAAGGCAATCTTCTGCACGGAACCATTCCCTGGCTCAAAAATCTAATGCTGCTGTTATGGCTGCCGACAGTGGTCGGATCCCCTATTTCTCTTCACTTGATTTTCTACTACTCTTCCCCTTTTAGGCAAGCAATTTAACGGCTGCTGGTTATCATCAATTAGAGCCTTCACGGGGAAGCTTGATTAAGAGCTCACGAGGCGAAAACATCTTGTACAAGTGTGAGTGAGTGTGACCTTAGCTTGTCAAGAAGGGGGTACGAAATCAGAGAAGAAGCAAGCAACCGCACGAGAACTCTTATAAAGGAGCCTAACCTGTTAGTAACCTTTACAGCTAGAGATAGCCACTTAGAAGATACGAGGAAGAAAAGGACATCGACCAAATTTGGTCCACAGCCGACAATATTTGCTCTGCGTACATACATGTACGTTTGTATCCTCAGGTAGGAGTGCAAGGCCCATCTTGGACCCAACAGGCCTTCCAATCTGGGTATGCAGATCTACTAAGATCTATGATCTGGAATATGCCACAAATACACTAAAGCCCAGTTACTTACCGATTAGGCTTCAAAGAATCAAAACCAAACTAGGCTTAGGTAATACCCATCAGCAGCCGAGTTAGTACCGCGTTCATGAATAAACAATCACAAATTCCGGCAAAAAAGAAAGGACCCAAGAACGTTTCAACCTGCGATGTTTTCCTGAAAGCGACAGTAAATGATAAAAGAAAATTGACAAAGGCCAAGAGAAGCCCAATTGGCAAGTGAGAGATGCGTTATGCAACAACCCATGGACCGAGTCCTTTATTTTAAATTCTTTCACTACAACAATTCAAACGTTAGACACTCTCAAACAAAGAACAACTCAAAACAAACAAAAGACCCTCTTTACTTCCTAATTTCTAACGCTGCAGCTACCGGCGCGCCACTCACTTCACCAATTCATAATTTCGTTACACATATATTGTCCATTTCCGATATCCTCTGGTCTTCTCTCTCTCTCTCACTTCTGTGTTTGCTATGTTCTTCTTAGTTAAACTCGATAAGGATCAGAAGACCAACATGGCTAACAAAAATCTGTTAATCGTTTTCGTTGCAATCTCACTATCTTTAAGCAGCACTCTCTCACAGCCGCAGCCACCTCCTCCACCAAACGCCACGTGCAATGGGGTTTTCTTATCCTACTCCTACTCCGGTGGCCGCCCTGTACCCCCGACTGACCCCACCAACCAGGCTTACCGGTTTGAATCCACTCTGACCGTGCTCAACAACTGGCGAGACGAGCTCAAGTCGTGGATGGTGTTTGTCGGGTTTAACCACAGTGAGCTCTTGGTCTCTGCAACCAACGCTGTGTTGGCTGATGGGACATCCCTGCCGGCATCTGTTGGAAACGGTACAGTATTTGTTGGGTTCCCTGAGACCGACCTTAAGACGGCTATTGAGACTGCAGGGGATATTGACCAGATGAGGACCCAGGTCCAGTTGGTGGGAACCTTCTTTGCCACTGGAGACCCCGGAGTTCCTTTGCCTGCTAATTTGACTCTTCTCAATGAGGGTTATTCCTGCCCGGGTTATACGAGTCAAGGTATGTGACGGTAACTATCAACCCTTCTTATGATCCTTACAGTTTTAGTCTAGCTTTTAAATGCTAACAGGTAGATTTACACTGAGACAGAGGATGCTGCAGTTAAGAATTTACAGGTGTTGTTATGGTCTGAAATTTGGATTTAAAGTACAATAAATATCAGTTCATAATACTGTATCAAATTTTCGAAAGAATTGGTTGTTAATTCTCGATTGGAATACTTGCCTTATTATTAATAAACTATGGTCTGAAATTTGATGTGTACTCGGAATAACTCTCTTTATGCGACACCTGCAGGAACTGAGATGCACGTTTGTTGCAACAGAAATTTAAGTTCTGATACAAACAATAATGGAGGAGATAATTTCGTACCCAGGAAAGACGGCGATCTTATCATCATGTATGATGTAATAAGTACAGGGGAAACAGAATACCAGGCACAAGTTTCAATCTCGAACCATGATTCTTTGGGGAGACTTGATTACTGGAAGTTAAGCTGGGAATGGATGAGGGATGAATTTATTTATTCCATGAAAGGAGCTCATCCACTTCTTCTGGGTGCAACAGATTGCATATTTGGTCGGCAAGGTCAGTTCTACAAGAATATGGATTTCTCCCAGGTATTGAATTGTCAGAGAAGGCCTACCATTGTTGACTTGCCTCCAACAAGCGCAAATGACACAAACCTAGGCATGATCCCTTTCTGCTGTCGAAACGGGACAATCCTGCCGCCGAACATGGATCCAAGCAAGTCCATTTCTGCTTTCCAGATGCAAGTGTTCAAAATGCCACCGGATTTGAACAGGACAGAGCTCAACCCACCGCAGAACTGGAAGATCAACGGCACTTTAAATTCCGATTACCAATGTGGACCTCCGGTGCGAGTGAGCCCAAGCTTGTTCACCGATCCATCTGGCTTTCCTTCACAGAGAGCAGCAGTTGCTAGTTGGCAAGTGGTTTGCAACATAACACACTTCGCAGAAGAGAAGCCAAAGTGTTGCGTATCTTTCTCTGCCTTTTTCAACGAGTCTATTATCCCATGTAACACCTGTGCTTGTGGCTGTAACAACAATCCAAGCCAAACCTGCAGTGTCAACGAACCAGCCCTCCTCTTGCCACCTGAATCTCTTCCGGTCCCATTTGAGAACCGAACAAAGAAAGCCTTGGAATGGGCCGACTTGAAAAGAAAAACCGTGCCAAATCCTTTACCCTGTGGGGATAACTGTGGAGTTAGCATAAACTGGCATTTACTTACAGATTACAAAAACGGCTGGACCGCAAGGATCACCCTCTTCAACTGGGGCGAAACTAACCTTGCCGATTGGTTCGCCGCCGTGCAATTGGACAAAGCAGGGCCAGGCTTCAAACAAGTTTACGCCTTCAACGGGAGTTTGCTCTCTGATTCCAACACTACAATATTCATGCAAGGACTTCCCGGTTTGAACTATCTCATCGCAGAGAGAGATGGGGACAACCCAAGAAAAGACCCTCGTGTCCCCGGTATGCAGCAGTCGGTAATCTTCTTCACCAAGAAGAAAATTCCCGGTCTTGATGTCGGACGCAAGGATGGATTTCCCACCAAAGTCTTCTTCAATGGCGAGGAGTGTGCTCTCCCCACAGCTCTCCCGTCAGGCGGTCAAAAAACAGGTGTAGCCATTGGTGTTTTGAGCATCGCATACGCCCTGACTCTTCTATTCATGCAGTGATATCCACAGGAGCTTGCCATTTTTTCCAGATTCCTGATAGTTTCCAACCCATTACACGAATGGAATCATGTAATTAGCAATTAAAACAGAGGGAAATTCACTTCGATTCATATTCTTATATCTTCTGTTATTCACTTTGCTCCGTCTGATCACGGCAATTCTTACAAACAAAATAATTAACTTCAACGGTAAAATATGGGCGTTTCCTTCCACCTTAATGTGTTGGTTGTCCCGCGAGCCGATGCCAGTAGTAGCGGGCTTTATATATATCCATCAAATGATTTCGTGGACTAAGTTTGCCATTTATTGGATGGGCCGAGCTGTTTCCTTTTGACATAATTGGGCTCATGCTTGATTGGGCCCTGTTTCTGAAACGTAGTCCCTAGTTAAACAGTCCACCACATCGAAACTGCAACAAAATTATAAAGTGAATTATTTTTTAAGTTATTATTGATATAAATATATTTATATAGTTTAATATAATTTTTAAATATTAATGAGGACAGAAATTAATTTCAGATATTGACGTAATAAGAGTTAGACATTGGGCTTTATTATTTTTTTAAAAAAGGACTATGAGAATAAAGAAAAGGGATAAAAACATTGTATTAAATTCGGCTTTTGGATTAGAAAAGGAGATAAATTAAATAATACGGGAATAAAAAGCAAAAGAAAAAAGAGAGAACCATAGGACAAGACATTTCAAGTCGGTGCTCGTGCGATACAATATCCACGTAGGGGCTTTTAAAAGTTGTAATAAATCAAACCCGAAAAGTCCCATAAAAAGGTCTGGAAACAGTGGTCGGTCAATGGTAGTTGGTCAGGGGCACAGTATGATAATAGTCCGGTCGCTGAAGGGCAGAAGCGAGAAACCACGAAGTCGTGACCATTAAGGAACGATTCAATTCATATGCCACCGTAGTATCGACATCAGAACAGAACACCTAGGTTTCTTCCCCCGATTTTCAACCTTGTTCTTGTTCGGGTGCCACGACTGTGATGTTAGTTTCGTCACCACGATAACACCTTAGAAGTAGAGGGAGATAGCACAAGGGAAAAGTGGGGTTCTTAATTATTCGTTTGTTTTTTTTTTGTTACTAACCAAAAGACAACTGGTAAGCAACACCAAAAAGGGGGTTATTAGCTGAGCCGTGTTTGTCTTTAGTTTGAGTCCAAGAGAAATGGAAGACGATGCATGGGGCTTTGGTTTCACTACTTCTTCTTCTTCAAGGGGTTATCGATTACCTCTCAAGTTCAGCTCTGGTGAGCAAAAGACCGGTGCTTTTTCGATTTGTTTGTTCTTTTTATGCGTGTGTTCTTCTATTGTTGTTTATGTTCCTGACTAAGTGCGGTGTTTGGTAATTTCTTATGTGAGGAGCAGAGTTTTGTAATGATTATCAGGAGATAGACGAGGAAGATGATTTGTGGGCTGAGTATCCGTGCCCGTTTTGTGAAGAGGAGTTTGATTTAATTGACTTGTGCAGCCATATCGCTGAGGACCATGGTTTAGATGATGATTCCGGGGTGAGTTTCTTTGTCCTCTCTCCATTTTCATTCCGGGGTATTAATCTACTATTGGCTCTTGCCTCTGTTGAATATCTTTTTCCTTGTCCTGCTTTCACCCTTTTAGATTTGGATGGTTCGCTAATTATTGTGTTGGCCAGTGAACTATTGGATTACTCTGTTCTTGAATTTCGTTTTGCCGATTGGAGAATCGGGTAGTTAGAGAAAAACATGCGACTGGCCAAATTGTGTCGCTAAAAGCCTAAAACAGCAGTTAATGCTCAAACATTTAACTCTTTTCACATGTTTACGGAAGAAATCACATGTTTATTTTCTGTCTCGAATCTCTTCCCTGTCTCTGGTAATAAACGTGGTCAATAACCTTTACTGGGTTTGACATCAAGATTCAACATAGCCTCGAGTTTCTTGCCAGTGCACAAAGTTATTCCAGTTTCTGCAAATGGACTCAAACTTTTTATTTAATATCTATTATTGATTATTAGTCCATTCACTAGGCAGTATTCCTCATGCTACATTTTGATTCTCGTGTGGTTGGAACACACCTCTTCAATCTGTTCCGCTCTGCAGATATTTTGTTTGGTAAGTGTTATAATTGTTTGACCAAACTAAGAAGCTTGTTTTGAGGAATCCATTGCCACATCTGCATGTGCTGTTCATCAATCTGTTGAGAGAGAAAAAGAATTAATGAATTGCTTTAAACTTGTGGAAATTCACAGCATTTATGCATTTTTGTTTTTTGTCATCGTTCACTTGATAGCCTTTGTCAATTGGACTTCATGCTACTTTAGTTCTAGTTTTTTATGAGAAAAATGCTTACTTTTAACAATAATTATTTTTGCAGGTATGCCCTGTTTGTGCCACAAGAATTGAGATAGATATGGTCGCGCACATAATAATGAACCATGCTCATATTATTGAAATATCCTTTTTCTTCATTTGATTCTGGAAAATTTACATCCTTTCCGCATTCTTTAATTGATATAGATTCAGGGTTACTTTTTGTTTGATATGTTTGTAATTAAGTCCTCTTTCATCTCATGCTTCTTTTAGTTGGTTAAATTGGAGATAATTCTACTTATAATAAGAGTGAGACTATATTCTGTTCCTTGACAAGAGATTACCGAATGCAAAAACTGAAACAACAGAGAAACGAGTCTCGGTCTAATTCTTTTCTGAAGAAGGAATTGGAGGATGAATATTTTCGACCTCCTTATTCTGGTTCATCTTCTGTCGCTTCATCCTCAAAGATGGCACCTGATACATTCCTGTCATTTCTTTTTAATGCGCCTCCTGCTGCCATCTCTGACCCTGTACAGTCTGATGCTTACGCTGAAGAAACTTTGGAGAAGCACTCAGATGAAAAAATGTCAGAAAGGTCAGTTCTTTGTTTATGCCTCTCTATAATCCTATCTACTGTGTTTTGCTATCAATAAATTGCACATTGAATAGAAGTTCAAGGCATTCAGTTATATTACTTTGCAGTTCTGCAAAGCTGTTAAGTACTTGAGGAAAAACTAAATTTATATGTAATAGTTAACTGTTAACATGAAGGGTTGGAGGTAAGGGTAGAAAGAGATGGTACAGGAACAATGTGGCATCCTTGTTGGTGCATGATTTCTTCCTTAATTATATATTATTTGTTAGTAACTATGAATTAGAATTTACTGGACATGGCTGTCTATATTTTGAAAAAAACCTTCATTTTCTTTACTAAATTTTCATGTTTGACGATATGCATTACTTGTTTGGTAATGCAATTGAATTCTAACATAATTGTCAAATTGCCTGCGAGTTGGCTATGGCAAGTTTTCTCGTGGGCACATGTTTTGGATGTGAAAATATGGATCTTGGGTGGATATGAAATGGTCAGGATGAGAGATTAGGCATCCGAGGCTTCGTTAACGCTACTTCCAGTGGCAAATTGGATCCAATAATCATCATCTGTATGAACAACTATATTGTTCCAAGCTTAATGGGATGCTTGGTGCAAATTTCTAGTGCACATAGATGCCCTATGTTTGGGTTTAACATTCTTAGGCCTTTAATGACTAGTACTTTAACAAATCCATCCTTTCTGTTCATGCTTGTAATTTATCATGGTTTTGGCCAGTTGTTCCGTACTTTCTCATCATGATTACTATGGTCGTTTTGTCTCGATTGCAGAGATGCTCAACCATCTCCTTTGTCAGACGAAGAACATAAAGAGAAGGCTAGGAGAAGCGAGTTTGTACAGGAGCTACTACTGTCCACCATGTTTGATGACATCTTATGAAAGAGACCTGGTACTTTGCTGTTAGTAGTCAGCTGCAGATTATGTTACATGGAAGTCAGATATCTGTCTATGATGTCTTTGTTGGTGAAAGGAAAGGAAGCTCAGATCAGCTGTAACTTTGGGGGTAAAAAAAAGGAAAGAAAACAGCAGATTAGTGTGTAACCAATGAGGCCTGTTCAGTGCCAGTAATTTATGTACTGGAAAGGGAAATGGAAAAAGTTGTGATAGAATAGGGTCATCGCTACGTGCAAGTGCAATTACTTTGGATTCAGAATTTGCATTAAACTTAATTAATTTTGCAATTTTTTCTGAATAAATCTATATGCGAATTCTCTCTTGTGGGTAACCCAGAGCCATCGTCTGGAGAATATGTAATTTTCTTGAAAAGTAGAAAGGGCCAACTAAACACACAGAGATCTAAGATTCAAGAAAGTTGATTAATGTTTATTTTAACATGTATCGATCGACATCATCGATCAAAATCCTCTTAGAAATGATTGATCTAAATCCGAAAAATGATTGATCGAAATCCAATGAATGATTAATTCTGTAATCTAACCCTAGAAATAATAAATTATGTATTCAATGGAGATATTTTTCTTTAATTTAAAAGAAAAGGTAACAAATGTTTATGCAACTGTCGATCTCTATTGACATCCCAAGTCCCTAACTCAATTCATCAAAATCTATAGTTAGCTGTGTTAGAGCATCTAAACGGGCAGTCTCAAGAAAAAGATGTAATCTAGCCTGACCTACAAGAGAACAGAGAAGCAACTTTAAAGGCTCTGCGCTTCTGGGCGAAGCTTCCTTAACAGCCACTTCTTTCGTAGTTTGACATCAAGTGCCATAAAAGTTTTTGCCTTTGCTTCATCCTCCAGAAAATCGCAAGCGTCTAGCACAAGGTCTTCGTCCATGTCTGGCAATGCTTGGATTTCCTCAACTACGATCTCTATTGGGATGGATGAACCTTCATCCTTCCTTTTATCTGAGAAAAACGAATCCGTAGTAGCCATCCCATGAGTAGAGATACCTGTACCTTCTTCCTCTTTGCCCCGTGACTTCTTGGGGTGGCTGGCATTTGACTGGTCTTCTAATTGTCTTTTGTTTTTCTGGTTAGATACAATTGTCTCCGAACCCGTATGCAGCTCACCAACGTTATCTTCACCGGAAATCGATGCCACCGGAGAATTCAAACTTTCGATGACACTGGAAAACTTAATTGGGACATCATCTTGCAGATCTAGATATTGATCTGAGAAGCTGTCGTTTTCACCATCATTCTGATCATTGCATATCACACACAAATCTTTGTAGTATGGGACAGGTCGGGTCATATACTGGCGTGCATCAGTATGTGCCTGCATTATAAACTTGAACCTTATAAGTAGATCTTCAAAAGCTAAGTACTACACAAGCAATCCTAACGTGATGGAAACAAACAGATACCTTGATATAATCTTGCCAGACATAGTCATCAGCAGTCACCATTTGACGAGTATCATCCCATGAGAACCCATCCAACTCAAGAAGGTTCTTTATAAAGTTATACTGTCTCCTCAGAGTCTTGTAGCGATTTTTCAGAACATCCACATCATAGTTAAAACCAAATCTGACATTGAAAGCTGTGATCATATCCACCCACGCTTGTTTCCTGAAGACGCCATCAAACTGATTTCCTTTCTGCAACTGATCCAGCATAAGGTCAATGAAGTAGCGATCCATCGGTGGTTGCCAGTAAGTCCTGGTGCGACTGCTCACTGCTCTTCCACACCCATCCGCCGTAGCTTGTTCCACGACATCAGAAACCTCATTTGACCTAGAATCATCTATCTCCCCTTTTTGCAAGGGAACATTGTCATCTCCATCAACTATAATTTCTTCAATAGACTCCCCACCATCGTCACCAGTGCTCTCTGGCTTCGTGTCGGAAACCATCTGATTCCCCTCAGGAACTGGCGAAGACAACGATTCCAGCTTAGCTCAACTCTAGAATTTGGTAACATACTGACCATATTCAACACCTAAACATGAAAGTAAACAATGCATAAACCTGGAAATTCTTACTCTTACCGTTTTCTTTAATATCTCCATCTCCATAAATCAAACATAAATCTCTGTAATAAGGTATAGTCTTGATTCTAAACGAGCGTGCATTAGGATGTACCTGCCATTACATACATAAGAAACAAGAAAAGAGCAAGAAAAACAATAAAAAACTTACTGAGTTCTGAGATCCTTCCTTTCTTCCCAATAATCACCTTGATGTATTCATCCCACACATTATTATCAGCGGTGACCATCTGTCGATTCGGGTCCCAGCTGAAGCCTTCATGATAGAGGAGCCTCTTGATAGACTTGTACAGATTCCTCAGCGTCTTGTGTCGGTTCTTGAGCACATCTTTCTCACACTCGAATCTGAATTTTGCGTTGAACAGAGTGGTCATGTGCTTCCATGCTCTTTTACTGAACAAATGATCATCAAATTTGTTCCCTTTGCTAACCTGCTCTAACAAAAGGTCAATGAAATAACGGTCCATTTCCGGTGTCCAAATTGTCCTCAGGCGATCGTTGCCATTTCTCGGTCGTGTACCCATGGCTCTGCGATTTTAACGAAGCAGATTTAATATGGAGGGTAAATGTAGAGGGGAATTCGAAAAAGTTGTATTGTAATTTTACGAGAGAAGAGTGTTATTCTCTGTCACGGATAAGAATAACATAACAAGGGATAAACAAATGATAAAGGAGATGATGTTATGGATGAATTGGTTAAAACTTAAAAGCTTTAACGTACCCGAGCATCTGATTGGGAAGATCTGGAGCAAGGGGGGACAGTTAGAGTACGGTTTCCGCGAGCACGAGGATAGGGATAGGGATTTCCCGGATAAGGTTGAAACAGCGCCGTAGCTGGGATGGGACGATAACCTTGATAGGTTTTACATCGGCTGGAAGGCTGCACCCATCAGATTCAAATTCGGAAAACAAGCCCAATTGTTGTATACCTGGGCGTGGCCCTAATCAGCGTATTCAATAAGGCCCGGCTATCTAATTATCCTCTAATTTTATGTATGTATCATAATTAATTTCCAAATTGTACATATAAATATATAAGATTATCGCATGGTTTCTCGAAAGTTTTATATTTTAATGAAAACCCGGCGTACTACTTTGGGTTGGGGTATCTATACTGAAATTTATATTTTTTAATTGTGAATTATTACATATTAATATTAGTTGATTTCCATAGAGATTTGTCCTTTGGGTTTTCAATGTTAAATTTGCTGTGTTGAAATATTTTTATAAAGAACGAAATATTATATTTATTAGTATATAATTAATTTAATATTTAATATTTTTATTTTTAAGTCCAACTCTAATTCCAATTATTCCAATAAAAGCATACAAGGTATTAAGATTTTAAAAAATTCTTGAGATTGTTTTACTTGTAAGAAATCTATCAAATATTAATTCTATCACCAACAAAATATATTTTTCTATTAAAAACATAAGAATTGTGTAGAGAATCAATACCATCCCAATAGTCAAAGTCCACAATAAAAATTCACAATCAAACTTTGGATATTCGTTCATGAAGCAATTTGAAGCACGGTAACCATCACATTAGCAACAATGTCATGCTGCTATTATCCATTAGCAAATAACAAAAATGCACTTCATCGTACACTTACGACACAAAATTACTGTGACTGTAACCCTCACTGGACTACAGTTTTCACTGGAACACGTTATTCTCTTGGTGGCGTAATATATGAGAAATCTTGCTGGCTATGATCATAGGAAGAAAACAACTCCCTGAATAGCCATTCACGTAGCACAGACATAAACATCAAGCCTGATAAATCAGAGGATCAGGCTCAGTGGAAAGCTAAGAGTAACGGTGAATATGTGCAACCGGAGAGCACAATTTCCGGTTTTTCCACCAGCACTGAAGGCTTTGATGAAGGAGCACCGGACACAGAGAAGATGACATGTCATAGCACACCCCAGATACGAGGAATAATCGAGTCCATCTCAAGTTTCCCCTTTCCATCCTTACTGTAGTGGACATCGCTGCCTGGATTGAGAAACCCAGAAAGATAAAGGCACCTAAAGTAACGGGAGGGTATTCAAGACAGGTATTTTTAGCTTCACATATGGGCACTTCTCTGCCTACATGCACACCAATGTCATCTCCCATGCGGACTATGTGAGACAAAAAATTGGAAATCAGGAAGATTAACCCCCAAATCATGGAGCCAACTGTCAGCAGTTTGCAATAGAGAACACACTTGCTGCCATTCATGGGCTTCGCTTTGATTTAAAATTGAACTGCTCAGTTTATAAGAAGCAAGGCCAAAAGCTGGTAGAGCGAGCTTTGAAGAACTCATACCATAGGCCTTCCTGCCACTTGGTGCATCAAATTGAGCGTGATTCTTGCCTATATCAAGTTACAAACAGTAAGAACATCATGAAAACAAACATGCACGAGTGATTGATCAATTGCGAGAGAAGTAGAGAGCAAGAGATGTACTTCTATTTTTCGTAGACAATGAGTGGAATGTCAGAAATGACGCATCTAAATTTTGTAGTGTTGGGCCCACAGGTATTCGATATATGGGGTACCTGTAATTAGGTTTAAATTTGCAGCAGATGTGAGGCATAAAAAGGAAGCGGTCATCAATAAGCATTCCAATATCCAAAACTTAGAACGAGATAAAATATTTTTAAAATAATAGTAAAAAGATTGCTTACCAAGCAACAGATACCCAACTTGAAGGTAGTAAATCACAGCTTCTGTAGAGATTGATATCTGGAAATTGGGATGCAATTTTTGAAACCTGAGAGGAATATACGTGCCACAGGCAGCAACATCAGCAAACAAACGGGGATGCAAAGTGTGGGCACCGAAAGCAGCAAGGTTAGGAAGCAGATGAAGCCAAACATTGACATACTAACATTTATGGACATGGACTGACCTTATCATACAGAGGTCTCCTTTGACGTGGTTGCTCTTGCTCCAAGTATTCAAATACAAGTGAACCAGGTGAGTAGCAAGTTTCAGTTCCGTCGCTAGGTGAACTTTTAGGAGGCTTATCTCTCCAAGCCATTATTTGCAGCCTTTGAGAGTTTAAGTTCACGTTATGCTGAACCCATGCTCCATCGATGCCTCCTTTTGCTTGTTTTTCTGCTTCATGGTAACTGCTATCAGCACTGCTTGTCTCCCTGGAAGACTCAGCATCACCGTCCTCACCATGACTTCAGGTTGAATGTGAAATCAGTGAATCATAAACACAAAAAAAAAACCCCAAAAATGCATTGTAATTTATTTACAAACTAATACCAAACTCAAAACCATCAGGCGATCTTTCACTACACATCTCTACCTCTGGGTCGTTTACAAATATATTACATTTGGCAACAAGGAAGACATGAACAAGAAAATATCCAAGCACACCATATTACTTCCTCTAACATCATGCCCGTCTACATTGCAACAAACAGAACTCAAAGACAGGTGAAAATGTAAAAGATTACAGGGTAGGCAGAAACACTTAATTATAAGGGCTTCCATGACTCCAATTAGTTTGCTCACTCTAACTATTGTACATGCTTCACTGTATAACCAATGGAGCCTTTTTTTATGTATCTTGCTAATTACAATATACATCCAGATAAAATGTCAATGACGATATTTACCACTGACAGGAACACCAAGCATAAAGATCTGGTTTGTTAATTTTTCTGGAATAAATAATATATTAGAACAAGGATAGGTATTTTTATTACATAGTGTAAAATTTTTGGAATGTAATAGTTGAATTTGCAAACTTTGTTAGAACAGGGAAGCAATGGCCTTGTTAGAATGACCCAAACAAACCTTAATTCTACTCAGGTAACTCCAGATGGATTTTATCTTTGCCGTGTTATCAAATCACAAACAATTGAGGCTCCAAATTTAGTAGATAACAAGGACAATTAAATTTAGAGCTAAATGTTACGATTAACAGACGAAAGTTAAAAATAACATAACAATTTGAATATATTGTACTGGTTAGTTAACAAGAATTTTTGACCCCAGGCAACAAAAAGTGACTCAAGTAGAAAGAGGAATCAATTGGTTTCACTACTCACTTTAATGGTGGTTCTCAAGTCTCGGCAGTCAAAAACAGACCATAGTTTCTACGGAACATTGAACTTCCAATGATAAAACTTTTCTATATAATATCTCATTAAAATTTCCATATACATCAACAAACTCTAAATCCTGAAGTACTGTGGGAAATAAATTATTGAATAAAGAGCTGAATAACGATTTTCTTTGAAATGAAGGACAAGGTGCCAAAATTGAAAAAAAAAATTCATCTTAAAATAAAACAAGGAAAAAGCACCACGTGCAGATGATAACACAGGAGATTAGATTCGTTGCTGTCTCAACTGCACATCATCAGGAAAAAGGGATTTCACTAGTTAAATGGAAAAGAAGAAGGTTCTAAAAAGAATTCCATTCATCAAACGTTAAAAACAGTTCATTTGCATCCATATTTCCTTCTTTTTTCCTTTATGATGGATATCATCAATATGTTTCAAACTCTCTCTAAACTGAAGACCGAATACACCAAGGGGGTAAGCTATATAGTAGTTCTTAACTTGCCATTCTAAAATTAGGGGCCCTAAATTAGCAAATAAAATTCCTGGTATAGACACAACAAAACATATGGCTGTTTTGGATCAAAGGTCCAAAAATGATGAAAGCGATCATACAGACAAAGAGAAGGTAAAAATGAAAACTTTTGCAATTAGTCATCAGTAATACTGCTTATCTTTAGAAATGGAGCATCATAACACTGGGACAGGCTGAAATCGGAAATACAGAATTCTCAGTAGGTTGCATCCATGTCAGTAGCTAAACATTTGATGCATAGCACATGATGCTCAATCTACAAGTAAGAGGCTTTCTACCAGCTTCCATTGCAGGGAAAATTGACTTGAGAAAAGATCCCAATCATTATCCAGTATTCCAAGGAATGAAGACTAAAGCAACAAGCATAGAACATGTAAGTTGAACTGAAGCTATTTCAAATATGAAAGGAAACATAATGAGGCTCACCTCAGCCTACAAGCATCTGCATACAATTGTATGCCCGACAAGAATGGGACATAGTATTGTTTGACTGATTCACCACCATTTAAATAAAGTGGCACTCCCACTCCATAAAAGCTCCATTCTTTGTATGATTCCCACAGATCTCCAAGGCAGAAGAATGGCGCATCAGCTTCACGAGTTTTTTGATCCTGTACCTTTTCCTGCAGACTCAAAAAAAATACCACCCAGTGACATAAAATATTTAATTGAATTGCCAAGAAAACATCACAAGACATAACATTAAGATACTTTGGATCTTGATATCTGAAATCATGAATAATTTGGGAAAACAAAATCCAGCTATACTCTGAGGTTCCTCTGACCATTTCATCAGGTTAGACACGGCAACTTTTACCCTCACTACCTTCACTGTTATTTTGGGTCCAATGTCCAATCAAACAATAATCTAAACGACAATCATGACCCTGATGATTCAGTTTAGTTGCTACAACAATAACAAACATTCAAAGTTTAAGACTATCAATTAATTTCAAGCATGCGTCATTAATTACGCACAAAGAACATCATTTCTAGCTCTCATTTTCGGGAGTAACAACGAACGATTCATTCATCAGGAGAAAATCCACAGAAACACATTACGTAGACCGGACCAAATAATACGATTAGCATCACATAAACTGAATATATGTGGCCATTGACAGGTATAATAGAGTCTAAGTCAGCTTTTTATCAAAGACTATTTAACCACCGACTCGTTGACCAAAGATGGATTACAAATACTTAAAAAGGAACAAATATCAGATCAAACAGCAAAACTAGCTATAATCGAAATTAAAAAATAAAAATTACAACGCGCTCGAAAATTTCTGTGCTCCAAGATTACCCGACACAACTGTGCAGGAACAAAAGGAGTGACCGACTCCATGAGACGATCTAAGTTGGTCAAATCAGAGTCCTTAGAGGGAAAAACGGAGCGGA
The DNA here is from genome assembly GCA_019739055.1 of Passiflora organensis. Taxonomy (NCBI): domain Eukaryota; kingdom Viridiplantae; phylum Streptophyta; class Magnoliopsida; order Malpighiales; family Passifloraceae; genus Passiflora; species Passiflora organensis. The sequence goes on along the minus strand of JAEPBF010000075.1, from coordinate 238,680 downwards.
CCAAGTTATGCCCGGACAATGTTGGCTCGTCGGAGTCAGTTCGGACCTCACCTTTGGCCAGGTCCACTCTGTTCTCCTCCTGTGAAAGTCTCTGTAGTTGCCTTTGCAGCACTTGCTGCTGCTGCTGTTGCTGTAGCTGCCTCCTAATGGCCGGCGGGTTATAGAATCGGTTTTCCGGGTGGCTACGGGTTACGGCGTTGTTCATCCTCGGGTATATCTCAAGCGATAGTTCGGATCAGCGAAACAGTGCTTACAAGGGTAAAATCGGATGGGAGGTTTTAAAGGGGTTTTAAGAGAGATTGTGAAGATTAGTGGTGGTCTTGATCTTGAGCATTGCCGGTCTCGTTCTGTGTGTCTTTGTTTGCGTTTTGGAGTTGGTTGTTTCTATTTATTTTTATTATTATTTAATTAATTATTGTAGTAGTAGTCGTTGGTATGTCATTGTAGGTGTCAAGATCGAGGGTGACGACGCGTTTGACGAAACAGGAAGGGACGGATGTACTCAAGACGCGGCCTTCCTCTCTATTTTAGTCTTTCTGTTTGGTTACCGTAGAATTGGAGATGGAGGCTACATTTTTGTAAAAACACATTATATATTATATTTTATTAAAAATATTGATTTTTATTAAATTAAATTAAAATTTTACGATTATAAAACTCATTTTATAATTTTGTATTCTGACAAAATAAACATACCTCGACAATTACCCAATTGTCAATATTACCTCTTAGTTCTGACAGAATCTTTGAGTTCTGTTCCTTTAATTCTGACAAAAGAAAATAATCTGATCGTAAATACTTTTTATTATTAAAACAATAAATAATCAATTTTATCTTATCCAAAGTCTATCTTTAACCTGGATGTGTGATGAGCTCATTCTAAGGAATCTGATGATTAGGCTTACATTGGAAGATTTAGAAAGTCACTTTTTTATACTTGTCAAATTTAGCTCTTATCTTAATCTCAATTTATAGTAATCACTGTTTAATCTCACCTCATCCTGAGACCTGAACTTTTATTTAAATAAATAATTCGGTCTTAATTTGAAATCATTATTTTAAATTATAGTCAATTTTGATAAATATCCACTCCATGGTTTCCGGAATAATATTCGAATACTCCATCGTCACGTTTCGGATCCAATAACGACACGTGTCGGTGGCACGCAACCTTGGTTTTATTCAAGAAATCAACTACAATTTAGGGGAAGACTCTCCTTCGCGCGCGGAAGAGCGACAGCCCATTTTCCTGGTACTACCCGAATTGGTAAACCAGTTAAAGGGGGCTGTTAATAAGGATGATGTGTCCGGGCTTCCTTTGATTGGGTGGACGATAGCTGTCGCAATAAAAAAGGGAATAATTTACGTGGACGAGGTAAATGGACCGTAAAAATTATATTTTGATTCTTCCGAACCAATTAAATAAAATATGATAATTTTACATTTTAGGATAATCCCATCCAATTTTAATTTATTTAGATTTTAAATAATGCCATCTGGATAAATGGTTGTCCGGAATTTAAAAGAGATATAGAACTAATTGAGATTTATGGATGAACAATATTCTGGCTACTACTTATCGATCTATCTCTGTTGATAGAGTCACCTGGTATTTTACTTTATTATTTTATTAATCTCCTGCACAACGTTTTCGGTACGCAACGAACAGGGGCCATAAGTAGACCAGGATTGAATATTCCTCAGCCAATCGCGTCGCTGTATGGCGATCTGAACCCTTCAGTTTCCCTCTTTCTACCTCGATCTCATCGTCTCGCGCATTTGATTCTCCCTCGACGACTCTATCCTTCCAACCGATACTACTACGGATTTGGGAACTAGAAACGGTTTACTGGGACTTGTTCCACTCGCGAGCGCATACGCGGAGAATTATATTCTGGCCATGCGACTCTGCTCTTCCGCAATCTGCCTCTCGAGAGAGGACTCCTTGTATCTGCGTCGATTTCTGGCTTCTGCTCGGTTCTTTGCTCACAATCAGCTTGATTCCACGCTTCCTAGACGACATGACTACCGATTCTCATGCCCCTAATCCCAAGGGCCTTCTTTGCAATGCCGGCGCTGGCGCAGCTGCCGGTACGTCCTTCGTTTTATCTCTATGATTTCTCTTTTTTATACAATAGGATTGGACATTTCGGTTCGTGTTGGATTTTTAATGTCCATCTCCTTATTTATTTTAAATGATTGGTTGGTTGCAGGAGTTATTGCTGCTACGTTTGTGTGTCCTTTAGACGTTATCAAGACAAGGTTTCAGGTTCATGGACTGCCAAAGCTTAACACTGGAAAGGTTAAAGGTAAAAGTTTTCATTCAACAATTAAACTTTAGATGGAGGTTTCAGTTGTTTAATGTGATCTTGTTTTTGGTTGCCCAGGGAGTCTAATTGTTGGTAGTTTAGAACAAATATTCCAAAAAGAAGGGCTGCGCGGGATGTACCGGGGACTTTCTCCAACTGTATTGGCATTACTTCCTAATTGGGCTGTAAGTCATTGTTACCGTTCTTCCTATGTTAAACCTTTTGCTCTTGCATTGTAAAAGGATCCATTAGGGTCAAGAAAGGTGAAGCCAGAGGCCTGTACGCTTTGGTTATGTCGTCTGCATTCTGTATTCATTGCTGGAAAAGACAATGGCTTAAATGTTAATCGTTATGAAGTGTTGGATACTATCTGACTGTTATTCATGTAATGACGAGTTCATTAATGTGATTTAAAGAAGGATTATACCTAGGAAATTTTAATATTCAGTCTGAAAGTTAGCGGGGTATATCAATTATGAGGAAAGTTATCAACCAATGCATCTGTTGGTTCCACTCTTTTTATTCTAAAAGTTGGTATATTTTTTGTTTCACAATTAAAATCGATGTATTAAACATCACTTCTCATATGAGAACATTCTCAATAGATTTTCTGGAGTCATTTTGGGCATTGGCTTTATTTGAATGCGCACAATGGGAAAAGAAATTTGTGAAAACCTTGGATAAGCTTTTCATGAGGTTGAATGGAAAGTGTTCATTGATGATATTGGACAAACAACGAGCAGTCTCTTTTACTTTTCACACTAGAGATAGTCTAACCTATTCTTTATCCAATGTACATACTACTGGAACATCTTGAGTGTGGCCACAAGTTTTATTCTTTAGATGCCAGAGTTCTTTGCCTCTGAATCATATATTCTTTGCTTCTATTTTCTGTATTTTGCATATTGCTCCATTTTTTCTTCTTATGCCCGTTTATGTTTAATTTTCCAGGTTTACTTCACAATGTATGAGCAGCTGAAAAGCTTTCTCTGTTCTGATGGTTAGTTATCATTTGTCCTCTTTGTGTTATATTTTCCTTTTGTTCCTCAATCATTTATTAGGTTGCAACTGTGGTGTTAGCAGATGATTATCACCACCTATCTATAGGTGCTAATATGATTGCTGCTGCTGGTGCTGGAGCTGCAACAACTATTTTCACTAATCCTCTTTGGGTTGTGAAGACAAGGCTCCAAGTGCGTTTTACTATCTTGTCTATTTTCTGTCATGATATGGGTTCTGGCTGGCATGCCACTGACCCATTGTCCGAACCATTGGATTGTTAGCTAACATTGTGTTTTACTTTTGTTAGTCTGAGCATTGGCAAGATTGACACTTTTTTTAACCTTTAGGATATCTTTATCATGTCCTTGGTATGTTTCAATGCTAAGCAAACCATGCAACAACCGTGGAATATTAAAGACCAACTGTACAATAAATGAAGTGCTATGAAGAATGGGACTATATGATTTTGTTATCTTTGCAGCTTTTGGTTATCATATATGTTTGTGTTTCCTGTTGTATGGTATGACGACTAGCTACACTTCAAAATGTGACCTGGAGTTTTGTACATTTGTGAAATATCCAATAAAGGAAGCAATTGTTAACTAAGCGAATGTGCATTTGTTTGTCGACTGTAAGATAACTAAGTAATTGAAATACTAACCAAACTCATTTAGTTCACCATTTGTGATAAGCTATTGATTCTTGTGAGATGGAAATGTGGAGGCACTGAGAATGTGTTATATATTTTTCTCAGACTCAAGGAATGAGAGCAGGTGTTGTTCCATATAAGAGTACGCTATCTGCTTTGAGGAGAATAGCTCATGAGGAGGGCATCCGTGGGCTGTACAGGTACTCTATTATATTGTCGATACAGTTTAATATGTTTGCTTACTATATTGCTTGACAAATGAAGTTATTATTATTTATGTTCATCAGCGGTCTTGTGCCAGCTCTTGCTGGCGTCAGTCATGTTGCCATTCAGTTTCCAATCTATGAGAAGATTAAAATGTATTTGGCTGATCGAGGTTGGTGTTTCCAATTAGTCTTAATAATCTTCATAATCTCAAGGATAAGAGTTTGTCACTGAATCTATGTGTTCCTTTCAGGTGACACTACAATGGATAAACTGAGTGCACGTGATGTTGCTGTTGCTTCATCAGTTTCCAAAATATTTGCGTCCACATTAACATATCCACATGAGGTATTATGTCCAAACCAATCATCAATTTTATTGTGCTTAGGTATATTTATCATTAGAATGAAGGATTATTAACATTCTGAAACTTTATGATTATACTGGTTTATAGTGTTGCTTTCAAGACTAGAAAGATGGCATGTAAGTACAATGATATAACATTTAAAACATTCTGAGAGTGTCACTTTGCGGTCTTCCATTGGATTGACCTTTTTATCATGTAAGAAGCCATAATAATTCTCACTAATGCGGTTTGAGTCGGCAGTATGGATTAGTGATTATTGAGTTCCTTCATCATCTGTTGGATCTCACCTGAATCACCCCATCAATTCTTCTGAGGAGAAGTACGCCATGCTAATGTGTCTTGGATGATCCACATATGAAAGTGATGAAAATCCAAAAAGAATGGCTTTCAACGTTTTTGTGGGGTGGAAAGAAAAATAAGAGTACATAAAACTTGTCTGTCGATGAAATACTGCTTTTTGAACCAATAGTTTTAGGACTTCGCCTTGAATATATTGAAGCCTTTCTACTCTTTTTTGTTCCATTGTTTGGTGTAAGAGAACCCAGTTGTTACAAAAATAGCTCTGGTTGAATCCTTGAAATTTGCTAATATGGGTAAACACCATTTCTCCTTGCAAACTACAACATAGCTTCTAGCAGGATTTCAGGGTAACATGTTTGTAGCTGTCTTGGTCATTTTTCTGATATTAGATTTTATCCTCACCCGATATTTACAGGTAGTACGCTCCAGACTTCAAGAACAAGGTCACCATACTGAGAAGCGTTACTCCGGTATGATCGATTGCATAAAAAAAGTATTTAAGCAAAACGGACTCTCGGGTTTTTACCGTGGTTGTGCTACCAATCTTATAAGAACCACCCCAGCAGCTGTTATTACATTCACCAGCTTCGAGATGATTCACAGATTCCTGGTCACCGTGTTCCCTCCTGATCCACACCCTCATACATTGTGAAGATGGACCTGACTTCTAGAATCTGTCCTGGACAAAATCACTCGGCAAAGCCATGAAAGAAATTAAACGCTGTCAGATTTACGTTGTCAGGGTAATGATAAGGTCCATTGATTATTTATCTACTAGTTCTTTCAGGTAGGTTTTAGTTGGCAGCATTGAAAAAGAATTGAAGACTCCATCCTCTTGTTGAACTTCCATCCTTGAAGTCACCTGAGGCCAAAGTGAAAGTTTTATACTCACAGTGACGATGACGAGAAAAGAAGTGTACGATATGGAACGTGGGATTCAAGAAGGCTGATATAAAATTTACCGACTGGCTTACTGTTACATTGCTTGATCATGTCATATGTTCCGTCAACAATTCCTTCGTTTCATATAATACCATTTTTTAAAAAAAAATGAAAAGACTTGAGGATTATTTTCTTATTCATGCCTGCAAATATTAATTATTTTGTGCAATAATATAATTATGTATGTTTCAAGATCGAAAGTAGGAAACGAAAATGCTGTAATATAAATATAATATAAATTTTTGGTGGGATTAAAAAATTAAAATTTCGAGTTTGTTTAAAAAAATTAAATGATTTTTCTTGCTATGATTTTTTAGAAAAATTCAAAAACAATAAAGATCAGTTATGTATCTATATGAATATTAATTATTTGACCGAAATATTCTTCCAATCTAAAAAAAATCAGAACTACATTCAGAACCAAGTGAGTCCACGACTTGATCCTCAACCCATCTTTGTCAACTGTCAGCTGTCTTTTATCTGCGGTAGGCTAGCCATGAGCCGCGGTATCTGTTTGGCAGTGGGAGGAAGAAGCGTCCTGTGGAAAAGGCGCTACTTCTTGAAGAGCCTTTATCTTTTTTCTGGGGTAAGTTGAGTTGTCTGAATCAGGGGACCTCTAATTATTTTCTTTCCCACAAGGGAAAGAAGAAAAGGAAAACGAGCAAGCAACCTGACCTGGATAGCCCATTTGTCTAATCACTCCCAAGTTTATACTCCTCACAATGTGCAGATTAAGAGCAATGATCTTATCTGTCTCCAAGAAAAAGTAAGGCTATATTAATCAGATTGAGGTGGAAAATTGTAATCCAATCCAATGAACGTAACCAAATTACACGTGCCCTCCTCAGTCCTTAAGGACACACCTCATTTAGATGGACATAAGACTAATACAAAGTATTTGATATGATAAATCTTCTTTTTCCTTGTGTCCCGGCGCCAGTTACAAAGTGTTTAGTGTAATAATAGTGAAGGGATACTTTCCCATAATTTGACAACTCATTAGCCTAAAAGCGGATCCTATGCTCTTAGCTTCATTCTGTCATGGAGAATGAATGAAGATACCTGAGAGGTTAGGGCTTTAAGTTCCAGCTTAATTTCGGTAATTATTGTTGAATATCATCAGGACAAAATGCCCATCTTTGTTAACAAAAGCTCAGTGCATTGCTTTTTGACACATGAGGTGAGCTGAAAAGAACGTTTCAGGTAGCTGAAAAAGAAGGAAGAAACATCAGATACACGCTAGAGCTTTAAATAACAGCTACCACCGATTCGTCTCAGGAATGGTGGGCGTGGTGGTACTGAAATATCAGACCATAATAAGCCTGAGAACAGCACTGGAAAAAAACAAGAGTAAGTATGTTAAAAGTACCATTCTTTTTTTCCTGTAGTATAATTACAAAGGATGGATGCAAGAGGAATTTGAGGTGAAGAACAGCCTAGTGCCTGCCATTCACTGCATGCCCATCATAGTCTTGGTTCCCAAAAGTTTAGGCCCGGCCACCAAAAGATTTAGGGAGTCCATTGCTTTCATGATTCTTACGAATAAAACGTTGCCCCACCCATCATGTGGGAGCAAAACCATGATGCCTTCCTTCTTTGCGCTTCTTTTTTAATGTCTCGTTATGCCTTTTCTTTTGAGTAAGAAAAAGTTACGACCAAAGTCTAAACAAGAAGCAATTGTCTGCAACCTAAGTGCTAATACCAACAGCCTAGTACAGCCAGGCTTAGTCTCTTAACAATTTTCGTTGTTACTTGAATATCAAGGCTTGACCTTTTTATATGCCTCCCCAAGTCCTGCATTTGCTTTCCATATGGGATCAGTGAAGGGTTTTTTTTTTCTCTCAAAGTTTTTATAACCGTGTACTGTGCAGCCAGCAAAGAACAATGATTGTAATGATGGTAATCTGCTTTAAATTGGCATTAACATGGACACTGTTGATTCTTTTTCCCCCAGCAGCAACCTCCAGTCCTGTTTCTTTACAACTCTGAAACCCTCCTGCTGGCAGTTGAAGTCTGTTGTAGTTCCTAGTACCTTGCTTGTAAATCAGTGTATAAATGTGAATTGCTTGTTTATGCACTAATTCACCTAATCTCCCAGCTTTCCTGTTGAAAAGAAAACGGCTTCTGCCTTCAAATAAATAAAGTAACCTGTGAACAAACCTGATCCTGGGCAAGAAAACAGAACCAAACTGTATGGGCAATTGGGTACCTCAGGTTCTGCAGATAAGATGACGCATGTGCTCTCCATTATATGATGTGGCTCGCCATCTTCACTGGCATCAATCTGCACACTTTACTGCTGCAGAAAGAGATGCGCACCTACACCGTAATTCATCAGTACAATCATTATAAGAAGCTGGGTCAAAATACTTGGGGACAGGACATCTAATGTTTCTTAATTTCAAGGATTCGTAAACAATATATTATTGAAAAATACATACTATACCATATCCAGAATTTAGTATATTATTCTGAAATATATATTGGATTTGTGTATGTGTTGATTTTATATATTATTAAAATCTTAACAATATTAATTATATAACCGATATAAATTTTAAAAATTTGTTGGGTTGGAGTTTAATAATATTTCCATATTGGATACATGGGTGTGAAGAATATTTATATTCCTGACATTATGCTATATTAGATTTAGATTAAAGAATTATGCCATGTATATATAGTGTTTATCATCTTTAATTTTGTTTTGTTTATAATTCAAAAATTAAACCCCACAAAGTTAAATTTTATATTTTAAAACTATAGCCTACATGGAAAATATCTTTGGATGGGACGCATACTTTTGTGAGGGTTACCAGAATTCGTTCTTAGTATATGAGAACGGCTGAAAGGGCTATACAAGTAATATGTGATCACGAGCTGTCGCGGAACATAAAACGAATAATCACCGTTCACAAGGGCCCACCAAACGCCCGTGATGCGGGTCCCAGCAAGGCCGCGCCATGCGGGCCACTCTCGGAACCCGAACCTAGCTGCTCTGGCACCGAACCATCAATTTGAATTTTTCGAACGTTGAAGCCAACCACCCAGCTTCCAGATGGCACGTCGCCCTTTATACCCCGATTTTCTAAGTCCTAACGCCCCCACGGTTTGGAATAAACCATAATGCAGATAAATTAATAACATCAAATAATTAAACAAACACTCCATATATCTAAGTTTCCTACAAATTTATGTGTATTAGGTTTTAATTATATAATCAACACGTAACTATGTAATAAAACTATGGTCGTTCTGATCATTTTTGTAGTAATTCTCTAGAAAATAAGCGAATTGGTAATAAGTAGTTAATAATTCTGGAAAGTACATTGTTGATAGTGGTTTCACACAAAGAGATGGATATTTTATCGTACTATTCATGGTTGCAGGCTAAATACCTGTAAAATGAGTCGGGTGATCGAACCACAAGAGAGATTAATCTGGTTATCGATTAATATACTCTTCATTCTCAAAACAAAAAAACATGTAGTTAATCATTCTTATCTTCTTCATTTGGTTTTGAGTATGTGTTTAGCCAAACGACAAGTGTCATTGACTTTGAAATTTTCTGGTCCTAGGTTGGGGGATGCTTCTGTGTTTGGTCTGAAAGGCGCAGGAAGGAAATAAAAGGAAAATCTCAAGCTTTTCTTACTTGAAACTCAAGGTTGTGACATGTCTCACAACCTGGGCATTTGGTAAACTCAATGCTTATGAAGCCATGGATAAGCAGGTAGGTAACCGTCTTCAACTACCATTCCACCATGTGAAAATTACACCTAGCCTAATGAAATCGGGACAGTAAATAATATATTAATAAAAGGAAAAAAAAGAAATAAAAAAAGAAATATAAATGCAAAATGGTCGTCCACTCTTGAAGAAAAGGAAAAAGAAAAACAGCGACGCTTTTTTTGAAATTTTGAATCCCAGTAGAGGGACATCAATTTAAGTTCGTTAGGAAAGTTGATTGCTAAACATCTTTTAAAATCTGGATAATAATAGTAATTAATACTCATAATCTCAAATTTGTGAATCCGATTAAGACCCAAACCCAATTTGGGATGTCTAAATGTAGCAGTTTATGAGGTATTAGCCTCTAGTGACCCGAGTGTTTAATGTAGACACGGTCAGTGTCAGACAAATAACTAGATTAGTCTCCTATTTATGGCTTTAATCTACTATGATAATCAGTGAAGTAACTGATTGGTTGGATCTATTAGCTTATAAAGACGAGCCCAGCCAGCTCTGGATATTTATTAAGTGGGATGTACTACACCGGAAGCAAAACACTCAACTAACAAACAAGGGCTGTTTATTTGATTTGGTGATTTGAATTGAGAGCCAGGAGGTGTGGAACCAGGGTTGGAGTTAGAGTGAGGGTATAAAGTAGCAAGGCAGAGAAAAGAGGGGGAGAGAGAGAGGAGGTTTGGGGAGAGTAGCAGAAGAGAGAAAATAAATAAAGAGAGAACAAAAAGGGGGAAAAAGCTAAAGGTTCGTGGTGGATGGGAGCTAGCTATGTATTAGTTGTAGTAGTATCATCAAAGTAACCTCACCTACACTACTACATTCCCATAAAGATATCACCATAACTGACCCCTCCTCTTCCTGCTTCTTCTTCTTGTTCCTTTGTACTGTCACTTTCTCCTCCGATCTTGCATTCTTTCAGTTTCCTTTTTCTTGTGTGTTTCCTTTACGATCGAATCAAGAGGATTCTGATCGGTTTAGCAGGAGGAGGAGGAGCTCGATTCGGTATAAAATTGTTTCTATTTCGGGTTTTGATGGTGTGATAGAGAGGGAGAAAAACAAGAGGAGTGATCTTTGTCGTTTGGTGGGAGAAATGGCGGGGGAAGGAGGAGCACTGTCGTTTTCGGTGGCTTCGGTTGTGGAAGATGTTCTACAACAGCACGGCAATAGGTCCCGAGACCTTGATTTAGAGTCTAGAAGAGCCGAAGAAGCCGGTATGCTCTCCTCCTTTTTTCATATGCGTTGTTGCTGTTTTTTTTTTGTGCAAAAATGCAGAATTCATTGTTCTGAGATAAATTCATTTAGACTACCAAACTGGAAACCAAAAATTAATTAATAAAAGGAAATGTTGCTCGTGGTATCTCCTCCGTATCGGCATCAGTTATAACATCTACCTTCATAAAGCCCACCTGTGATACTACACACACAAAAAAACAATCAAAACCAACAAAAAGCTGGGGTGCTGCTTTGGTGTTGCCATTGGCATGGACTCGACGGCGGCGTCGGCGGCAGTTGATGAGGAAGAAGCAAAACAACTAATTGGGGATTGAGACATGTTCCGCTTCAAACGAGGAAATGTAACTAATTGAGTGAAGCAGCAAAACCATCGGTGACCGTTGTGGCTGTTTGGGAATTTAAAATTATCTGGAATTGATGATGCTATAGCACATAGTTTCATATTTTTTTCCCGATTTCTCGATCAGCGGAGGAGGTGTAAAGAGGTTAACTTTGTTGCTTTAGAGTTTTCCTGCTCCAATGTTGCTTATATTACCGATCGGCAGGTTTAATATATTTCCTTCTTTGTTGTTTTTGTAGCATCGAGAAGATATGAAGCGGCCGGATGGTTGAGGAAATCGGTCGGGGTGGTTGCAGCTAAAGACTTGCCAGCTGAACCATCTGAGGAGGAGTTCAGACTTGGGTTGAGAAGTGGGATTATCCTTTGCACTGCTATCAATAAAGTTCAGCCAGGAGCTGTGCCCAAGGTGAATCTAGTATTCCTTTTTTTTGTTGTGTCTTGGTGTGGGTTATTTTAATTGACCTTTAGTCTTGCTTCTTCTTTTGTCTATTGGTAGGTAGTTGAAAGCCCCTGCGATGCAGCTCTTATCCCTGATGGAGCAGCATTGTCCGCATATCAGTACTTTGAGAACGTAAGGAACTTCCTTGTGGCTGTGCAAGAGATGGGAATTCCTACTTTTGAGGCTTCTGATCTAGAACAGGTATATTCTGATAATTTAGTGTATGATATGAAATAGGATTGCTCTGTCCGACTTTTGATCATTTAATCGTGTGACTTTTTTTTAAAAAAATTTCAGGGAGGGAAATCTGCAAGGGTAGTGAATTCTGTCTTGGCGCTTAAATCCTATAGTGAGTGGAAACAAACAGGTGGCAATGGAGTATGGAAATTTGGTGGAAACGTAAAATCTACATTAGTGTCAGGGAAAACTTTTGTGAGGAAAAATTCAGATCCTTTCACAAATTCTTTGTCGAGGAATTTGTCCATGAACGAGAAACATTTGAACACTATGCCTACTGAACTTGAGGCTCTTAAAATGGTTGGTAAACATAACCTTTGTTTTCCTTGTCTGACTATATTGAAATTGGTTTTCATAATCTTATGGTAACTATGGGTTTATTTTATTTGCAGCCTAGTGCCGGTTCGTTGAGTATGCTAGTTCGTGCTGTTTTGTCAGACAAGAAGCCTGAAGAAGTTCCAACTGTGAGTATATCCTGTTAGTTAAACAATTGAACTCCACGTCTCCACCAAGTCAATTTATCCTGTGGAAATGCATATATTCTATCAATTATTGTTCATTATTTCCCCAGAAATTTTGAGCTAACCATTTGTTCCCTGTTTGAATTGATATATTGATCTTGCTTCATTACTTCATCCAGAATCGACATTCCAAAATTCATTGAACTCTAACACCACCACCACCATCATTATGTCATTAAACTTCTGAAATACTACTGCTGACTGTTTTTTTTGTCTATTTCCTGCAATAGTTGGTGGAGTCAGTACTAAGTAAAGTTGTAGAGGAATTCGAACGTCGCGTTGCAAGCCATGGTGACTTGGTATGCGATTTATCATCCTAAACTCATAATTTTTCTATTCGTCAGTTGAAAATAAACTTCTTTCAACTTATTTTGTTCTTAATATTTTCTGACGTTGCTTTGGTAATTTTAAATAAAGGCAACTGCTAAAAACGTGGCTATTCCTCAAGGAAACAAGTTTGCAGTGAAATCTGCATCTGTTGATAAAAAGGTAATCTCTTAAGAATGATAAGACAGTGAAAGAGTTTCAAGTGTATTCATATATGCTTATAATGTCTTAAGATTTTCTTTTATGCTGATTTTTTTTAGAATGAAAACAAAAAGGAAGCAGAGATGAAGAAAGAGGAACGATCTTACAGAGATCACATTCCCACTGAAGAAGTCAAAAATAAAACTCTTAAATACCAAGTGATCTTTGATCAACAACAGAAGGATATCGAGGTAACTAATTGAGATATTCTCTTTATATTTTCTGTCTTCATGAAATTGGAGTGATTCTGTCGATGATGCAGGAACTGAAACAAAAAATCCATACAACAAAAGCTGGCATGCAGTTTATGCAAATGAAATTTTGTGAAGAATTCAGTAGTCTTGGTAGGTCTATAATTACAAACAATTTTTTTTGTTGTTGGTTCAATAAGTTTGATTTTACATCTTTCTCTATAGGCATGCACGTTCATGGTTTAGCAAGCGCTGCTTCTAGTTACCATAAGGTTCTTGAGGAGAATCGCAAGTTATACAACCAGGTTCAAGATCTCAAGGGTGAGTTTTTGTTGCCAAATGTGTAGATGTAATGTTTATGTTATTTAGGCAGCAAATTAATGTCCCCTAGGCTTGTTACATCAGGAAGTATTCGAGTTTATTGTCGGGTTCGACCATTTTTATCTGGACAGCCAAACTATTTGAGTTCTGTAAGTCATATGGAAGAGGGAGAAATTACCATTAATACTGCATCAAGACATAGTAAAGGATGCAAGTCTTTCAAGTTCAATAAAGTCTTTGGATCATCTGCATCCCAAGGTTGGTATCCCTTTTCATTTAAATATATTCGAATTAGCATGACTAGTAATAGTTTTTTCACGGTTACATTCATTGAATTGCAGAGGAAGTCTTCTCTGATATGCAACCACTCATTCGATCTGTTCTTGATGGATACAATGTATGCATATTTGCATATGGTCAAACCGGTTCAGGAAAAACGTATACCATGGTAAAATAAAAGTCAATATTATATAATAATGCATGATTTAATACAGTATTGTTGGTTGAGGCATTTTCTTTCTTTCTATTTGTACATTAATGACTTTTATTCACTTTTCCAGACAGGACCAAAACAGCTTACAGAAGAAAACCTAGGTGTAAATTACAGAGCATTGGGTGATTTGTTTCTTCTAGCAGATCAAAGAAAGGATGCATTTTCCTATAATGTAGCAGTACAAATGATTGAAATTTACAACGAGCAAGTCAGAGATCTTCTTGTTACTGATGGAAGTAATAAAAGATATCCTTCCTGATGAATTACTTACAGTTATTTGCAAGTTTATGAATTGGATTACATGTCAAGTCTACTTGCATTACCAAATTTAAGCATCAAGAAGTATTACTTCTTAAAAGAAAATATTGTTCAAATTTTGGTGTTATAAATATAGAACCAAAATCCATAATCCTTAACTTGTTGACACATTAGAAATCCGAAACAGTTCCCAGACAGGTTTGAATGTACCAGAAGCAAATCTTTTCCCTGTGTCATCGACATCTGAGGTTATTGATTTGATGAACCTCGGACAGAAGAATCGTGCAGTGGGTTCAACTGCACTAAATGATCGTAGCAGTCGTTCCCATAGGTGGGTTTTAATCTTTTATATATTTTTCTTGCCAGATTTCTATACTAAAACATCGTGTGAGGTTGACTTTTGTATTTTTATGATATCATAGTTGCTTGACCGTACATGTTCAAGGAAGAGATCTGACATCTGGAACAATTCTTCGTGGTTGTATGCATCTTGTTGATTTGGCTGGGAGTGAGAGGGTAGACAAGTCTGAGGTTACAGGAGATAGATTAAAGGAGGCGCAACACATTAATAAATCACTCTCAGCTTTGGGCGATGTGATCGCTTCTCTTGCACAAAAGAATCCTCATGTCCCCTACAGAAACAGCAAACTTACACAGTTGCTCCAAGATTCACTGGGTATGTTAAGAGCTATACATGTTTCAGGTTTGACTCCTTAGACATGTTATCTCCCGAGCAAATGATTATTGGTTTCGATTGAAATTTCCCTTTAGGAGGACAAGCCAAGACGTTGATGTTTGTTCACATAAGCCCTGAACCTGAAGCTACTGGTGAAACAATAAGCACACTCAAATTTGCCGAGAGAGTTGCCACCGTTGAACTCGGTGCAGCTAGAGTGAACAAAGACAATTCGGATGTCAAAGAGCTTAAAGAACAGGTAGGTTATTACACTTTCGTAGTTTCATTCATATGCTGTCTTCTTGGAAAGCTAAGCCATTACTATGATCATATCAAAAGCAGCTGTTATTTTCTATTGAGAATGTTCTATATGAACCAAAATTGAATCTTCCTCCAGATTGCAAGCTTGAAGGCAGCATTAGGAAGAAAAGAATCGGAAACAGCTCAACATTCTGTTTCTACCAAGAACAGAAGTAAAGAGAGTGAGTCGTCACCATATAACCAACGGTTTGGAGATATGAATGGTAGCAATATATTCCGGCAACCCATGGGTGATGTAGGCAACATAGAGGTGATTCTTACTTTTCTTCTATGACTGATGAAAAAACCTTCTTGTCTAACCATCGACAGCTATAGGCTCATAGCATCCTTTTTCCTTCTAATAATCTGAAAGGCCTTTGAGAAATTTAGCAGCAGGGCTTGCTTTTTTAATTTCCTTTTGTGACAATCAAGTTTCCTTTTCAAGAAAATAGGTTGCTTCATAGTTCAGAACAACTAGATATTTGTCCTTTTCTGATCCAAGTTAATGATTGCATAAAATTGTTCAGGCAAACTCTACACTCAGGCAGAAGAAGCCAAGTTTTGATCTAGACGAGATACTTGCAAATTCACCTCCGTGGCCTCCCGTTATCAGTCTTGGCCAAAACTATGCGGACGATGAAAAAGAAATGGGCTCTGGCGAGTGGGTAGACAAGGTCATGGTGAATAAGCAAGACGCTCTAAGCAGAGTCGACAACTCTCTGGGTTGCTGGGAAGCTGATACTGGCCATTTACCTGAAGCATTTTACCAGAAATACCTCTCGGACCCCTCCAAAATTTACTCGGAACAATCCTACAGTATGTTCATGGGTAACAACCGGTTCAACATGGCTAATACCGGAGAAATGGACGACATGGATGCAGCTACAAGTGATTCCTCGGAACCTGATTTGTTGTGGCAATTTAATCAATCCAGAATCGGTAGCTTAACCAATGGGATTGAATCAAACCCCAAGAAGCCAACTCCAAAAGCATTGAAGCATGCAGACTTGAGGTAGATTACTTCGATACCTCTGTATATACTTTAACTTGCCTGTCCGAAGCTATCCTCCATTAAAATGAAAAAAAAGATGACACGTTACTAACTTTTGCAGCAAAAGCTCAAGTCCTTTATTAGCCGGTCCTTCACCTTCCCATAAACTAGCCAATGGAAATGGAGCTGGAGTTCCTCTACACCGCAACAGAAGACAGCCGGTTTCAGCAGATGGAAAACGCAAGCCTGGGAACAGGAAGTAGGATCTGTCGATAGCACGTCAAGGGGTGATGATGTCCTTTTTATTTTTTATATTATATTTCACTGATTTTTTTTTCCTTGACAGAAGGACGGAAAGGTTTTATTTGGTTTCTCGTCTTCTTGTATTGTTTATAGTATATAGTTTAAATGCAGCAATAATTACAATTGCTTGTTATTCAATGGGTGAGCCTCATGCTTTGTTTGTTCTTAACGAGGAATACTTTTTATTGTGCAATGTCTATAAACCAAAAATTTGTAGTTATGAGTTTCTATAAGGTGTCAAAAGCAAAGAAATATTTATTTTTTTGATATTTGAGATGTTCTTTATTAAAATTATAAAAGTATCCTGTCATATGTATCAAGCACATTGAAATATATTGGGCGTGCCGAAACACCACAAAACCAGTATAAAAGCCAGCGTGGCAAAGAGAATGCAACTGTATCTCGTTTCTGTGAAACATCAAGATCATCACGTCCATCTCTGTAAAAGATCAAGATCAAGATTTTGATCAACCTAGGGTTTGAAGGTTCTATAGGTTCAGTCTTCCTTGTTAAGGCTAAGGAGGGAAGAGGGAAGCAATGAGGTAATTTTTGCATCCTTTCCTACTTTTAAGCTTTTCCGATACGACTTTGCTTTTATTGGTTTCGAAGTCTGAAGAGTTCTCATATCTTTTTTATTTTATTAGTCATCTTCTTATATGAAATGTAAGTTCAGTATATTTAAAAATTATGTGCTGCTTTTCGTTACTACAGAAGGAAGAGGGAAGTAAGATGTAAATCCTTACTAAAAGTTTGGAATGATTTTTGCATCCTTCCGTTCCTGTAAGATTTTCCAGATTTTCCATTTCGACTCTACTACTTAATAGCTTCGCTTCTTTTTAGTGGTTTCTTATCGAAGTCTGAAGAGTTCCAAAAAAAAACTATTACCTACTTGCTTTTTGTAGTTCCGAGGGTGATAGCAACACACGTATCATGCCTGCAAAAAAAAATAATAGAAGGAAATGTTTGATTTAGATACAGAGGCTCATATTGCTAAACTATTCGATATGTTCTATTGTTTAATATTAGATTAAATGCCTAAAATCCTTTTCATCGCAGGAGAGGAATGAGGTTGAGAATAATAGAATACCGAAATTAAGCAAATCACAAAAAAGGAAACTGAAGAAGCTAGAGGTTTGTATGCTTGGGTGTAGCTTTCTATTAGAGTGCGTTATCATCACTGCATTCTAGTGGTACTCACTTGTTTTCAAATTTCTCCAGCTGAAAAAGGAGAGAGCTCTTCTGTTAGAAAAAAGCATTGACACCCTAGAGTATGTTGCAGTTATCACTTTGCAGGAAGTTTGATTTTAATTTATTTTGTGCCTCCTTAAAATTGCTAAATATGTTTGAATATTTCCCCATTAATTTATCTTTCTTAACAAGGTCGAATGTAGTGAAAGAGAAAAGGTGGGATCTGCTCGTTGTTATGAGGGAACAAGAGATAGTAGAAGTCATAAATGGATACCCGGCTGTTACTATTTGTGGAGAAACTGGGTGTGATAAAACCACTCAAAGTTATTTCCTATTTTTCTCAGAATCATTTTCCTTATGATATGAGGCTAAATTCAAATTCAAAGGCTAACACACAAGTCTAAATCTATACGGAAAGATCAGTGGTTTGGTCCCCAATTTTTAGTCTAGTCGGTTCAGACACAGGTGTGTATGAGATTATATTTAATTGGATTTTTATCCACATGACTCATGAGATATATCTTATTACAAGGAATTACATCATACAATATATATATATATATATATATATTATTTTTTATTTCAATTTATAAACTTATTCAATTGAATATTAATTTTATTTTAATATTAATTGAATAATATTTTATGATTTTCTAAAATTGATGTACCTATTATTATACTGTATTTAGAGAATAACATGTTTCCAAATTAACTTTGAATTTCTTCATGTTATTTCTTAATCTTTGTTGCATTTTTCATTACTAATCTTAATTATCAGCACTTGAATATCTATTATGGTATTTCATGACAGGCATCCGACTTTTAGGAATACTAGTGCAAAACCCTTAGGGCTCTGTCGGCCTCCCATCAAAGGCTGATATTCCTTCTTGCTACCGCTGCAGTGGCCCTATGATTTTTAATTCCAGGTATCTTATGGTCTACCTTTTAAGTTGTTTAGTTTTAAACATGTTAATTAGAGACGACATATCTTTCACCAGAAGAATGACACTTCATCCCGCATAGCATTCCTTTTCCAACTTAATTTTGCTTATTTCCTTGTGGATCACAATCTTGAGCTAACGTAGAATTGGTATTATATTTGATGTGTAATGCATTTTTGTACTTCCATCTCGGTGGTTTCCAGATCATGCCCCAGTTTACTAGGTTCTTTTGTCATTTTCTGAAAAAAATGTTTTGAATCCTCTCAAATGGGCAACCATCTTTGTGTACACCTGTGAAACTTCCTGCAATGCCTCTGTGAGTCACAATGAATAATTTTCAGACTCCCAGGACATCTGATTCATCCTCTGCATTCTCAGACGATGGTCGTTTTAGACCAATACGAAGCTGATTAGCTCTCTATTTTATCTTTAATCTTGCATCCCTTTTATATGCGGCGTGGTTAGATTTTACGAACAACACCTGCACAAGTCAGGCTATATGCCAAAATCTGATATCATGCCTTATATAAAATAATCATTATTATTTTCTCACCCATTGCTAATCACTTTGTTTTCTTGGATTACTAAAGAAGTTTTTATTTATGTTACCAAAATTAATTTTATCGTCATTATTAATTAATATTTTACACATTTCTTCATACCATATCATTGTATTAAATCTACTTTAAAAAAAATCACTTAAAAGGTAAATCAGTTATTCGTACCGAATATTTTGATCGTTATTGTCCGGACGCACACCCTTAGATGGGGCAGCCGCCATCACGGGCCCATTTTGGTTAGGCTTTTCAAAGCACTACCAGCTCTTCGATTCTCGCATCCTCCGAATACTCAGGTTCGATAGTCTCGTATATCTAGCTCACTTTGTTTATCTTCCTTTAGTGGTGAGTTAGCTTACAGCGTTTTTGTTAGTGTAGGATCAGTAGTGACCGCAGCGAGAAATGGCGATGTATATTGTGGCGCGGCGCTTATCCGGCGGATCTACTTCGGTGTCTCATCAAATGACGTTGCTGCGTTACGCTACCTGTTGGAGATCTTTTTCTACTGCGTTCAGAGAAGAAAGAGATACATTTGGACCGATACTAGTTCCATCCGATAAGTTCCGTCGTTTCACTTAATTGTTCTTGCTTAATTGGTTCTGTTTTTTTTTTTTTAAATCTTTTGTTGATAAGTGTTTCGTATTCTGTTTGTCGCGTGATTCAAGGCTGTGGGGCGCACAGACTCAAAGATCGTTGCAGAATTTTGATATTGGCGGCGAGCGAGAGCGAATGCCGGAACCAATCATTCGCGCCTTTGGTATCCTCAAGAAATGTGCTGCGAAGGTTTTTTACTTGATTTATTAGCATTTAATTTTACGACTGGGTTGGTTAATTTTGAAAATTAAGAAAAATGCCATGCCTTAATGAGTGTAATTACGCTGCAAGTTGTCAGCTATTTGTTAGTTGCTGGTTATGTTTTTATTTTAGCTGCATCCGGGGGATGTGCTAGTGTTTTACCTGCTAATGCTGCTGACCTGAATAAGATATGAATATTACTTTAAAGATTTTTCTTTTGGCTGTAGGTTAACATCGAATATGGGCTTGACCCATCCATAGGGAAGGCTATAATGCAGGCTGCTCAAGAGGTTGCCGAGGGAAAACTAAACGATCATTTTCCTCTTGTCGTGTGGCAGACTGGCAGTGGCACTCAAAGTAACATGAATGCCAACGAGGTTACTATCTCCTTGAGTTAGTTGATTGTCACTTTTTTCATACTTTTAAATCTAAAAATAAACTTATCCCATGCCAATAATCATGCACTTCACGATTGTTTTGTTTCCTAAAGCATTATATTATCATAACATGCTAGCTGAGAAGATAGAAACGGCATACCATGTCTGACAGTTCTGTTCTATTGTTAATCCTGTGATCAATTTTAAAAATGGTAAAACAATATTCAAGATGGTTACAGGTGTCGATCATCACAACTTCTTTCATTTTGTTGGGACATGATTGGTGTAAACTAGAATTGTTTGATTTACCAAATACTTAGTCTTCAAAATTCTGCATTTAGAGGCCTATACTATGTTCCTTACTGCTTTATTGTTTTACCTGGAGTTTCCAGGTTATTGCCAATAGAGCATCTGAGATCCTGGGCCATAAGCGCGGTGAAAAGTTTGTGCACCCAAACGATCATGTTAATAGATCACAGTCTTCTAACGACACATTTCCCACTGTGAGTGTGATTTATGTTTTAGCTTTCTTTTAGTCAAAAGCTCTCTTCTCTCCTTTTATTTTAGTCTTTTTTTTTCCATTGCCCCTTAAAGTTAACTACTATATTTCACACAAAATTCTTCTTTATGTGCTATTACAAGACTATTTGAAATTACTGCTTTTCAGTTGTGTGATTGATGTTGTGGTCCCTTTGTAGGTAATGCATATTGCTGCTGGAATGGAAATAAACTCAAGATTACTACCAAGTCTGAAAACTCTACATTCTACATTACATAAGAAGGTTTGATATTGTTCGCTAGTTTTTTGTGAGAGGTTATGGTTATTGATTTTTTAAGTTGTCCAGACATGTCATAGGTATTTAATCTGTTGGTGTTTGTTTTCCTATAAATCTTTTATCTGATCATATAATCTTTTAGCTGAGTGTTTCAACACTACATGTGTTACTATAATATTGGTATTTATGTCCTTTCTATGTTTGGTGGCTGGGATAACTTTAAAAGGTTGTATAGCATAGGACAATGATCATTTTTAGCCATCTAGTGCATGACTGAATTTGCTAATCGACATCCCTAAATTTGCTTTTCTGTTCTCTTGATACATTCTTCAGGGTCTGTTTATGTATTTTCTTTTTCTTTTTCTCTTTTTCATCATAGGGGGTGAATTGACAAACATTAGTATGACTTTGCAAGTTATGTTTCCTCTTGTCATTTATTAGTCCAACATTATGATTGGTTTTATGACTATTGGTTATCATGAATCTTAAAATTTTTTATGTTAAGTATTTCTAAACTATTGCTTGTTTTGTTCTATCTAGTCTGTCGAATTCACAGATATTGTTAAAATTGGACGTACACATACTCAAGATGCTACACCTTTGACACTGGGGCAAGAGTTTAGTGGCTACACCACTCAAGTAATGTTCGTTATATGATATGCTTAATCTATGCTATCTGAACCAGTTCTCTTGATTAATTAAGCCTTCTTTGCAGGTGAACTATGGAATTGAACGTGTCCTCTGCGCCCTTCCTCGATTGTATCAGGTTGATAGTTAGATATGTTGTGTTCTGCTATATTTTCTTCTCCTTTTGAAAATCTTGACAGATTGGAGTGTTTGTTTGGGCAGCTTGCACAAGGTGGAACTGCAGTTGGCACGGGGTTGAACACTAAGAAAGGGTATGTATGGATTCAAGGGAGAAAGTTTAGTTTCTGTATATGTACCTGCCATTTTATTGACTTGTGGAAAGAAACGCTAAATGTGGAGTGGTTGTGACAATGCTTTTCCAATTACATTAAAACTATGAACCGGTTTGCTGATGTATTCTAAAATCAGATAATTCTGTGCCAGGATTTATCTGGTTTTTTGGTAGTAATTGATGTTTTGCCCATTTAGGTTTGATGTAAAGATAGCCACGGCAGTTGCTGATGAAACAACCCTACCATTTGTCACGGCAGAAAACAAGTTTGAAGCTTTGGTTAGTTTTTATCTGTATTGTAAATTCAGCTTTTCTTTTTCAGCCTGCTTCAATACCATAAGAAGAGGAATGTGATAGCTGATATAATTCTATAGAGCTATTGTTGTTAGATTTTGTTGCTAGTGAAAATTTCCAAATGCTAAATCATAACTATTTTCCAGGCTGCCCATGACGCATTTGTTGAAACTAGTGGAGCTCTCAACACTGTTTCCACTTCTCTTATGAAGATCGCTAATGATATACGCTTCTTAGGAAGGTCCGCACATTAGCTCAATTGATGCCCCTGTTATTTCCCGATTCTTTTTGCTAATTATTGTGATTTTCATTCTGATTTCTATTATCAGTGGTCCACGATGCGGCTTTGGTGAACTCATTCTTCCTGAAAACGAGCCAGGCAGCAGTATTATGCCGGTAATTATTCTTTTTCTCTCTCTTTGACCAGGAGTGTGGAATTGTATGTCTTAGGTTGAGTTTTAAGGATTTTGTGACATGCAATTCTATAGTGATGGATGGAATTGTTGCCTGATTGCTTACCTTAATATATTTTTGCTTGATTGAGTCTTTTCTTGTTTCAGGGGAAGGTTAATCCTACTCAATGTGAGGCTCTCACAATGGTCTGTGCTCAGGTAAAGTTTAATAGATTCATTTCCATCTCATCAAGATTTTGTATTTAACAGTAAATTCATATGCAAGCAGTTGCTGAGACCATACGCTACTGAATGCTTTTCACAGCGTCACTTTCCTAATTTTTTTTTGGTTGCGAGAACCTTACTACTAAGGGAACTATATTTTAAAACATATTTGCTCTTCATGTTACAGGTTATGGGAAACCATGTGGCCATCACAGTGGGTGGATCAAATGGTCACTTTGAATTGAATGTGTTCAAGCCATTGATTGCAGCTGACCTTCTTCATGTAATACTCTGATTTTTATTTTATTTTATTTTGCATAATTTGAATATTGGTTTCTCTTAGACTATTGTGGTACGTTACGCTTATATTGATCTATAAGTCGAGAGATTTCAATGGTGGCATTTGGAAATTAAATAACACTTTTCCACGGTAGATGCGATGGTATTAACTGTTATGCTTTGTGTTACTGATTGCCTAAACTTGTTCACTCTTCTGTTTACTTATCCTAATTGTAGTTCCCCCTATATTCACACCATTTCTAATTGGTAGTTTTGGATTTTTTTTAGTCTGTCAGATTGCTTGGGGATGCATCGGCTTCATTTGAAAAGAACTGTGTAAGGGGAATTCAAGCTAATAAAGGACGGATTTCAAAATTACTTCACGAGGCAAGTTATTGGTAATTTCAGATGTTTGAAGTTATGTGTGCATAGTTCATCTGAAGCTAATTGACTGTGTTATTTGCTGGTTGACATGTTGTTGCAGTCACTAATGCTTGTCACATCCTTGAACCCTGTAAGTTTCAACCCTTTGTCATCTTTACATTCTTATTCCTCTTGCAATGGGTAAATGCTTATGCCACTTCCTGTTTTCAGAAAATTGGTTACGACAACGCTGCAGCAGTTGCCAAGCTAGCCCACAAGGAGGGAAGCACACTGAAGGTTATGATTTCTTCTGATCCTTGACTGTTTGATGCACTTAATGCATATTTTAGAAGCTATTCGTCAATCTTCATATTGGTTTTCCCATCTCTTAGCTTTTAAGGGCTTAATTGCTCTCAAATTAATCTCTATGAAAATTTATTCTACAAAACAAGTTTACCTAAGTGTCCTGACCCTTGTTTGTCACATTTCTTTTGCCAAGTATAAATTACCGGGTCAGCATTCTAATAAGCTATAGTTGTGCAGGAAGCTGCATTGAAATTGGGAGTGCTCACCAGTGAAGAATTTGATACCCTTGTGGTGCCTGAAAAGATGATAGGTCCATCTGATTGAGAGACCTTTGA
Organism: Passiflora organensis; assembly: GCA_019739055.1. Classification (NCBI taxonomy): domain Eukaryota; kingdom Viridiplantae; phylum Streptophyta; class Magnoliopsida; order Malpighiales; family Passifloraceae; genus Passiflora; species Passiflora organensis. The sequence continues at coordinate 214,585 of JAEPBF010000075.1, read as the reverse complement.
GGCCATTTTCAAGCCTATAAGATGCTGATTTTCACAGAATTGAGAATAAAACGAGCTTGTTCTATTTTGTCTGTTTAACATTATCGGGAATGTGATGGGAGTAGCAATACTAATTCTTTTGAACAGCATTCTTGGAGGTTTTCCCACAGGCTGGCTTACCTAATATTGGAAAACCTCCCTCATTTTTGTAATGCAGAGTAAACTCGGCTTTGAAGAAAAAGAATTAGCCTGAAATAAAAGAACTGTGTTATCATTTGTAACGGGACGGATTAGAAGATATCTTATTACATATCTCTTCATTGAGGAATTGAACTGCCAATATATTGGTTACTTAGATATTATTCCAATTAGATGTTGTATACAATATGTATGTGCTGGGAGTGATTAGGAGTGATTAGGTATCGTACCAGTCCATGGTTCTGGATTAGAACCCGAGAAAGTGAGACTGTATGATTAATTTATGAGAAAAGATTAAACTGATTATCGATTGAAATATTTTTTTATATAAAATAAAATTTTTTACTCCAGGAAATCCACTGAATTGTATTGCACTTGTCCTATGTTCTTATGAGCTTCCCTGCACTTGCCTCTTGATGGAAATCTACCATTAATCATTAATTTTGACTTTAAGGCATGCAAGAAAAACTCACAAGCTTTTGACCGTACATTATATAGAAAATAGAAAAGTTTTATATCAAAAGTTTTATTTATTGCTTCAGCATCAATTAATAATAACTGCATACTTGATATAAAAAGTCAAATAAGATTAATTTGAAATAAATAAAAAAATAAAATATAAATTTTATTATAAATTAATATCGAATTAATAAAATATTACGAAACATGCTATTTAATTTAACCGTTTCTACCTGTCCATTGAGAGTCACCTCCACCCTACACGAGTCTCTCGCGCACCGGCGCCATTCTTGTGAGTCGCGCCGCCCTCCACCGCTCCGGCCGTCTTCGCGAGTCAAGTCGTCCCCTCCTCCTCCTCCTCATCCTCACGTCTCCGTCTGTCTCTGCAAACAAACTGGAACCTCCATTGTTCCGTAGCGTCGAGTCGCCCGTGCGCACCTGTGACCCGAGACCACCTCCTCCCTCATCGTTTTCCGCCTGCTTGCGTCGTTTTCCGTCAGTGTTCTCGTCGCTGCCCGTTTCGTTTTCGTTCGCCGCCGAGTTACTGGTTCCGTGCGCCACCAGGTTCTGCCACCGTTTCTCCCCGCCACTCGTCGTTACAAAAAAGCTGTTCGCTTTCCTCGATAGGCAGACGAACAGCATTATCTTTCCTGTATCGAACACTGTGCCGTTAAAGGGTATTGATATTGTCTGTCCGTGAAAGCTGCTTTGGTGGTTGGTTTTTTGAATTCCTTAGACTTTGTGTAAATTCAGTATATTTGCTGTACTGCTTTTCGTCTTAGCAAATACATATTTTATTTGACAGACATTTATTGTTACAGGGTGAGGGAAGTAAGATGAGAATCCTTACTGAAAATTTGGGGTAATTTTTGCATCCTTCCCTTCATATAAACTTTTCAGTTACCTTAAATTTATAAATTTTATTAATTTTCATAAGAAATCTGTTTTTGATTTGCTTTTTTAGTTCCGAGGGTGATAGCAACGCACTTATCATGCCTGCAAAGAAAAATAATAAAAGAAAACGTTCAATTGAGGTACGTAAGCTCTTATTACTAAAATTATTTGATATATATTGTTTAACTATTTGATATGTTCTGTTGTATATCAGAAATTGAATAACTAAAATACTCTTCATCACAGGAGAGGAATGTGATTGAGAATAATAGAACACCGAAGTTAAGCAAATCACAGAAAAGGAAACTAAAGAAGCTGGAGGTTTGTATTCTTTGTTGTAGCTTTCAGAGTGCTTTATCACCATTGCATTCTAGTGGTATTGACTCATTTTTGAATTTCTTCAGGAGAATAAGGAGAGAGCTATTCTACTACAAAAAAGCATTGAGATCCTAGAGTATGTTACCATTCTTACTCTGCAATAAGTTTGATATTAATTTATTTGATGCCTCCTACATATGTTTGAATATTTCCCGATCAATTTATCTCACAGGAAATATAAAATCCCAGAGGACGCATTTTCTCTACTGCAGTCATCACGAAATATCAATCGAGTTTGTATTTTCATATCTATTTTAATTTTCAGTGTTAAAAAAATTAAATTTTATGGAATGCTAGTTTGATCATTCTGTTTATGATTATGCAGGCCGAAACTGTTAAAGAAAAACGTAGAATGGCTGTACAATTTTCCAAGGCTGGTTTAGAAATTCCAAAAAGTGACCTTCGTTTTGTAGTGAGAGCTGGGAATAATTTGTCTGAGACTGAAAGTGATCCAACAGAAACGTTGTCAAAGCAGGATATAGAAAGTGGCCAGGAGTTGCTTAGGGTGGTAGAAAATCAAGTACAAGATAATGCATCTGTTTCACTAGTTTCTTTTCAGGAGTCAGATTGTGGCACTGAACCGGGCTTCAAAGATGAACCTGCTTCTGTCGTGTCAGATGAAGAAATTCCTAATATTAAGAATGTCCTCACTCCTATACAAGCTGACGCTAGAAATTCTTCACTTGTTGTAAGCAATGCCAACATTGAAAGTAACTCTATGTTTACAGTAAGATATGCTTTTCAGGTTATAGAATGTCATGAACATGTTTAAATGGACTGGAGTATAAATATAGTGAACATAGTTAACTTCTTCATCTTGCATATGAATGTCATAGACATGGTTGACCACTTAAAGTTGCATATAAGTAAATAGTTTTCTTAGCTTTGGATAAATGCAAGAAATATGCAATGCCTGGAAATTTAACTATTATAATTTGTAGCAAAATTGTTTCGTTTGGTGCATGAACTTTTTTCTGTGTCACTATGTTGCTGTTGTATTGCCAGCTGATTATATTTTTTATTATCTAATTGGAACAGGAAAAATTGCAGAACTCAACCAAAGTTTCAGGAAATGCTGGAAAGTTGAAAGCTGGCCCTTCTCAAAGACCTCTTACCACCCCTATAGTGGTGCACGTAACAAGGCCGGATGCAGTGGAAGAAAAAAGGCGAGATCTGCCAGTTGTTATGATGGAACAAGAAATAATGGAAGCTATAAATGAACACCCTACTGTCATTATATGTGGAGAAACTGGGTGTGGTAAAACCACTCAAGTTCCTCAGGTACTTTTCTTACTTTTCTATAACTGTTTTAATTTCCTATTTTTAAATTATGATTTTCCTAATTTTATTCTTCTGGGGTAAATTTCCAGTTTCTTTATGAAGCAGGTTTTGGTTCAAACCGTTCAATTATGCGAAGTGGTGTGATAGGTGTTACTCAACCACGTCGTGTTGCTGTCCTTGCCACTGCTAAGCGAGTCGCCTTCGAACTTGGTGTTGGTCTTGGAAAGGAGGTTGGCTTCCAAATCAGGCATGACAAGAGAATTGGAGAAAATTGTTCAATTAAAATTATGACAGATGGAATTCTACTGCGAGAAGTTCAGGTTTTTATACCAACGAATTTTACCTGCTTCTCCTATATGGATGTGAATGCTGATGATATATAGTGTCTAATGGGTTGATTTCTTAGTTGTTACGTCATATTTACTGAGCTTATTCTCTGCGTAGAAGCTTCTTGGGTTTGTTGGTGTCAGTGTCTTGCTTTGCCTTGAATCTTATCACACAGTTTGACTTGATTGGTATTGGTGCTCTGTGGAAAATGAAAATGTAGAAAGATAGGACAAAGAGGAATAAAGCAAGGCATTGATGACATGTAACTTGGTTTAATAGAACACTTCTAATTAAGTCCTCTCTTGCTTATAAGTTCTTGGAAGTTTTACATTCCTTTCCCATCTACTTTCTCACAGTGTCTCTTATTTGTTTCTGATCATTACATTTAGCATTCGTAGATATTTATAACAAAAATATGAAAAGCTTTAGCTTCATTTTATGTCTAAATTCATGTTATGCTATTCAGTGCCAGCGTTGCTTTAGTATCCCCGTAGTTTTTGACACAACTAGACTTGTTTGCTCATCTCAAATTTTATTCATTTGATCAGTAGAAACTTTTATGATGCAGAATGATATTTTATTGAAGCGTTACTCCGTCATAGTTTTGGATGAGGCTCATGAGAGAAGTCTCAACACAGACATTCTCATTGGAATGCTTTCTCGTGTGATTCCACTTCGCCAGGTAAAAATTGAATGAATTTTTTACTTTAGACACCTAGTCATGTCTCTTATGCTGTTTCTTAATCTTTACCATATATAAGATTTTACTTAATTGCAGAAAAAATATGAGGAGCAGCAAAAGATGTTGTGTTCAGGCCAGATTATTAGCCCTGAAAATCTGATATTTCCACTAAAACTTGTTTTGATGAGTGCCACGTTGCGAGTGGAAGACTTTGTTTCTGGCAGAAGATTATTTTATGATCCTCCTCCAGTTATAGAGGTTCCTAGTAGACAATTTCCTGTTACTGTTCATTTCTCAAAAAGAACAGAGATTGTGGATTATATTGGTCAGGCATTTAAAAAGGTCTTGTCAATTCACAAAAGGCTACCTCCAGGAGGCATACTTGTTTTTGTTACCGGACAAAGAGAAGTAGAGTATCTATGTCAAAGGCTACGTAAAGCTTCGAGGGAGCTGATTGCCAAAACTGGTTGTATCGAGAATGAAGTCACCAAAATGTCTGGAATAAATTCTATTGATGGAGTTAATATAAAAGATCTCAATGAGGCGTTTGAAAATCAAGAGAGCTTTTCTGAACTGCAAAATGACAGGTTTAGCTCTTATGATGAAGATATGTTTATCGAGGATAATTTACATGACTCTTATGATTCTGAAACAGAGAGCGAATTAGAATTTGATGAGAATGAAGATGTAGATTCAGGAGACCTGAAAACAACTGCAGATGGTGCTGATCTTTCGCATGTTTTAGAAGGGGAAGGGAATCTTGCCTCACTGAAAGCTGCTTTTGAGGCATTGACTGGAAAAATTACCTCAGTGTCTAGTTCTGAAGGTGAAGGGATTCCATTCACACCTCTAATCTCTTCAGAGCAATCCCAGAATGGTCTAGTGAAGACCGAGAGAAGAGATAAAGGTCGATCTCCTGGTCCATTATGTGTTCTGCCTCTTTATGCCATGCTTGCTCCAGCAGCGCAGTTACATGTATTTGATGAAGTCAAGGAAGGGGAGCGGCTTGTTATTGTTGCCACTAATGTTGCTGAAACATCCTTAACCATACCAGGCATAAAATATGTGGTTGATACTGGAAGAGAAAAGGTGAAGACTTACAACCCTTCTAATGGTATGGAAGCTTATGAGGTACAGTGGATAAGTAAAGCATCGGCTGCTCAGCGTGCAGGAAGGGCTGGAAGGACTGGCCCTGGGCACTGTTATCGTCTCTACTCATCTGCAGCCTTTAATAACATATTGCCTGACTTCTCTTGTGCTGAAATATCTAAAGTTCCTGTTGATAGTATTGTTCTTTTTCTCAAATCAATGGGCATAGAAAAGGTGATTTCTTTTATTATTATCTCGGTACTTTGATCTCTGGATTATCTTGACTTCTTTCTTGTCAACGACAATGGATGATTTATGATTTTGCCTATAGTTTACATGATTCAGATGGTTAAGCCTATCATACAAAGAAGCATATCTGTGGATTTTTTTTGTGTGCCTGAGCCTACAAACGGCTATTCTTGTGCACCAGTTAATCAGTTTTTGATTATATTTGATCATCGTAGTTTCTTCTGTTCACCTTTTCTAATAATTTGATTTATTTTGTGTTGCGTTGTAGGTGGCAAATTTCCCATTTCCAACTCCCCCAGAAGCCACTGCGTTGCTAGAGGCAGAACGTTGCTTGAAGACCCTAGGAGCTCTTGATGGAATTGGAAGACTGACACCTCTAGGGAAGGCCATGGCTTGCTATCCCATGAGTCCTCGTCACTCTCGTATGCTCCTTACTATTATTAAGGAGGTGTCTGGTCTGGTTCGTGCAAATCTGGTTCTTGGATATGCAGTTGCTGCTGCAGCGGCATTGAGCTTGTCTAATCCTTTTATGATGCAAATCGAAGGTAATACCAATAACATCAGCATGGACCAGGATGAGAGATCCGGTAGCTTAGGGGACAAGAGAGTCTTGAACGAGGAAGAAAAATCTCTGAAGAAGAAAGCCAGAGGATCTCGTTCACGATTTTTTAACCCCAGCAGTGATGCTCTAACTTCAGCTGCTGCATTGCAGTGTTTTGAATGTTCTAAAATCCCCAAGGAATTCTGCAATGAGAAGGCATTACAGCTCAAAACCATGGAGGAAATGTCCAAGCTAAGAAAACAGTTTCTTGATATAATCTGCAGTCAAAATGTTACTCATGGCTTGGGGGAGGAATTCTCGTGGACTTACAGGATAGGAAAGGATGTCGAAGAAGCTTGGAAGGATTCCTCTAGCAAGAACTCTATTTCTCTAAAAGAGGAAGAGTTGTTGCGAGAAGCCATTTGCGCTGGCTGGGCAGATAGGGTTGCCAAACGCATCAGAGGGAATTGCTATCAAGCTTGTTTGGTTAAAGAAGCCGTATACCTCCATCGTCAGTCATCTTTGTCCCGGTCAGCTCCTGAATTTTTGGTTTATAGTGAATTGCTGTATACAAAACGGCCCTACTTGCATCGCGCCACAGAAGTGAAGCCGGAATGGCTTGTAAAATATGCAGAGTCTTTGTGCAGTTTCTCTACCGTTGAAGATTCCAAACCTTCTTATGAAAAACAGATCGATCGGGTGTTTTGTTGGGCAGTTCCATCCTTTGGCCCCCATCTATGGCAGCTTCCATTGCTCAAGCGGCCAATCACAAATGCTAGAGATCGAGTGAAGGTATTTGCTTATGCTTTGCTTGAAGGGAAAGTTTTACCATGCTTGAGCACTTTCCGGAGCTCGATGGCTTCCCGGCCTAGTGTCTTATTGGATTCTAAAGCTGCCCATGAAAGACGAGTTGGCAATCTCTTATTTAAGATGGAGAAGTTGAAGATTGATAGCCTTGCCAGGTTGAAAAAGACATGGAAGGACAATCCCAATGAACTGCATTCAGAAATTTTTGACTGGTTTAAGGGCAAGAACAATTTTGAGAAACAGTTTGAAGTGCTCTGGTCACAGATGCATCATGAAGCTCAGGACTGACTTCTTCTTTCTGGAATCATATACTTAGGGGAGACATTACATGTGTTTAGAAATGGAAGAAAACGTCACGTTTATTTCTTTGAAGACTGCAATTGTCAACAATTGCCATGTATTGACCTCATTCCATGCATCTCTTAAAAAAGGCCACTTGGTTATGCTTTTTTCACGAGATTGGGTCAGGCCCAGTGACAGTGACAGTGACAGTGGCCCCATCCCGACCCAAACCCATTTGTAGTGACCTCCAAAAGTAGCACATTCTATATTGAATACTCCTTCCAGGTATCCCGTGTGACCTTCAACTTTATGGTCGTCCTTGTAACTTTCTAAGTTGTTTTAAAAAAAAGGGTTTCCTTTGCAGCTACCAAGAATTAATAGAACAGCCTGATTTGGGAACTGTGTTTATTTCCTAATTTATATTATTTTTTTAAAAAAGGGCTTCCTTTTGCAGCTACCAAGAATTAATAGAACAGCCTGATTTGTGAACTGTGTTTATTTTCTAATTTAGATTTTTTTCCTTTAATATACTGGATGATCGTCAGATCAGACGTATGTGATACACAAGAATATACTTATTATATATATTTTTATTTATTTTTTAATAATATTTTTGGTTGGATAGTAAATGTGGTTTGCAGAAAAGCGTAAAATAGTAAGATTTTGAAACCCAATAATTTATCAAAAATAAAATTAAGACATTCAAAATTATATTTTTTAATTAATCAAAATCAAAACTAATATACTAAACGTTACTGGACAAAGAGAAACGAAATAAAGAGGTCGTTTCTCGCACCAAACTGCACCCGATTTTCACTATTTAGATCGGCCAATCATATTCCTTCAACAGAATTTATAACCTTTTTATTTTGAAAAAAAAGGAGAAACTAGGAGCGAACCCACACGGTTGGGCAATAAGTGTGAAAAATCCACGTTGTAGGATTCGCACGTGCCGGAGTGTCACGTCAAACCGAACCTACTTGTCTCACTCTCCGTGACGCTTTTGTGGTGTCCCTTCCCTCCACTTTATCTCGCTCCCTTTCCCTTCCTCCTCAGTAATCCATTACCTTAGCTTTTCTGGTAATTCCAAGGTGCCGCTAAATTTTTTCTGTTGATGGTTGGAAGTTATGATCGAAACAGGGAGAGCTAAGATCAAATGCTAGTACCTCTCCTGGTCTACTCCTTTATTATTTCTTCTGTTTGGTAAGAGCTAGGGGTCCGTATCATTTCACTTTTACTGGATTGTTTTTGTTTATCTGAGTTGTGCTAGTTTGAGCTCAGCTATGGATTTTTGTCGAGTATTTTGCATGTCGATTGCTGTCTGAAAATCTAATGTTATTGTATAGATATTGGCTTTAGCTATGATCATCCCTTGTCAGCAACTACCGTGCTTTTTGCTTACTGTTCTATTCTCCTTCCTTTTAGTTTGTAATGATTTTCAATTTTTAGATTTTCTTTTTGTGGTTGAAGTTGGGAAGAGAACTTTATCTCATGTATTATCTCCTCAAGAATCTTTTATTTATTTGGGTGGGTGTTATAATTATGTTTCAACTTATTTAAAGGAGCAGTATTGTATTTTTGCTGTATTTTCTCTGAAAATTTTGTGAGGACATAAAGATTGGGTTACTGATAGACTTGATGTGATGAAATTCGAATATGTTTTGCAGATTTGAGCCCTCATAGGAGCTATGGATTCGTGTGATTGCATTGACACACAATGGGCACACGAGGGGATTCTGGTGAAATATCAATACATATCGGATGTCTTAATTGCGTTTGCTTACTTCTCCATTCCCATTGAGCTCGTATATTTTGTGCAAAAGTCTGCCTTCTTTCCGTACAGATGGGTGCTTATGCAGTTTGGAGCTTTCATTGTTCTGTGTGGGGCGACCCACTTTATAAATCTGTGGACGTTCTCTACACATTCTAAAGCAGTTGCTATTGTGATGGCTTTTGCAAAAATATCTTGTGCTGTTGTGTCATGTGCAACAGCACTGATGCTTGTTCATATTATTCCTGACATATTGAGTGCTAAAACACGGGAGTTATTTCTTAAGAACAAGGCTGAAGAACTTGATCGGGAGATGGGGATTATCCTAACCCAGGAAGAGACTGGTAGACATGTTAGAATGTTGACTCATGAAATTAGAAGCACGCTGGACAGACATACAATATTGAAAACCACTCTTGTTGAGCTGGGTCGGACATTAGGCTTGGATGAATGTGCATTATGGATGCCATCCCGGACTGGTTCCACTCTGCAACTTTCTCACACCCTAAATTATCAAGCACAAATTGGATCATCTGTGTCGATCAACATTCCTGAAGTCAATCAAGTCTTTAATAGTGCTCGAGCAATGCGAATATCATATGCCTGCCCTTTGGCTAGGATCAGACCTCTTGTAGGTAGATACCTGCTACCAGAGGTTGTTGCTGTCCGTGTACCTCTTTTACATCTTTCAAATTTCCAAATTAAGGATTGGCCTGATCTTTCTGCAAAAAGTTATGCTGTTATGGTTCTGATTCTCCCAATGAATAGCGCAAGAACATGGAGGGACCATGAATTGGAGCTTGTTGAAGTTGTTGCTGACCAGGTCTTCCTTTGACTCTCTAGACATATATAAGTTCATCGATTGATATGTTGTTGTGATCTTCTTAGAAATCTCAGTTTGATTTTCCTTTTGCAAACTCACCTTCTAAGCATTGAAATGGCATCTTGTCAGCATCATATGCTCCTCTTGTGGTGTACGAACTGCGAGAGAGTTCACTCGTAGCTGAGGGGTGGTCGTACTTCCATATCAGTCCTGCCTTGTTTGTTTTTTCTTTTTGAATAATAGTAGCCCTGTTTGTTAAGTTGCATGACTGCCCCCATTTTCAATTTTAAAAAGCTATTGCTCTTGTATGTTTCGAAGGTGGTTAAGTTTGTGGCACCGCAAGCAAGTTGAAATTCGTAATGTAGGACTATATTAAAGTTAACGAAACTGGTTTTTCCCTCTTGGGTTCATTTTTCCTAGTTACATGCATCGATAGGCTACTCTGTTAACAGTCATGAGAATATTGTGCATCGGCACTGTCTACAGAACTTATGCCTATCTTAAAATCCTTCACTGAGTAGCACCATGCAGATGCAATAGCATACTATTGCAATAGAACTGTGACAGTAATGTATATCCCTAATGCGAGGTTAAAATCTTCTCACTGTGTGTTCTGTTACTTGATATATTTGTCAGCTATTTCTCTCCTTGTCCACCAATAATAACTTTAATGGAGAAGCCTATTTGGAGAATGTTCTTTGGTGATCAAATCGTTTATCATGGGCAGGTTGCTGTTGCTCTTTCTCATGCTGCTATTCTAGAGGAATCCATGAGGGCACGTGATCAACTCATGGAGCAGAATGTTGCTTTGAACTTGGCTCGCCGGGAGGCTGAAATGGCAGTCCATGCTCGCAATGATTTCTTAGCTGTTATGAACCATGAAATGAGGACACCAATGCATGCAATTATTGCATTATCTTCACTTCTTTTAGAGACTGAACTAATGCCAGAGGATAGGGCTATGATCGAAATTGTACTGAAGAGTAGCAACCTTTTGGCGACACTAACTAATGATGTTCTAGACCTATCCAGACTCGAAGATGGTAGTCTAGGGTTGGATGTTGCAGTTTTCAATCTTCATGAAGTCTTTAGCGAGGTTACCTTCCCTGAATTTTTTAGGCTGGTTATAAATTTTTATTTGTAATAGGCTGGTTACAAAATAATCTTGGCTTTGTGCGACCCTTATTTTAGTTTTTTCTGATACTATGTAGGTTATTAATCTGATAAAGCCCATTGCATCGCTTAAGAAGTTAACTTTGACCCATATTATGACTCCGGACTTGCCTTCATTTGCTGTTGGTGATGAGAAGCGGCTTATCCAGACAATTTTGAATGTTGTGGGTAATGGTATCAAGTTCACTAAGGAGGGTTCTGTTTCAGTCATTGTTTCGGTTGCCAATCCAGATTCATTAAGAGATTGGCGACTTCCTGGTTTTTACCCAGTCTCAAGTGATGGACATTTCTACCTACAAGTGCAGGTTAGTGGCTATGCATTTGTATTTTGTCCAGATCAAGGAGATTCAGTGTGTCATTTGTTACACGCACTAGTAAATTTTTTTGGAGTTTCTAGCATCTTTTGGTGTGTTTTGGACGAGCAATTTTGTCAGCATAATGTGCCAGTTCTTTGTGCTATCAAATCTGGAACGCTTTCTTTCATGATCAGCCCCTGTATAGCTTAAATTTTTCTATTTATGTTTTGGCTGCAAGCGAAGCAGCATTGCTTGCCTGTTCTTCTTTGTTGTTGACATTATCATGTTTGTTTCTTGCAGGTTAAGGATTCTGGCTGTGGTATTCTTCCCCAAGATATTCCACATTTATTTACTAAATCCTTTCTTCCTCTGAGCGGATCTAATCGAGGCAGTGATGGTTCAGGACTTGGCCTTGCCATCAGTAAAAGGTATAGTTAATAAAATACACATGCCAAGTACAGTAAATGAATATAACTAATTTTCTGATATTTTCAAGTAACCTGATCATCTTGACGAGATACCACTCTCACTCCGTTAGGCACACTATCTCTTAATTTATCTACACAAACCAATTTGCGTACCACCCAATACTTAATGTGCAGCACTTCAGCATGTTGTATATTTTGCCGGTATTCTTCAGTTTCCACGGCTTGTGTGTTTTTGCTTACCTTTAATTTGCTTCACATGACCAACCAGGTTTGTTAGTTTGATGGGCGGCCATATGTGGATTGATAGCGAAGGCCTTGACAAAGGTACCGTGGCTACATTCATTGTGAAACTTGGGTTTTGCACCAATCCAGACGATTCATCCATGAACCATGCTTTATCCATAGGGCGAGCTAATCATGGAAGTGAAGCTGAGGAGGGACATAAGCTTCCTTTCAGAGTTAATGGTTCTGTTTCCTCCTATTCCCGTTACCAGATAAGTGTTTAGAGATGATCTTGTCGTGCTAAAAGAGGACGCAACTCCTGAAAACTGTGAAGTGCTAACATTCGATGGCTAACCGATGTATTTAATGGTATGGGATACAAAATATACATGCTACCAATTGTTCTGCTGGCTATGCTTAGTTAGTGTTTAGTATAATTACTAGAAAATCTATGGGATGAACATGTTATAGCTTCTATTTGTTGTAAGATTAATTTGAACTGCTCATCTGTTTGGGCAGTCTCCTCAGGAAAATTGTTCTCTATAGACTTGGATTCAATTGGTTTGTGGTGTAATATAATACTGGAATATATGAATATGACTGTAAAACTTGATCCAACTCTTTATCCTCCTCTTCCATGATTGTCTTGATACTGTCCGCAACAAGGGTTAAGGTATCCCAACGGTCCAAACAGACCCGATCCGCCTCACAGGTTTGTACTTGGCCCGAAACGGTGATAGCTGTTGCCGTTCAAAAAAGTAAAACATAACACGTGATCCTCTTTTGTCTTATGTTCGTACGTACGATTGGCAGGACAATTAGCGGGGAAAAACGTACAAGTTTTGTGGGAAAGCCATGGGCGCCCGCAAATCCGCCGACAGCCGCCAGCCGCCAGTCTATCCAGGATTCCTATTCTAAGGACAGGAAATCCCAAACCAGCAGCGGAGTTAGGATGTTTCTGGACCTAAACTCTAATGTGACCACCCCTACTTGCCAATTTGACATATTTATTGCTTCTACGTTGTATTATGTCCCCCACACCAACCACTAACCACTACGTCAGGTTTTCCCTTTCATCCACAGCTTTCACCGCCGTATTTTGCTTTCTGCCAATTCTCCAAATGTTCTGCTTATTTTTTTTTGGCTACTGGCCTCTCAATATTAGATCCGAAGGATTGATTGAGTTGTAGGATTTATTTATTTTTAATTATAGATTAGGAATTTAATTTTTGTTTTAGTATGAAAATTCAAGTATTTTTAATAAAGTGTAGACATTTAATAATTTTTAATTTTTTCACTTTAATAGATAAATTAAAAAAAACGTTTGATGATAAAAAAAAGCATTCCTCTATTGAACAAATTTGAAATTTCATAGGTAAAATAACACAGATTTACAACGCCACAACACGAGAATAGCCAAAGTAAACAGAAAATTTTGTTATAAAATGAAAACATAAATTACAAGCCGCGATTTATGGCGGCAACAGAAACAGCAGGTGAAGCAGAAACACCACCATCGACGTCTTCATCGAAGTTCCACAGATCACCAACGACACTTTCGTGGACTCCGGCATTGGTAGCACTAACATTCGGTGGCATTGACTGGCCATCAAGGTAAGGAATCTGATAAAACCTCATGTAATTCTCGTACGCCATCAGCTCTTCTGATAACTTCTTCACCTCATTCTCTTCCTCAGCAGCTTGCAGATCCACCATCACCACCTCTTCATCCTCGATGTTTTTACTAGCATTGTTAGCCTTCACATTGTCTTTCTCTTCTTCCACTTTCACTTGCTCAATAGGATAAAACCCGTTGTTCTTGTACGCCTCCGGCTCTGACCCGGACCCGGAATCGTCCTCGCCAGACCCAACTACAGGTTCAGCCTTGACCCTATTGAAAACTTGCGGTCCGTTCTGGTTCAAATCGTAACCAAAGATGTTTTTGAAATTGCAAGCTGAAGGCTCGTACAGGTTGGTGGGATAAGAGTTACTGTAAATTTGAGCAGTGATGATATGACTGGTGTCGTCCTCGTTCGGGAAATTGACTTTAGCCTTCTTCCCGCGAATCTTGCGAGCCTCCTTGTCGTAGGCTCGAGCGGCTTCCTCGGCGGTGTTGAAGGTGCCCAACCAGACACGGAATCCTTTCCTTGGGTCGCGAATCTCAGCTGCCCATTTGCCCCAGGGACGCTGCCTTATGCCTCTATACAAATTCTTCCTCTGCCTCTTGTTAGTCTTTGTTTTCTCCACAACCTGCACTACACCTGCTCGCATAAATTCCGCTTCAGAATTCACCTACTCCCACGACTAAATAGCATAAACAAAAAACTCATACGTCAAATAACCAACACATCACCTGAAAGAGAATCCTGGATGCGGGGCCTTTTGAGACTGACGGAGTTGGGTAGTCCGAGTTGGCTCTGGCGAGACTCGGAGGGGTTGGGTTTGGAAAAGAATGAGCTGGGCCAGATGTCGGAGGCGATCACTCGGCTGTTGCGAGGAATGAGGTTTGAGATAATAGCTCCTCCACACATCTTCTATTAACCTTAACAAACAAACTAGCTCTTGTAGGAAAATGTCTTACGAAGAAGAACAGCAGTAGTGTAGTATCGAAGGAAACGGTTTCTAGGCTTTGGACCAAGAACAAAACAATGGATTCTAGGACGAATGTTTCTACGATGGGGAAGAAGAATAGACAGTGGGTTTATATATTCGTGACTCCAAAAGAGATAAGGGGGTAGGTGCAGTTAAGTGGGTGCCAGAAGTAGCAAATGGGGTGGGGGATCATTGGAAACTTCCTCTGCTATGAAGACGAATCCAAATCCTATAATCATCACCGCGAATTAACTAAGCATCTAGTTGTAGTTTGGTCTTACGTGGATGCCAAGGCTGTCTTAACTTCATGGTTATCCACTGGGATTTCCAAGGATTGGTTTCCAAAGCACGGGGTCAGTAATGGAATTTCAACTTACTGTGCATATTATTTAAAAATATTATATATATTCTAAAACTTATTTGATTAAAAAGTCACCAATAATTTTAAATATTTATTTTCAATTATTCAATAAACTTTATTTTAATGCAAAAAAATCAAGCAATTCAAAAGCTAATAAACTTCCCAAGAAAACGTTTGGAAAATGTTAATTCATCACTAACGCGTGGTCGCATCATTCTCGTCAACGTAACGATGGTCCAAAGTTTTGTCGTAAGACAAAAAGTAACCCACCGGTGGTATTATGTATACCACATAGCTTTTATCTTATAATATATGAGATTTTACAAACTGAATATAAACTCAACATAATGTCCAAATCCATATAGAAGAGGCCTGACTCTCGATCCCTGACCCAGCAAACCTGGATATATATGTATACAACCTTAGGTTAGACTTTTAGTCACCTCGTGCAATCATGTTGTCTTCATGAATCTCCATATGGGTTTCATAAATCTCGTTGATGCTTCTGCTCATCACGTTGTGCTTGAATTTGGCACACATTCCTTCTAACCCTTCCTATTGTGCAACCAACTTCTTCTCTACTTTTTATTATAATTGTAATTGAAAGATCCCTCCTATAAAAGGCCGTGGCTCTATCCCTACACCATCAAAATATCTATCTCTTCAGCTTTCTTCTTTTACTTTGTCTCCAATGACTCAAACACATTTCTTCTCTGCTGCAATTTTCCTTCTCTTGTCATTCTTAGTCTTTGCCTCCGCTAGCGACTATAGCTATAACAACTACAACCCAACACCCAAACCAGAGAGTGTCAAACCCGATGATAAGTATACCCCAAATCCAAACACTTATGAGCCAGATAACAGCTATAACCCAACACCCAAATCAGAGACTACCCAACCCGATAACAGTTATAGTCCAAATTCTAAACCAGACACCACAAAGCCTGATTATGGGTACAAAAGTCAACCAACAATTCCCCATAGCCGTTCAGAAGTATATGTCTCAGTCCCTAAACCGGACACAGATAACGCCAAACCCGATTACGAGTATGACACCAAACCAAACCATGACAAACCCAGACTAAACGACGTTTATGTGCCAAAGCCAGACCTCCCTAAACCAAAATCGGCAGCACCAGACCTCGATATACCAAAGTCATCCGTGTCCAAACCTGACATTGTAAAGCCGGATGATGGATATATTCCTAAACCGGAACTGCCAGCTCCAAAATCTGATTACGAGTACAACCCGAAACCAGATGTTGAAGAGCCAACCTCAACTGTTGCAATTCCCAACTACGAAAATGTACCAAAACCAAAACCAAAGCCAACCGTGTCCAAACCTGATGTTGCTAAATCAGACGATGAATATGCCCCCAAGCCTGAATTTGCAGCTCCAAAATCTGATTATGAGTACAACCCAAAACCAGATGTTGAACAGCCAGCATCGACTACTGTTCCAATTCCCAACTACGAAAATATACCTAAACTGAAACCAGCCGTGTCCAAACCTGACGTTGCTAAGCCGGATACTGAGTATGTCCCCGAGCCGGAATTGCCTGCTCCAAAATCTGATTATGATTACAACCCGAAACCTGATGTTGAACAACCAGAATCGACTGTTCCAGTTCCCAACTACGAAAATATACCAAAACCAGATGTTAAGCTACCAAAACCAGACAATGGATATGGCGGGAGACCAGAAAGCCCACTGGATATTGGCATTCAAGGCATTGTTTTATGTAAATTGGGTTCCACTTTTGTCCCCGTTAAAGGTATTCTCTTTACCAATTATTTATATCAATCTGTATAAGACGGCTCACATCTAGATTTGCAGAAACACCTGAGAAGCAATCAAGCACACCACAGAATCAAGTCAGAACATTACTCGTTTTCTTTTTTAAAAAAATTAGAACGTAGCTTAGATCTAAAAATATGATAAAAAGTTGAATTCCATTATAATATCAACCTTAAAAGTGTTAGATTTTCCCTCAAAGGAAATGTTTTAATGAGTGCAGGAGCTTTGGCAAGAATAGTATGCACAGCTTTGGACCAGAACGGGTACGAGACCACACCTATCTCCTGCTTGACAGACGCAACGGACGCGAAGGGTTACTTCCTCAAGAAACTGCCTTCTCTGGGGCTTGACGATAAGATACAGCTTAAAGAATGTAAGGCATACCTGGAAAGCTCTCCAATGGAGAACTGCAAAGTTCCGACAGATGTTAACAAAGGGATTACCGGTGCTCTCCTTTCTTCTTTCCAGATTCTCCACGAGAAGAAAACGAAACTGTACACTTTGAAGCCTTTCTTCTACACCACGCCAACTACTACCGATGGTTACTAAGAGCTTAAGCTGGAGCAACGATTATACTGTTGGATTGATTCCGTATTTGTTTAATTTATTCGCAAGATTGGATCGGAAATTGATTTCATTCTTGTTGTATTCACGTTGATTGATTGTGTTATGCTATTCTTATAGAGAAACTTATAATATTTTGTTCTATTTATAATAAATATTAATTCAAAGGTTATGATTAAATTATAAAATTTCTTCAATTATAATCAAACATTATTCTGACTATTAAGAAGAACTTCAGCTGAGTTATAAAATGCCATACTTTAGGTTAACTAAAGCGCAAGTATAAGTTTTCACCCTGTTTCACAGCCAAAAAGGGTCTATTTTTGTGCGATCCATTTTCGTCCAAGTCTAAATATTTTAATTAAATAACGATTTTTGTACAAGTTACGGACAATCCAGTAATTGTAATGTACATTTATAAAAAAAAATGAGATCTCCAACCTGAGATTTGCATTTTTTTTATATACTGACTCAGTTTTATTTAGTTGATCTGATTATGGATAAAAATAAATATAATAAAATTATTTTATTTTAAAGAAAATATCTTAAATTAATCTACTATTCCCAATCTGTTTACTTGTAGAACTTATTAATTGATATTTTTTTATGGTCGAATAAATAGAACACAAAGTTGATGCTAATAAATTTCAAATATAGAGTTAATGAACATTAAAAAATTTCTTATTTAATTTTGTTTGAGTTTACCTACACATAAATATAGCTTAATTATTTACCTAAGAAAAAATATAGATTGATTGCGATGATATCCAACTCTTGACGGAAGTTAAGAGTTATAACACAAATCATTTCCGATGATTATTTTCCTTTAAAGTTGGTTTGATTTATTTGTCGCTAATTCCCCCAAAATTTCATGATATTTGTATATATAGAGGGATTGTCCCTCCTAGCAATGAATTGGAAGCATGGTTTTGATGTCAAAATTATCCAACATTTAGAGGAGTTTGTGAAAATCCAATTGTTGAGTTTTTATGGAGGAATATATATATAAGTATGCGAACTGGAGAGAGAAGATATTGAATTTTGGGAGCTTCAGGAACTCTTATGACGAACTCACTTACGTCCCTCTTATTCATGTCTTATATTTATAGGAAAAACATAATATCTTAATCTATTAATCAAATAATATAATAAAATCTAATCAAATCTAATATAATTCTAATCGCATAATCAAATAATAACGACATATCCTAACATCAATCTCATATAAAAAAAATTAAAAAATCTTGAATTTATATATATAATGTAATAAATTTGTATAAAATCAAGATATATGTTTTGAACATAATCAGAAGTCTAGAATTTTATATTTGCTACACAAGGATATTTGATGTGCAAGCTTGTATGGGTAACGTGAAGAAGTGGTGCCTCTACATTTATGTTCTGCTCGTCACGTTGTGCTTGATTTAGGCACAAATGTGCTTTAATTCCTAATTTATTATAATTTTGATTGAGCATCCCTTCTATAAAAGGCCATGGCTTTATCCCCACGGCATCACAGTATCTATCTCTTCAGCTTTCTTCTTTTACTTTGTCTCCAATGGCTCAAACACATTTTTTCTCTGCTGCAATTTTCCTTCTCTTGTCATTCTTAGTCTTTGCCTCTGCTAGCGATTATAGCTACAACAACTACAACCCAACACCCAAAGCCGAGACTATAAAACCCGATGAGAAGTATAGCCCAATTCCAGAAACTTCCAAACCAGATGATGGCTACAACCCAACACCCAAACCAGAGATTATTAAACCAGATAATAAGTATAGTTCAAACCCAGAAACTTACAAGCCAGATAAGAGATTCAACCCAATACCCAAACCAGAGATTACCCAATCCGATAACAGTTATAGTCCAAATTCTAAACCAGACACCACAAAGCCTGATTATGGGTACAAAAGTCAACCAACCATTCCCCATAGCCGTTCAGAAGTATATGTCTCAGTCCCGAAACCGGACACAGAAAATGCCAAACCCGATTACGGGTATGACACCAAACCAGACCATGACAGGTCTGTGCCAAAGCCAGACCTCACTGAACCAAAATCGACAGTCCCAGACCTCGACAAAGGAAAGTCAACCGTGTCCAAACCTGAAGTTGCTAAGCCGGATAGTGGATATATCCCCAAGCCGAAATTGCCAGCTTCAAAATCTGATTATGAGTACAACCCGAAACCAGATGTTGAACAGCCAGAATCGACTGTTCCAACTCCCAACTATGAAAATATACCAAAACCAAAACCGAAGCCAATCGTGTCCAAACCTAATGTTGCTAAGTCATACGATGAATATGCCCCCAGGCCAGATTTGCCAGCTCCAAAATCTGATTATGAGCACAACCCAAAACCAGATGTTGAACAGCCAGCTTCGACTGTTCCAATTCCCAATTACGAAAACGTACCTAAACCAAAACCGAAACCAAATGTGTCCAAACCTGATGTTGCTAAGTCGGAATTGCCAGCTCCAAAATCTGATTATAATTACAACCCGAAACCAAATGTTGAACAGCCAACATCGACTGTTCCAATTCCCAACTACGAAAATGTACCAAAACCAGATGTTAAGCTGCCAAAACCAGACAATGGATATGGCGGGAGACCAGAAAGCCCACCGGATATTGGCATTCAAGGGATTGTTCTATGTAAATTGGGTTCCACCTTTGTCCCCGTTAAAGGTAATCTTTTTACCAATCATTTATATCAATCTGTAGAAGACGGCTTACATCTAGATTCGCAGAAACATCTGAGAAGTAGTCAAGCACACCACAGAATCAAGACAGAACGTAGCTTCTTAAAAGGATCTAAAAATAAGATAAAAAGTTGAATTATCAACCTTAAACGTGTTAGATTTTCCCTTAAACGAAATGTTTTAATGAATGCAGGAGCTTTAGCAAGAATAGTATGCACAGCTTTGGACCAGAACGGGTACGAGACCACACCTTTCTCCTGCTTGACTAACCCAACTGACGCAAAGGGTTACTTCCTCAAGAAATTGCCTTCTTTGGGGCTGGATGATAAGTTACAGCTTACAGAATGTAAGGCATTCTTGGAAAGCTCCCCAATGGAGAACTGCAAAGTCCCGACAGATGTCAACAAAGGGATTACCGGTGCTCTCCTTTCTTCTTTCCAGATTCTCCACGAGAAGAAAACGAAATTGTACACTTTGAAGCCTTTCTTCTACACCACGGAAAATGCACCAACAACTACCGATGGTTACTAGCTAAGAGCTTTTGCTGGAGCGTGCATTATACTGTTGGATTGATACCACATTTGTTAAATTTATTTGCGATATTGGATCGAAAATTGGTTTCATTCTTGTTGTATTCACTCACGTTGATTGATCTGTTATTTTCATAGAGAGACTTGCAATGTTTTGATAATATCCAAGACTTCGTTTGCGGAAATAAAAATTTATGCAAGATATTTTTACAATAACATCCAATAATATAATATTATATGTTTATTAAATATAAATAAGTTTATAAATAGATATTAACACTTATTATAAGATAAATATTATAGAGAAGGAAAATATAATCGCTCATGGTGAGGAGGAAAGTGATATTGTTGCGAGTGAGGAAATGAAAATTATATAGGATTACGAGGAGATTATCTAACCATGACTAATGATTGGGGGATGAGTTGGGAAGTATGATGTTTGACTATTAATCTATACTTTTGAGGATATGCTTTGATTGAGAGGTGCATATAGATATGGATTTGGTGGTATCTACTAAAATTGTTTGAGTTAGACTGTGATCCATTAAGATTGTTTTTGTATCAAAGTCTCCAGTTGTGTCCGAGAAGTGTCGACATACAATGTTTTTATATTTTGTGTTATTTTGTATGACAACCTCATCTATTTGTGTCTGTAAATTAGAGACGTGTCGAGGTACAATCTTTTATATTTTTAGTAACTCCATAAACTTGTTATTTTTTTAATTCTATTAATGATTTTCATCAATAGTTCAATAACTCCTGATGGAATTACGTCGTAATTCTTAATGAAAGTTACCCGGATTAATTTCATAAATCATCAATTTTTATTGAGTTTTCTCCAAAATTTTAAAAATAATTTGGTCTGAGGAAGCTCATCAACATTATTAGAATTTTATCAGACCAATCAGTTTAATCAGGTAATCAAATTAGATGAGAGTGACGTGCAAGCTTGTACGGGTACGTGCAGAAGTGGTAGATACCTCTTCCTTGATGTTTCTGCTTTCTGCTCACCACGTTGTGCTTCATTTAGGCACACATTCCTTCCATCCTTCCTTTTGTGCACCCAACTTCTTCTCTTCTTTTACGTGCTTAGTTCCTAACAATCCCTTCTATAAAAGGCTGTGGCTCTATCCCCACAGCATCAACAATCTATCTCTTCAGCTTTCCTCTTTTACTCAGTCTCCAATGGCTCAGACACATTTCTTCTCTGCTGCAATTTTTCTACTATTGTCATTGTTAGTCTTTGCCTCTGCTACTGACTATAGCTACAACAACTACAACCCAACGCCCAAACCAGACACTGTCAAACCCGATGATACGTTTAGCCCAAATCCAGATACTTATAAGCCAGATAATAGCTATAACCCAAAACCCAAACCAGAGGCTACCCAACCGGATAACAGTTATGGTCCAGATTCTAAACCAGACACCACAAAGCCTGAGTATGGATACAAACAACCAGCAAGTCAACCAACCATTCCCAATAGCCATTCAGAAGTATATGTCTCAGTCCCGAAACCGGACACAGATAATGCCAAACCCGGGTATGACGCCAAACCAAACAATGACAAGTCCAGACTAAACGACGTTTTCGTGCCAAAGCCAGACCTCGACAAAGCAAAGCCAACCTTGTCCAAACCTGAAGTTCCTAAGCCGGATAATGGATATATCCCCAAGCCGGAATTGCCAGCTCCAAAATCTGATCATGAATACAACCCGAAACCAGATGTTGAACAGCCAGAATCGACTGTTCCAACTCCCAACTACGAAAATGCACCAAAATCAAAACCGAAACCAACGGAGTCCAAACCTGATGTTGCTAAGTCAGACAATGAATATGTCCCCAAGCCAGAATTGCCAGTTCCAAAATCTCATTACGAATACAACCCGAAACCAGATGTTGAACAACCAACATCGACTGTTCCAATTCCCAACTACGAAAATGTACCTAAACCAAAGCCAACCTTGTCCAAACCTAATGTTGCTAAGCCGGAGAATGAATATGTCCCCAAGCCGGAATTGCCAGCTCCCAAATCTGATTATGATTACAACCCGAAACCAGAAGTTGAACAGCCAACATCGACGGTTCCAATTCCCAACTACGAAAATGTTCCGAAACCAGACGTTAAGCTACCAAAACCAGACAATGGATATGGCGGGAGACCAGAAAGCCCACTGGATATTGGCATTCAAGGCATTGTTCTGTGTAAATTGGGCTCCACCTTTGTCCCCGTTAAAGGTAATCTCTTTACAAATCATTTATATCAGCATGTAAAAGACGGCTCGCATCTAGATTTACAGAAACACTTGAGAAGCAATCAAGTGCACTACAGAATCAAGACAGAACATAGCTTCCTAAAAAATCTTAAAATAAGATAATGACATGTTGAATTCCTAATAATATCAACCTTAACCGTGTTAGATTTTCCCTCAAAACGAAATGTTTTAATGAGTGCAGGAGCTTTGGCAAGAATAGTATGCACAGCTTTGGACCAGAACGGGTACGAGACCACATCTTTCTCCTGCTTGACTGGCCCAACCGACGCAAAGGGTTACTTCCTCAAGAAATTGCCTTCTCTGGGCCTTGATGATAAGTTACAGCTAACAGAATGTAAGGCATTCCTAGAAAACTCTCCAATGGAGAACTGCAAAGTCCCGACAGATGTCAACAAAGGGATTACCGGTGCTCTCCTGTCTTCTTTCCAGATTCTCCACGAGAAGAAAACGAAATTGTATACTTTGAAGCCTTTCTTCTACACCACGGAAACTGCACCAACAACTACTGATGGTTACTAAGAGCTTTTGCTGTACGTAGTTGGAATTCTACGGTTGCATTGGTTCCACATTTGTTTGATTTATTTGTGAGATTGGTGCGGAAATTGGTTTCATTCTTGTTGTGTTCACGTTGATTCCTCTGTTATTTGCAATGAGAAACTTTTGTTATATTTTGTTCTATTGAGAAGTAAGAAGCTACAAGGCATTTTGTGTTTTGATGATATTCGCAGCTTTTCTTTAAGTTTCATTGCGGGGAAGTTGTGTTCAGAAGTTTGATCTCATTTCAAGCAATTTCTTGTATACGTAACTTAGGCCGAACGTAGCCATAGCACGCCAATAATCCTTGATTGCATACCCTCTCCTCTGTGATTGCATTGCAATGTTTCATCTCTGCAAAGTTATTGACTATGCTAGAGATTATGGTTCAGGGCCTGTAAGATTCTGGCTTCTTTACTTTCGACTAGGGCCTTTTAAATATGGGATTTGGGATTCTAGATATTTATCTAAAAAATAAAAATTATGAAAAAAATTCTATTAATCCATCCTTATAGTTTGATCATCTAAATTTATTTCGGAATTTAATCCGGGACCATAAATCGGTATGGTACCGTATACACCTCTGAGTTTGGGACTAAAAAATATTCTAGATATATATCTTCTGAGTTTGGGACAAGCAGGATTATAGATTGAATCCGAAGAAACACCTTTCTTCTATAGGCAGTGAAGGGATTGGGCTCCTGGTGAAACAGAGGGTAATCTCTCTACATTGCCTGCTTTCTGCCTAGAAGATGACAAGCTACGGCCGGTTAGAGATTGCAAAGCCCACCTTGAAACTTTGTATCAAGACTATTTCTCTTGTGGATGCTGTACTTTTAGACAGATAATCCACATCTGTATTGTTTATAATGAAATTTCTTTATATATTTCCCTGACAATATGAATTCTTAACTGTACAAGGAGAAGACACCCTAGTTGATCCAATCCTGTTCCTTGTCAATATAATCCTACCTACCATTTTGAAATTTAATACATATAGCACGATTGAGGAATCCTCGAAAGGGTTCTGACCACTGGATTAATAAACCAATCCATATTTTAGAATGTGCGTCTAAATGCAGACCATAGCCAGGACATAATATAATCTATATGCTATGTGATTTTGTGGCACGAACTATTGTATACAGATTCCTCCACAGTAGGTCGTGCAACCAAATACTTCCCAGCTACCACCCCATATATTAAGATTAGGCAATAAAATTTCTGGAATGGACACTCCTATAAAAGACCATAGCGGTATCTTCTCTTCCAGGGCAAGCCATCCCATTTTCTGCGTACGCCAGATGGCTATTACCCATTCTTTCTTTCTAATCTCTGTCTTTCTGTTGATAGTCATTGCTTCTGCAAGCTATGGTGATCATAGCACCAATTATCCCAGCATTGGCAAATCAGTTGGAGAGGAGAAGAAGCTACTGTCCACGTTGATTGCTATCCAAGGCCTTGTTTACTGCAAATCAGCCCACATAAATATTCCTCTTGAAGGTAATCCCTCTACTGGAAAATCATCTTTATATCTCTTTCATATCTGCATATATAAAAGCAAATTAGAGCATAACTTAGCTATTGATTCACTTTGAAACTGTACGTTCATTATCACAGGGGCTGTGGTTAGAATAACTTGCCTCGCCGACGATGAGTATGGCTTCGAAAAAGCACCGGTATCCTTCCTGACTGACGCGACAGATTCTAAGGGCTACTTCATGGCAACATTGTCACCTTATGAGCTGCAAGGCCATAGCAGGATTAAAGAATGCAAGGCCTTCCTCGAGCTATCTCCACTCGAGACTTGCAGAGTTGCAACTGATGTGAATAATGGCATTAACGGTGCAGTCCTTGCTTCTTATCGCTTGCTTCACGAGAAGAACATGAAGTTGTTCACTGTCGGCCCTTTCTTTTACACCGCCGAAGACAGATCAAACAATAATTACTAAATTGTGGAGCCATTACGCACGTTTTTAGGCTCATTTTCTTTTCGTTTTGGTTGTGTCGATTGAAACGACAAGTCAGTGCTTCTGAATGGTGAGTCACCGGCTATCGCCGTATGATCCCTCGTATGACCCGTCACTTATAACATGTCACTTTACCACGGGCCACTTATTTTTTTTGGTTATTTCAAGAGAAACACCACCGAATAGACATTACTTAAATTTCCAAGCCTAACGCCAAACCACTTTATCGGTGAAATCATAGTACTTCCGTGATGACACCAAACTCATTATATTATACTTAAACGAGGTGCACTAATCAGAAGTCACATTTGGTGGGCGGTTGATTTTTTTAAAAAAATTAAAAGATATTTATCAATAATAATAATAATTTTCTTTTGTTTGCTGTATCTAAAAAGGTGATCAGATAATCTAAAATTATAAAAATATCATCTACCTAAAATTTAAAAAATTAAGGATAGATTAGACTCAATTACACCTTTCGGTGGGCGGTTAATGTGACCTACCACAATCATATGCTATATATTTTCTCTATTTATAAGGAAACTACTGTCTATGGTAAAATGGACAGATTGTAACATTTCGAATGGCCTCATCATTATAATATGCATTATCGGAGTGGTTGGATGACACGCAAACCTACAGCCCGTGTGACGAGCAGAATCTTCATGAGAAAAACGAGCAAGAGGCAAAAGAAGATGCCAAGTGGTAATTACCATCCATACTTATTGTCCTATTCCACCTCCGATATTGATATCTCTACACACCTCCCAAAGTCAGCCTTCCGGTCTATTGTTTTTTTGTCTCTTCGTTAAACCCCCACCCATTGTTGGGGAGATTGACAAAGAGAGAGAATCCAGGAAGAAAATAGGAGGGGAAACAAACAATAGAAGACAGACATGGAGGCGACGAATAGAAGAGGGAAAAACAAAATAAGCGTAAATGGTGGAAATATTGGAGGGTTGGTTGTATGGGTTGGAGCAATGGCTGCTGCTGGCTTGGTAGCTGCTGGCTTGGTAGCTGCCTTTACTGTCAAGAAATGTATCAGAAGAGATACCGATAAGAAAGAAGGGTCAGGAAACAAAGGGATGCGTTCCACCCTTCAATCATCAACATCATTACCATGGTTAGCATGAATATCTGTTTTTGTTTTTGTTTTTTATTTTGCTTGTGTTACGGTAAATAGGTGTAGGATTTAAGGTAAGCCTGACCTTGCAGTTCCAAAACCGATGGATCAGCGAAGAAACCTGAAACCCAGGATGGTTCCTGCGATGTGGTCTCCGGTGAAAGTTCGATATCGGTAATTGATTCCTTCTTTGACCCTGTCGTTGCGAATCTCTATAACTGTTGCTGCCATTAATTTGCATAATCCGGTTTAGGAAAAGGAAAAGAACCCCTCGCCTATGATCAACGGCGGAAATGAAAATTCCTTAGGGGATCAACAAGAGATCCTCGTGATTGACGAATCAAAACGGGAGGCCGTTGCACCTTGTGATAGATGTGACTGCTTTGAATTAGATAGTAAAGTCGTTGATGAGCTCTCATTACCAGAGCTTGATGTCCCGTTAATGAATAAAAAAGAAGGTAAGACCGAGAATAATACAGACGAAGAGTGGCAACTCATACAAGGAACGGAGGTTTTGAAAGAGAAAGGAGTAGTTGAATCTGAGAAGGTAACCGCTGAGAAAAATCTAATTGAAATTGGAGGAGGATTCTTTAACGAGTCAAAACAAGAAGAAATAGCGGCACCGGCGTTTGATCGCCCGTCGATGAATGAAGAGGCAAGGGAGAGGGAGAGCGAATCTGGAGAGAATTGGCAAGTTCTGCAAGAAATAGTTGTTTTGAAAGACGTAGCAGGAGGTTCCGAGAAGGCAACGACAGTGAAAGTTAACGCGTCGAAACAAGAAACTTTTAACGAACGGATTAGCTTCGAAAGCTATGGAGACTCTGATGAATTCGCAATACCGGAGCTTGATGACCCTTCGATGAAGGGAGCAAAAAGTGAGATAAAGAACGCATCCAGGGAAGACTTGCAACTGAAGCAAGGAAATAAAGTTTGGACAGCGGGAGAAGAAGATTCCGGAAAGAGAACTACAGAGAAAAACTCAATTGAGGTTGACGAGGAAGGAGATGAACTGCAAGACTGCAGTGAGGAGTGCGTCCAAGAGAAAGGTGAGGAGAAATCTGGAGGAGCAAGGAACGTCTCCTCTAGCACCATTGATGAGAAAATTGAAGATGAATGGCAGTTAATGGAAAGAATTACAGCTACAGATGAGGAACAAGCTGTTGATACGGAAAAGGCTGTAGAGAAAAGTTCACTCGTAGATTCAGACCAAGAGGTTGAAGAAGGAAGAATATACGAAGAGAATGGAAGTACAGAGGAAAGTCCTCTCACAGAGACCAGTGAAGTAGACAACTGGGAGGAAGAGGACGAGGAAGAAGATGGCAATGAAGAGTACACAATGCAGAAAGGTGAAGAAAGCTCGGAAGGAACAGCTTGCACTTCCCCTGAATCCAATGCGGAAGCGGTATGGCCCGTTGAGGTGATAGAAGAATTCCCTATGCAACTCCAGAAAACCACAAAAGATTTAGAAGAGAGGATTATGGACAAGGATAAACCAGCTGAAAAGGAAGAGTTGGGAAAATTTACCAGTAGCATCGGTGGGAAAGATGGTGATCAAGACACTGAAAAGGTAGTATCACCGGAGGACGAAGGAACCCATGAGACCATGGAACTGCATTATCAAACAGAGCACTCAACGAAATGGAGGATTTGGGTTTTGTCAACATCAACAATTCTGCTGCTAGTGCTACTAATGCTTGCCCACCATAGTGCTCTGTCTTACCGTTCCCTTGATCGTGAGCCAGCCTTGTTTCACGAGTTATAAAAATTCGAAGCAGAGCATTCTAAGAGGTGAGGATGAAATAAAATTGGCACCCTTTCGTAGGACCGACTTCTGAAAGTTGAAACCGCTTCTGATAGGGTAGAGAAATCCTATTGATGAACAGTTTTGCCCCGGAAACAGTACTGTCAATGTTATTGGTGTAATAGTATATATAGTAATGTCTAAGAATGTGTTGTTTTCTGACAAATACGGAAGAGCTATTGCTTCCTATCAACTCAACTGCCTCTTTCTACCTACACATGTAGATATATGCGGGTCCATTTTCAAGAGGAACTCGTGTCATTTCGCCATGCAAATTCCTCTTCTTTTTTGGCGATAGTAAAGAGGCAGTGCAATTTGCAGGCAACTGAGAAAATTAAAGAAATGACAATGGAATGATAAAAGATATATTAATGGCAAGAACCTTTGCAACCAATTGGTATAAATGGTTCACCTTACTCACTTCACAAGCATCTTTACACTGTGTATACCTGACCCCCTCCTTGAACTATCACTCTTTTCAGTATATACATTGCCTTGGATTCACACAGACAGACTTCACCCCATTTGCTGCTGCTGATTTATTCGCTTGTACCAACAAATAGCTAGCTACATGTAAAATTAAAGAAAAGACCCGAATCTTAGTTTCCGGGGGCAAAACTTCTTACCCAAGCTGCAACAGCTGCGTGGACCGACTCCACTGACAAATTAGCATCCTCGAATTTGGGTGTCATCATATGCTGAACTTGGCCAACTGCAACCCGTAGACCATCCTAAAACACCGACAATCCGATCCATGCTTGAACAAGCCTTCACCTAAAAGTGAAAAAAGCAAGTTACATCAGGACAAACGAATTGTAAAACTTTTCTTTACTCTTGGGTTTAGAATGAGGATGTAAAGAGAACAGTAAACATGAATAACAAGAATGCTTACCAAACTGTCAAGATTCTCTTCAATATGAAATAATATCACTGCCATTCCCCTACCTTTATCAATTTCGGCCTGGTGATTGAAATTAAGGGTGTTATGATACCTCATTGGGTTGAGCAAACCATAGCGAACGAGTTCAATATTAGTGTTAATGACTCACCACACAGGAATATATCATGATGCCTGCGGCTTCAAGTGCTGTTGTGACATCAGCCATCATCCCTGAAATAGTGTTTCGACATTACAGGATATCTAGAAAGTAATAACACGGGATGAAACACAACAAACAAGGCCTATACCTATCACAGGGTTTGAATGTGAATTCAAAGCATGCAATTACCACAGGAAAGGAGAAAATAAAATTTAAATAAGGATCTTCTCCCACATCATGGTCAGGATTATTCAGATTCCCAAGAACACTTTACAAAGCCCTATTTACAAATGTGGTTCTCTAGTAATAAAAAACCTCATGGTGCAAAAATTTGTGTTTGACATCTCCCTAAATTCGTGTAGCCATGGGCATAAACATACTACCTCTTTTTTTTCTGAGCCTCCAAAAGGAATAAGAGAAGAACCGAGTGCAATAGCTTTAAGTGGAAGAAGTATTACCTCTTCGGTCAATGCACACTACAGAAAACCAGCGGATGGAGTGTCCTTCAAGATTGTGCCAAGAGGCAATCCTGCTAGCACGCCAACTTTCCAAACCAGGCAAGACATCCTTGTACAATGGTGCATTAGTCTGTATTATATTTGCAGCGTCAATTCCCTCCAACTGTAATTCTCCTTTGGCCTGCAAATGCTTGTTAGGTTTCCCGTTGACCTTGAGGACCCAGGGAGTTCCGTCATTAACAGGAAAGTGACCTTTGCGAAATTTCTCTTGAGATGATTTATTTGTCATGTCTGCAAGAAATTTCTTCTGCAAAGGACTGCTCTGTTTACCATTATCTAAGAGTTCTTCTGCCTCTCTCTCTTCACATTCAGCAAAAAAATCACCCAGTCTATCTGCGGTTATCTCAGCAGCAGACAGTGCAGCCTGCTCCCTCAAGAACTGAGACATGATGAACTTTTATTAAACCATTTCCAGTCACAAGAAATGACAGATACACTCAGTCAATTTAAAAAATTAAACCTACTTTTAGTATTTTGTGCCTGGCACTACGTGTTTTTGCATGCTGCAACCACTGTTTATGTCTCTGGAAAGCTGCTTTGCTAGATAATGCCTGGAATTAAACAGAATCACAAGGTATGAAACAGCAGAAGAGATAAGTTTACGCAACCAAGAAAACTATAACAAAAATTACAAACGCAAGTTGAAGAAGTTGGTGGATTATTAGGCCAATTGATTAATGAAAAGAAATGTGAGAAGATTTTTGATG
Organism: Passiflora organensis; assembly: GCA_019739055.1. Classification (NCBI taxonomy): domain Eukaryota; kingdom Viridiplantae; phylum Streptophyta; class Magnoliopsida; order Malpighiales; family Passifloraceae; genus Passiflora; species Passiflora organensis. Next base: position 184,190 of record JAEPBF010000075.1, on the reverse strand, counting down.
TATGCCACTATTTGCACCAACACACAGTCAAGAAAATAGAGGATATCTACTGTAAAGCATTTCAGATTCATTTTGTCCGAGAGATAGAGAAAGGGACAAAATAAGGTGTATTCCTTTTTATGCAAAGAAAGTTTATATCTCTGTGCTGTAAAGATGAAAACAACAAAACATGAATGCTCCACAAAACCAGTAACATATACTAACATTATCGGTGATTATCTCCACAACTTCTGCATTAGCAAGAACATGCGTGGAAGGAACATTATTACCATTGACCTGAAAAAATAAACAAATTCTTTAGAATTTTCAATATTGCAGTTTTTGCAAGCATTTAAGATTTTCAATGTTGCAGTTTCTGAGTTTGATCTGCCGTCAGTACTCTTCAATTAACAGATAATCACAATAATGGAAAGTACCTTGGCAGCCTCCATCTTGTTACCAATTTCAGTGTGAATCATATAAGCATAGTCAATCACAGTGGCTCCTTTTGGAAGATGTTTCATCTGGATGGAACACAATAAATAAATGTCAAAATCAGAAATGTATAATTCCAGTATCTGAATTCATAGCTTATTATCTGTTACCTCTCCTTTTGGTGTGAACACAAAGACACGGCTACCTAGAAGATCTCTGGTGATGGTATCCACAAATTCTCTAGAACTCATGTTACCAACAAACTCTTCTTGCCACTCCCTAATTGCATTGAGCCAGCTAACCTGGAGGAAAGAAAGGACTTCATCCATGAAATTAGCATCAAAGTCAGATAATACAACACATTTTTCCTATAAGTTTCTCAATGATGCGTGCCTAACAAGATTTCCCAAGAACAAAGTAAACATACCCTGAGGGCAATGTTTGCATTATTAAGACAGGCTGTCTTCCCTCTAAAACTTCTACCATTAGGCATCGCATGCCCAACTAATCCTGTAACAAATTTTCTCCCACTGTAATGAGCAGCGATGCCTCTCTCAGCAATCAGATCCATCTCTTCAGTTCTTATCTACCAAAAGCAGGCGGCATATATGTAAATAATAAAACATTAACCAAGCCAATAATTCTGCAAAAAGAAAAACTCAAAATTCACTTAAAATCCAGGAAAATAAAGAATTGTGGACGGGATCTGACTAAAACAAAAGAAAACCTTGCGAAAGACAAGAACAAAATTATTTTCCACCAAAACAAAAAATTAATGTCATTTCCCTACAGGGGAGGGAATTGGATCTTGGTAAAAGTGGCCATCAAATAGTACCTGAACTTCCAGGCGAAACATGCTCTCATAAAGGAAAGGAATTACGGTTGTGTGGAGACTTTGATAACCATTAGGCTTCGGAGTTGCAATATAATCTTTGATCTGTTACATAAATTTCATTGGGGTTTAAAAGAACTTGATTAACTCGGCAGTATTCAAATTGCAATCTTGAAAGAAAAAGAATACGCACAGCTCGAGGAATGGGGTTCCAGATCCCATGGACCAATCCAAGAACATGGTAGCATATCTGCATGTTGTGATATCAAACATGCAAAAATCACTTAGCACACTAAGGAATGAAGTAGATGAGAAACTATAATTGGAACATAGACATGCAATTCACCTGCTGTGGACTGCAGAAAAGGCCAACTCTAACATCAGACTTTGGGGTTATAATAATACGAAGCTGATTATATTCAAAAAGAGTAAGATGCATGTCAATAAAAACCAGTGTAACTGGGAATTACTATGATATACTTCTCTGATGGTTTATAGAACATGCCAAAACATACCTGAGCAATCTCATTAACCTCATCGATTGAACCTTTAGATTTAAGCACCATTTTGTGGATACTGAAAGTAAAAAATAATTAAAAAATAAGATATTTTGAATGAAAAAGAAAAAATCTTCATATAAGAAATTTTTTAGAAGTCCATGAAGAAAAAGCGGGACATAGAGCATGAGGACATACAATTCAAGACGAGGTCAAGACATGTATGTGTTTTCTACTTAGTTAATGATCAAATAGGGATCATATTTTCTTTACTTTGCCCTTTTCCTGCAGATATATGGAATAGCATACTTCAAATAAGTTACATAAACCATTCAGTTATTAACCGGTCTACGGGGTTTGGATGGGCTGAAAAATATTTGCAGAAAAGACGATTGGCTTCACCTATCTTGCTTGTTGCATGGGGACTTATGTTTATCACCTACAAACGGCAAGAAATGCCAGTGTCTTTACCAGCAATGTCAGTCAACAAGCAATCATAGTTCAAAACATTATTTCTGATGTCAAAGCTCATTTCAGCTCAGGCAATTACCAAAAACCCATCAAAATATATGATTGATTGATTTGTAATCATTGAGGCATCAATTTCTGTTCTTGATATTTACCGTAGTTGTTGTTTTTGATATTTATCTTCGGTATAACATGTTATTTAGAACTTTAGGATTGGTTTTAGGTTTATCTACTTGTTCGAACTAATTGTAATTCTTTGTTTTGTGCAATAAAATTGGAATAATTATTCTAAGAAAAGGGTCAAGAAACACCAAATGAAATATTTCATCAATCGTTTATATATATATCATATGTCATTCAACCCTGTAAGATCTGAGCAAGAATTATACACAGTTCTAGGCTTTTGGAATACAACCAACAATTGATTATCAGGATAATTTGACATATGCTTTCAGTCTGCACCACAAACTCCAAACTTGTAAAAGAAATACTATCAGCATTATTTGTGCAAACAAAGAAGCCAGGCCAGCACATCAAAGAAACACATAAACAAAATATTATAAGGTACGGGCTTCACCTGTAAGGCTCCTTGCATGCAATGCGAACTTCAGTTTTTATAGTCATCAGGTCTAAGAACTGATCTTCGTCAATCTTCTTTCTCAAAATTTTATTTGCCTAAGAGAAAAACAGTAACTTAATTAATAATTGGACTAATTCAATATTACCCCAAGAAGGAAACACTTGATGTTCTCTGAGCCCTGATGCTAAAAATATATTGTAATTGATATTTTGACCTATATTTTGAACAGAAAGAATCAGAAGAAACATAACCACACCTCCGCAATCTCTTTCTCATGTTCTTTCTGGAGGTCAGTAAGTCTTGTCTTGACTTTAGCATAATCTTCAGTGTTCGTGTACATGAATGACAGATTTTCCAGCTCAGTCTGCAAAATATTATCACTTGATGATCAGAGATGAATTCACAGGATTAAAAAAACAAAGAGAAAGATGTGGGTGTTTAAATGTAAAAATAGCTGGCACTTAAAACTGGAAAAAAGAGCACGGGAAAATTTTGAGCTCAATGAAATTGGTCTAGTGGCTCTTTCCCAAGGCATTAAGCTTGTGGTTAATAATATCCATGGTTCAAACTCAAGTGAGTTGCATACAAGAAACTCAAGGAGGCATTGGGCTTGATGTAGAATCATCATATGATAATATAGCAGGGAAATTCTAAGAATTGATTAAAATTGTACTGCAGGATTACAGAACCCGGATTATCAGGGACAAGCTAATTAATATTGAAGAAAGAAAAACGAAATGGATTATCAGGGACAAGCTAATTAATATTGAAGAAAGAAAAACGAAATGGCTAGCACATCAAATCTTTCAGAAAGGGAGAGGAAATCACTACCAATTCATATTACTACAAATCAAAACCTGATAATTTTGCATGTCGATTAATTTCCTGGTGAACTTACAACCAAAATTGAATGTACAAATTTCAGATTTTCCTAATCACGAGATAATGCCACTTCTTTAAACAGAGATAAACAATTTAGAACATCAAACACTTAACTCAAAAATGCAAAATGAAATTTAATAAGTGAGAAGGGAACATAAAGGTACACCTTGATTTGATACATTCCTAACAATTTTGCAAGAGGTGCAAAGACCTGAAGTGTTTCCATTGCAATGTTGTACTGCATGCAGAAAGGTGGCATTTTAGTAGTCAATAGCCGAATAAAGTTAAGAGATTAAGAATAAATACCTGCTTATGAGCTGGCATGAACGAGAGGGTGCGCATGTTGTGTAATCTGTCAGCTAATTTGACAATAATAACACGGACCTGAAGACATTTGTATTTTTTTAGTTTAAGGTGGTTCTAACAATGGATAAGTCAAGTCGTGGGAAAAAAATAAAATCAATTTCTAATATGTTACCTCTTCCGTCATAGAAAGAAACATCTGGCGCAGGTCATTGGCTTTGACATCTTGTACTGAATTGTTTTCATTCTTACGCTTTAATTTTCCCAGTTTGGACACCTTAACAGGAAAATAGAGAAGTTGAAAGAAATATATGCTCGCAATAAACTGCATTTTTGACAAAAATAACAGGCACTGTTCTTCCCAAATGTAACTTTAGGGACAAGGTACCTTAGTCTCTCCTTCAACAATGCGGCGTACAACTGGACCAAATTCCTCCTCTATTCTTCCAAAAGTGACAACCTTTGTATCCTCAACAGTATCGTGCAGTAGTCCAGCAGCTATGGACTCCCAATCCAATTCCTAATACAGTAGGTGTATAACAGTCTTAGGTTGCAGACAACAGTTCAAGCATATTTTTTAAGCTCTTAATAACTCACAAGTTCTCCTAGAATGCGAGCAACTTCAACTGGATGTATTATAAAAGGCTCTCCACTTCGCCTTCTCTGACCATTATGAGCCTCAAAAGCCAGCTGCAGTCAGCCAAAGAAGTAACCATTACTACATAAGGTATTAAGCACATGAAACACAAAACAAATACTTAAATAGCAAAAGGATCACATGTCACCTTAAGAGCATTCTGGACCAATTCCAATTCTTTAGAAGAAAGGTATGAAATAGTAGGCTTTAGATCCTAGGCAATCATAAATAACAGTGTAAGTTAAATATTACTAGACCAGGTTCCTGCTGCAAGAACTCGTATTATAAACAATACAAGGGGAAGAGTGCTGCAACAATACCTCCCACAACCTTTCAGGTGAAACTTCACTAAAAGTGTCAGAAGAAATGGATGAGAGACAACCCAATTGCCATCCTTTGTCGGAAAGATGGAGCAATCTAGATTCAAAATGTCTGGTAGGAAGTCCGAAGGAAGCAGCATCGTTGGAATAATAACCTCCTACATCAAAGGCTTCGTACATCTGGAATATAGTGCAGTTTCAAAATTAAAAAAAAAAAAGAATTTTGCAAAAGGCATCATATCTTTCTCGTTAATAAAAAGACAGTAAAAGGCGTAACAGTATCACAAATTGATACAATAAGACGTGTCCTTTTAATGAGAATCGGTGGCTATTTAATTTCCTGGCACTGCAGTTGTAAGTTGGATAAAGGCCTTCATTCAAAGGAAAGATTCAATGTACCGATGAAATTGTAGCACAGCAGACAAAAAAGAAGTTGGAAGGATATTATAGATTAATTGCATCTAAAACAGAATTTTTTTTCCATGGGAAAAATTAGATTGGGATTGAATTTAAGAAAAATTCATCAACGTAAAGCATTGGGAATGAGTTTTTTTAAAATCTTTGTTGTCAACTTAGCGTGGTAACATATAGTAGATTTGACACTCTTGCACTTCTTAAAAGTTGCAAAGACCAGTGAAAGTTAAAGCAGAAGCTTAATTTCAGGTTACGCAGCAGCTAAACTGCTACCTGATTGAAACTTTCAAAAATTCAGATAAAAAAAGAAATATAAAGGTTTTTAAAGGAAGCTTTCTATTTTGTTTAATCACTTCAAATCAACTCCCTCTTATTAATTTGAATTTCTTTCTAAGTTTGATGGCTTCATTCTTCTTTCTTCCAGAGCTCCACAGTGGCCACTCAATCCACATATTCTGATAGTCATTTCGCAAAGTTTCCAAAAACCAAAATTTTCACAAAAATCTTAACATGAAAAAGAAAATTCTCAACGTTCGTCTCCAAGGACAACATTACGAAAACTTAACGGACTTCTAAAAGCAATCAGAAATGCACAATAAGTAACTTACAGACTTAATCGGATTGCTCCTTCGTTGGAGCTTCCGCCCGCGCAGTAACGGTGAACACTGGGGAGAATGCGCTGTGCTCGCAAGGAATCCCGACAATACTCTTGGGGCTTTCCAGGCACAAGATAACACGCTGCAGTCATACCTCCCGCTACCATCCCCTTTCGACAAATTACATGCGTTCACGCATTCGACGGATACTGCACAGTTAACAATCTCACAGTCACTCAACCAGTTAACAACGTCAAACAACTAAAAATACAAATAGGCAACACTATATTCCCAAACAAAGAGTTCAACAAACAAGAGCCTACTAAAGAGCAGAATCCTAGTCATTGTTTTCCTACAAAACCAGTAGGTATTCAATACCACAGTCGTCCTTCGAATTCTAATTTCCTTACCAGACAGTGAAGAAGCAAATGCCATTTCTACAACGAAGCAGCATCGGAGCAAAGCAATCGCATTGAATCAGATTCCAGGCATTCAGAAAACGACGCCGAGCTGCAGAGTTTACAGATTCGAGTTCTACCGTAGCGACAGAGTATATGGAGCGAGCAAACAATCTTCCTTCTATCTCAAAGCAAACGGAGTGTCGGTTTCCCCCGGCGCTCTTATTTCAATTCAATCTAAAAGGGAATCCGATAACCGTTACGTTTCACGTAATTGCGAGGGAGTTGGGATTTATGGACAAGTAAGAGATGGATGTGAAGGGAGGGAGTGAAAGAGATAATCCAGAGAGAGAAGAGGAAGGATATGGAGAGAGAGAGAGAGGGAGGCGCTTATTTAGCCAAGGCCACACAAAATGAATGCCGTGCGATAAAGAAATTTTCTTTTCAACGGTTTCGGAGGCTTTTTGGTTCGGCTCCTTTTTATAAATATGTGTTCGCTAATATTTTGGTAGAGATTCTTTAAAATCAAAGTTGTTGGAATTTTATCCCCCCCGTAACGCGGGTTTGAGGATCCGGCCGTTAGAAGGAAATTACGCCGTCACGGTGGTCTGTTAATGAGTCGAGATTCGGTGTCCGCCAGCGCATGACCAATCCATGAAGCATTAGATAGGCATTTTAAAATCTAAACACGATTTAAAACAAATATATAAGTAACTTTTTTTCATTTTTTAATATAAAAATTATCCTTATGGATTTTGATGCAGCAGTGAGAATATTATGTTAATTGTGTTTGTCTGAACACTCAAAGGCTCAATCTCATTTTCTAAAGAAAAATAATAAATCATTTTTAATAAAATATATTTTTTATATTTGTTTCAAGATGTAGATTACTGTATCAATGCTATATTGGTTTTGTTATAATTCATGATAAGGAAATTCGGTTTTCTTTTATTGCTATAATAATTTTGCTCGCATTGAATTAGTTGATTCAACTAGATTAACTAACAAGTTGGAATCTAATTGGATCTGAATAAGCTAAAACTAAATATAGCTAAAAACTAAGAATTTAATCAACCTGTTTGATTTTCAATAATCTGGTTGGTTTGCTCAAAGGTCAACCGACTCTAATTAAGAGTACGGAAGATTGGGCCCGTCATACGAGTGCTGAATCATCCTCAGTGTTAGACTGGGCTTATGACAGCAAAGCGGGCAGACTGCTGAATTTCTCAGGGCTTAATGTTTTGCTAATATGAAGGACCTAAAACAACATAGACAAGGATATAAGGAATTGAGGAATGGTCGGTAATAATGATTTATCCTCTGGTTAATTTTAAATTTTTAATTAAGAATGAATAAATTATATCACTTAATTATATTTTTAGAATATTATTTGTTTATTTTTTAAAAAATTAAAAGGATATAATGACTAATCTTTTTAAATTATTTATATGTTAAAACGGGGAGTCAATTAATCGGTACATCATCGGAGCTAATCTTTTCCAATCATGCAATATGTACGAGGCTCGGGCTGTTGTCCTCTTCGAGAATGACTGGGAGATGATCTGAACTCCTGACAGCCAACATTTTCTCTGTTACAAGCAGCAGTAATGGAGTCGGTACACTTGAATGTTCAATCCCTCGAGGTTAGAAGAACAATGTCAATGAAACGAGAATAAGCTGATTTGGGTTGTGAAAAGTAAAGCGTCAATTTCCGATTTACTCGCTGTTGTCTGACGGAGACAGCGGTTGTGCCGGGCAAAACTTTTCTCCTTTGAGAATGGTGATGACCTGAAGGAAGTTGGAGACATAAAAGAAGGACCGTGAAAGAGGCATTAACAAAAAATGAGAAAGTGCCTGGTGCCGGCCGGCCGGCCGAGTGGTTACCTCGCTCATACAAGGCCGTGAAGCTGGCTTCGTGTTGGTACAGAGAGTCGCGGTGGTCATCACTCTGTAAATTGCATGCACGTCTACGTCATCCGAGTCTTCGTCCAAAAGCAAATGGAATGCCTTTTCCAGAAGCAATGGCCTAGCCTGCAATTGTGATTTACCATATGAAGGGGAAAAGAAGGCAAGGAAATGACTATGGTCAGGATGGTCTACTGACCATTTTAACCAAAATTTTGTCATCCTGCGGGATTGTTCTTCTGCAAAACAACCTCAGTAGCAGAATTCCAAAGGCGAGAACGTCGGATTTTATTAGTGACACTGATCTTTGGTCCAGATTATCCTTAAACAGGCACCTTCAAAAGTAACTCTTTTCTTTAGTCCTCCAAAACATGGAACAGTCAGATATTAATTGCCCGAGGAAAAATCTCGACAGAGAGAGCGTTTTAAAGCTTTCTAATGTGTAAATACAAACCTGTCGCCAGAAACTGCAGGTTCTTGTTCAACTTGAAGCCATGTAGCATTTCCGAAGCCAGAAATCTATATCGGCAACACGAGTGGGAAAGGGGTAGCCACGTAATTAGAGTGGGACAAAAGAAAAGAGAGAGATTGATCAGGTTTTTGGATGTTCACCATGGGCTTAAAATCAGAGGTCAGGAAAATGTTGTCAGGCTGTAGTTCACCGTGAACAATGGGGCCCCTGGGGCATTCTTCGTGCATGTATCGGAGACCTTGAGAAGTGCCTAATGCTATCTTCATTTTCTCTTCAAATGTCAGGTTCCACTGCTGTTTGCACGAATCTATTTGAATGGAAAAGGGTAATTGAGATTACTGTTCATCCATGTCATAAGGGTAATATAGAAAGATCGCAGTACTCACCAGAAAGATACTTGTCCAAAGTTCTTTCCATCTCGAAAGGAAAAACTAGGACTGTGTGATTTACATTCCTGTGGTAACCGATCAATCCAAGTATGTTCCTGTGATGTAAAGACATAGCAGCTTTCTTTTCAGCTTCAAGAATTCTGCCCCAATCTCCTCTGAATTTTTTGACCAATACAATGGATTGGTGATCTTCCAGGTATCCGTAGTAGGATGAATAATTCTTACCCTGCCTAACCTTTATACTCGACTTAAACCCTTGAGTGATCTCCACGATGACTTCCCAACTTAGCTGCTGCGGTTGTCCTAACGAAGAATTTGCTTCACTTGGAGAGTAACTGGACAGAAAGCTTCCCTTGCTCGGAGTGATAGGATTCTGTGAAATATCTCCGGCCTGATGTTGGTTTGCTTCTCTTGAAACTCCAATTTCCTTGAATGGTTTTGAGGGATCTTGACAATCTTGACAATCACTTCCTCTATGCACAGTCAATCGCTGAGAAGGATAGCAAGACTGGGATTCAGCTCTAGCAGATGGGGAGGAACTATTAGCACCCAGAAGATCTGCTGATACCGATCCTTTCATCAGTTTTCCTGACCTTGGATTGTCATCAACATCCCTTGAAATTGAAATTTCTTGTCCTGGCTTTGCAAAAATGCAATCATTATCCTTAGATTCATCATCGTCACCGACCAAAGATATATCACAATCTGTACCACTCAGTTGGAAACTCAAGACTCCGGCAAAACAACTGCAATTCAGAGATCAATTCAGAAGCTATACCAGAAGCTATTGCATGTCGAACAATAGAGGGAAAGCCGGGAAGGAGAAGGGAATAGTAACCTATCCATGACAATCCATGTTGCTTTGGCAGTGTTTGCCTCCTGAACTATGATATCCATCAACCGGAAACCAGCGGCAATCTTCGCTTGAAATTTCACCTGTGACAAAACAAATATTCTGAAGATAAGATGAAATTCTCTCACACAGATAGACTACCAAAAACCATATCAAGAGCTCGTAAGAATTCTTTTTTAACTCACCCCATTGCTTTTACAACCATGGTAGAAAGGCTTAAGAATCTGCCTGTAAATCTCCTTCTTTTGAGTGATCTCTTGGCGGAGAAAACTGATATAGGGATCTGCTTCGCATAATGGATTGCATTGCTGAGCCCCCTCAAAGACTGAACTAGACACTGGTTCAGATGTCTCGGCGTAGAGAATGATAAGAACTAAAATCTCATCATCAGGATTACCAACAGAGCGGATTGCTCTGAAGAGAGGTGCAATGCCTGTCTTCTCTGTCCCAACCCTGATCCCCTCCAAAATAACGATGGCAGTCTGCTTCTGTTCCCTTATTTTTCCTGTCATAGTTGAGACGGATTCCGAGTCCATTTCGGCTAATTTCTTATATTTTCTGCGTGTGTCAGGCTGCTAGTCCTACTAGATTTATATCACTGGGCACTGCCAAGAAGGAATAATTAATGATTCTTGTTCCTGCATAGGTAGTGTCGTTGAAACTTTGATTGCACCGTAAACTTACTCTGTTCTTTATCAACATTTCGCCGCATCCATTACAAATATCAAGACAATCGCCTAGAACTATTATGCAATTCTGACACAGTGATTTCGGCATTTTTCTTCGGTCTTTTCACGATAACATCTTAACCTATATAGACTTCAAGTGCATAGAAAGACACCAGCTACTGTAGGCCCTCCAAACCCAAAATTTGGATTCTAACATGTAGACAACATGCGAAAACTTAGTTGAGAAGAGAAGCCAAACAATGCGAAGTTTAGATGACTTATGCCTCAAACACGTATACATGACAGCCAATCAATGAATTAAAATGAAGATCATCTGAACTTTTGACTTTTCTTGATAATTGAACCGTCTCAATTTACAAATTCCATCGATTTCAATGAAGGAAAATTCCAATCCAGCGGATGGAACCAGTAGCTGCTCCATAAACTGAGTATTGTTATTTCAGACAGATTCTGACTAAAATTCTGATTCCGATCGAAATCCAGATAATAGATTAATTATGCGTCGGACCAATACACATACACTAGGAAGATTGATTTTAGTAAAGAAAATGCATGTGGTCTTTTTCAGTCCTTTGGGATTCAAATGGAACTTTTTTACAAGTTGTATCTTTTTTTCGACTATTCAAACTCATTTTTACGGATTATCCTACGGGAATATACTTCTGGTTTCAAAAGAATCTATTCTTCTGTTACTAAAAGTAAAAGACCGAGCAAACTTGAGAATTTAGACTAAAACTTAGTGGTGGAGGGAAGATAATACATATGTTCACATGTTATTAGAAAATACATATGTTTACAGGTTAAAGAAGTGGAAGCTGCAAGGATACACCACTTCTTTTTAGGTTACTAGATCTGTGACAGTACATAGTAAAACCCTCGATGAGATACAGAAAGTCTAGTAAAGATAAGGGTATCGCCTTGGTGCTGATGTTCTCTTAGCTCCATATTCTGAAATTACGATGCCGCCATATTTTTCGGCTGCCTGGTGGTAGTCGATAGTCTCCCATGTCTGACGAGGGACTTGACGAGCTACTGCTGGTTTCCTCCCACCAACTTCATTAATCAGCACACCGTTATGTATTTTTGCTGCCTGATCGGAATCGATAGTAACCCGAGCTAAATCAAAGGGAACCATAGCTTTTCGCCTTCTGCGGTTCTCTTCCAGCAATAAGAGTGCTTCGGTTAGTGCATCAGCAACTTTGGTTGGGGCAGCCATTTATATTTTGTTCTGTTTGTAAGAAGTTCCTTACTGATCTGGCATTGGGAAGGGAGGCCTAACATTTATATAGCAAGGCTTAAGAACGCTTAAGCAACAGGAATTTTCTCCTTTTTGACTGTCATATCCGAACAAGTGGGCACTGGGGTAGGTCTGGATTATTTATCCAGCCACGTTGCTAGAACGTTGGAAACCAAAATTCGTATATATCTGCATATCTGGGTACATTAGCCATGGAGTTAGGCAAAGTTCTGCTCAAAGGAGAATAAATGATATGAAGTACAGGCAAGCATATTTCCACAAGATTGGATTCTTTTCCACCGGTGATGGATTGAGCAAAAGAATAGAGAATCGTCTCCATGCAAGAGATCTTTCCAGGATTCTTGGCCTCTGAAAAGGGCTGAGAAAGTGTATGGAATGGATAAACCATCATAAGATTTCGGATCAAAAGGTTCAAGTGTCACAGAGAATATATACCATTTTCTGGGTTATGAACAGTACCTGCAGAGGAGGGCTAAGACCCATTTATATTCTTCTAGGCCTGGTTATGAGGAGTCATGCTCAAGCCCTCTATTATTGGACCGTCTCTGCTGGAGACGAGAGCTGTCTTCTATGCAAGTTAGTAAAGCTTCAGAGGTGCCTCGTATATCCATTCGGAAGGAATGCTCATTGTTATTTTATACAGTTTATGGTATGTTTGGTTTTAAAAGTAAATTAATAATTTTAATCATAAAATCATTATTTTGTATACAAAGATAAATATTTTATAAAAATATTATTTGTTTGTTTAAATACTTAATTATTTTACTCTAAAATTGATTTATACAAAGTCATGCTTTATAATACTTTTTTTTACCTAAATCTATTAGGACAATAATTAAGATATTAATTAATTTATGTACCGAAGAGGAAATTGGTATCCCGCCAAATCGCCAATCTGAGAAATTGAGAGAACTTTTTGGGAAAAGGGATCAGAATATGCCATCCCTTTTTTTTTCTGTTGGCGAAAAGATACAAGTGGCGTTATTTTATTTTTTTTTGGTAAGAAAACACAGGATTAAGCGCCTGGACGCATAAAGGACAAGTCAAGCTTGTCAAGTTCAACAAAGTCATACATAAAGTAGGGTTGAACCTGAAAATCATGTAAGCCAATGTTACAAGTTAGGCCAAATCTAGCTAAATGATCAGCGGATTGATTGGATTCGCGATAGACATGAGAGAGATGAGCTTGAGGGAGGAGTTGTAAGAGTTGCCTCCCTTGTATGAATAACGGGTGTTGGAACCTGTTTGGATCTCTGCTCTTGAGGCCTTCCACAATGGAATAGGCATCTGTTTCAATGAAAAGTTTCTGTCAGCCTCGTCGGATTGCAAATCTGAGGCCATTAATGACTGCTATAAGTTCTGCTTCCCAAACGTTGTGGCCCTCCCAGATTTGAGTGTAGCCCATTACCCAATTACCTGAAGAGTCCCTGAAAACACCAGCTGCAGCCATTCTATGGGTAGATGTAGCCGCATCACAATTAAGTTTTATCCATCCCGGAATTGGTGGGATCCAACGAACCCATCGATCTTCCTAACGGCCTTTGATAAGATTTGACCTTGCCAATGTCGTAGCTGCAAACCAGAATTCCTTGGCAGTGTGTAGAATCGACTGGACCTGTGTACTAATATGCGCTGGTTTTTCTTGAAACACCGCTTCATTTCGCCACCTCCATATTAGCCAGGCTGCCACAGCAAAAATAAGGGGCCACGAAGGGCCATTAGCACAATTGTTAGGGCCAGAAACATTAAACATAATCCAATCATGTAGAGACTGAGAAAAGAAATGGGTAGGGCCTCCCTGGGGTAACAGTTGGGACCAGATGGAATTAGCGTAGCTGCAATCCCTCAGAGCATGCAAAGTTGTCTCTTCGCTATCCTGGCACCTTAAACAAATATCAGAAGCAACTATGTGGCATTTTTTACAATGGACACAAGTAGGTAATCTATCATGAGCTGCAAGCCAAAGGAAAGATCTCACCCGTTCCGGTGCTTTCAGCTTCCAAATACGGTCCCACAGTCTATCTTGGGGTTGCAAATCTGCATAATCAATAGACAAAGCAGTCTTAAGAGTAAAAGTACCACTAGAAGAAAGGTTCCAAACCAGAGTGTCAGGGTGGTCACCAGGGGCTGGAGGGGAAACTTCTGCAATTGTTGAGCAAGCATGGGACGGCAAAAACTCTTGTATCTTAGCCCAATCCCAACTACCTGCCTCCGTGACAAAGAAGAACACCGGGCGACCACAGAACGAAGGTGGAACCTCTCTGGAGGTATGATGAACCAAGGGGCCAAGTTGTGGAATCCAGGGATCCTCCCAAAACCTCACGCTTCTACCATTGCCAAGGTTCCAAGTAGAATTATGATTGACAACTGACCAGTGAGCACAAATAGCTCTCCAAGTGTTCGAATTATATGACTTAGCCGTAGGTTCAATAAGAGAAGAAACGGGCCAAGCATACTTGTTTAGGATCACTCTTGCCCAAAGGCTGTCACACTCTGTTCTGATACGCCAGGCAAGTTTCAACATACATGCCTTATTCAACTGAGTAGTCGAGTACATACCTAACCCACCTGTGTTCTTTGGAGAGCAGATAGTATCCCAACTTAGCAGATGCAACTTCTTCTTGTCACTTGAAGTGACCCAAATGAAGTCTCTTGTGATCTTATCCAGCTCAGAGAGAATTTTCTGTGGCAACATAGTGGTCTGCATAGTGTGGAAAGGGATAGCCTGCAGGACAGATCTCGCCAAGGTAATTCGCCCTAAGAGAACGAGACTCTTGGCTTTCCAGCCTGTCAGTTTCATACAAACCAAGTTCACCAAGTCATCATATAGAGATCTCGATTTCCGACCATGTATGAGCGGGGTACCCAGGTACCGACCAAGGTCCTTCGTAACACTAAAGCCAAAGAAGGAACTAATATCCTGAGCCCTGCAAGGACTGACATTCTTTGAGAAGTAAATCCTGGTTTTTTCTATGCTCACACGCTGTCCCGAACTACTACAGAAAGTGTGAAGGACATCCTGGATCACCTGAGCCTGCTCTATGGAAGCCTCTGCAAATAAGAACAGGTCATCAGCAAAGAATAGATGGGAAAGAGGAGGGCCAGACTTACTAAGCCTAATGGGAGCCCAGCTCTTGCTCTGAAGTCTATCACGGATTAGGTGGTTCAGACGTTCCATGCAAAGGACGAAGAGGTAGGGAGATATGGGATCTCCTTGCCTCAACCCCCTGGATGGGACAAAACCATCAGTTGCCGCACCATTCCAGAGTAGTTTCATTGTTGAACTACGCACACAAGACATAATTCTGTCAATAAAGGTACAACTAAGGCCAGTATGCAATAAAGTATTCTCAATAAAGTCCCAATTGACTCGATCGTAGGCTTTTTCCAAATCAATCTTTAATGTCATCCAGCCTACACGACCGGTCTTTCTTCTCATTGAATGAATCACTTCCTGCACAATCAAAATATTGTCAGATATGTTTCTACCTATAACAAAGCTAGACTGTGTGTCAGCCACAAGAGAGTTTAGGATAGGTCTCAACCGATTCGCAAAAATTTTGGTAATAATCTTATAAAGGACATTACACAAGCTAATAGGACGAAAATTAGATAAGCAAACCGGATTCCTAATTTTTGGAATTAGGACAATGAGAGTTTCATTAAGTGCTCGATCCATGAAGCCAGTAGAGATGAAGTTCGAGATAACTTGGCAGACAGTATGACCCACGTGGTCCCATTGACTCTGAAAGAAGATTGGTTGTAGACCATCGACACCTGGCGCTTTGAAGCTGCCCATGCTTTTGACTATCTTGAGTATCTCATCATTGCTTGCATCACAAAGGAGATGGTTATTCGTGTCATTTGATACCTTCTTGAAACCCTGCGATGTGAATAGAGAAGAAAGAGTGTCAGTGTCATCGGAATATAAATTTCGGAAATAACTTACAGCCATCTCCTGAAGCCGTAGATCATCAGAAATCCAACCCCCATCCGCACCCTGCAACATTGAGATTTTATTAGCCCTGCGTCTAATAATTGTGGAAGTATGAAAGAAATGCGTATTTCTATCTCCAAAACTAATCCATTTTGATCTGGATTTCTGAAACCAAAGGATTTCCTCCTGGAGGAGGGTGTCTTCGAATTCTTTTTTCAGTATTCGGAGTTTCTCATCCAACACATGTGAGTCTCTCTTCCCGAGCACAGTTTCAATGTTAACCATCTGTTTCTTCAACATACTCTTCCTCCGGAAAATATTTCCAAACACATTCCTGTTCCAAAGTACCACATCTGAAACAAAACTAGAGTATGCATTAGACCAGTTCTCTTCGGGAGGCCAAGAGGATTTTAAAAAATCAGAAAACTCAGGATGTGTAAGCCAAGCCACTTGGAAGCGGAAAGGTTTAATACTCCCTGCACAGGCATCCGGATTGGTGGACATAATGATCGGTCGGTGGTCCGACTTTATTCTTGGCAGGTGCTGCACATATGACTCAGGAAATGCTTGACGCCACACCATATTACACAAAGCTCGGTCGAGCCGTTCTTTGATCGACCCTCGAAACCAAGTGAACCTGGGGCCTGCAAAATCCATATCAATGAGAGCAGTATCAGATATAAAAGAAATAAAATCACGAGTTCCCACAGGAGTAGAAGAAGAGCCTCCCCTTTTTTCTGATGCTGCCAACACAGCATTGAAATCACCGATTAAGCACCACGGAGTGGAGGTAGAGGCATTGATGTTCTCAAGGGCTTGCCATAAACCTTTCCTAGTAACCGGGTTAGGGCTCCCGTATACTGCAGTACATAAGCCTACCGAGGTACCCGAGTTCCACTCGAAATGTATAAACTGGCGATGGGTTTGGAGGATCGTAATAGTTGTAACATTGTTATTCCATAAAAGCCAAATACCACCTGAAAAACCTTGTGCCTCTTCACAAAAATTATTCTGGAAGCCTAATTTGTCCAAAACTTTTTTGGCTTTGGCTCCGCTAATACGAGGTTCCAATACAATGAATATATCAGGTTTATGTTCACGAATTAACTCCCGCGCACAAGTCCTGAAAAGTGGGCTAGCAGCCCCTTGACAATTCCAAGATAATATAAGCATAAATTTTATAAATATAAAATTGACCAATAAACAAAGTCAAACCTTGGAGGAAGCCGTGTCACTCCCCTTGGCGATTATGCTCTTCATACAGGGCATATCATTAACTATCATATTTGTCATTAATTCACCGCTTACCTCCATAATTGCATCACCATTAACACTACTGTCCCTGCCCTTGCCAGCGTCGGTGAAGCTCCCGTCCCCACCCACGAAGCTCGGCAAAGTCACCAGAGCGAGTTCCGTGAGCGTTTCACCGGCAGCCACGTCGCGGCGGGACCTCTTGGACAAGAGACGTTCCCCGTTCGTCGCCATCATCACCAGCTCCCTTCCCCGACCTGCCTCGTCGGCGGTTGGTTTCGGGATAGCCTGTTTCCGAGTTGAACTGGGTTTTTTCTTTGTTCTTCCGGTAGAAAAAACTGCCTTATCCCAGACGGTTGTCGTGGTCTTGCTACCAGAGGCGCTGAAGGAGGCATCGTGCGCAGAGGCCACCGGCTTGCCTACGGTTTGTGCCAGAGGCAGGTCGAGCTTGGTAGGCTGATGAACGACAGGCTTATGGGCTGCTCCTATCTGAGTTGTTTCCTCTTGGGCTACGGTTTGGGTAGCATTTAATTTTTGCAGATTGGGTTCACTTTGGCTAAGGCTTGAGGGAGGTCCAGCTATGACCTGGGTCGTAGGTTCTTTTGAGGGGGCTATAGAGTTAAAATGCAAAGGCTTCCCTGTGGACTTGGAAGACTTACCTTGGGCGTGGGCTTTAGGGGCCAATGCAGCAGCTGGAGGCCTTATGTTGGGACCTTGTTTCCCTTGACCAACATTCCTCTTGGGATGCGTTTCTGCAGCACCAAGGACACCAAAGCGTGACCCTAAATCTGCGTGTTCTTGTTCCTTCCTTGCCGGTTCCGCTAGTTCTTCACTGTTCTTTACCGGAATCCGGCCTCTCCTTCTTGTAACTTGTACCCAAGGTCCAAACAGGCTTTCCTTATCTGGGCTAGGAGACTGCTGCTGGGAGCTCGATGCAGCTTGTGATGTTGCATTCTTGGGGGAAGCAGGCCTGTTACTAGCCATATCTTTCCCATGAGATGAACACATGCTTTGGCTATGACCCACACGTCCACAGCTGAAGCAAATCTGTGGTAAGTTCTCGTATGCTATGCGCTGCCAGGCATCATTGATATGTATCTTCGGAAGGATCGGCTTGCTTAAGTCGATTTCGACTGCAATACGTGCAAATTTTCCCCTTTGTACATCCTTGGTGTTGATATCTACCTTGATAGTTTTGCCTACAAGGTTGCCTATGGTCCACAGGAGTTTTTCTTGATACATGAATGGCGGCATATCGGGGAGCCTTATCCATGCTACGACCCTCGACGCTTCAGCAGTGCTGGCTCGGAACGCCGGGGTGCCACTCCTGAACCATAAGATAGTGGCCTAGGATGACCCAAGGACCTCCCAGTAAAGCCGCTTGCTTGTCCGCCTCATTATCAAATTTAACCAAGTAGAATCCATTCTCCATGTCGATGACTCTGGGCATGCTCGTTGGGTTCCAAAGGGTTTGTATTTTTGAATACAACATACGGTAGCCAATGTCTCTTCCAAGAAGTTTAACCACAACCGTATGCTTCCAGGGTACCTGCATCTCCAACAAAATCCGATCCGAGAGGAATATCTTAGGTCTTAAATTATCCCTTGTGACTACAAGGTCACCATCTTCAAAGTCTATTACAGCTTCCCTAGGAGTAGGAGGTGAACCTCTAGCCACACAATCTCTATAGGACTGGTGGCTGTCCTCCATTTGTATATCGTCATCTGGTGGAGCTGGTTCCGGACGGCAGTCCGCATGGTCAGCTATGGTGAGAGTATCCGACATTCTATTTCTTTCCCCTGACGTGGAATATTATCAAACATGTAATGGGCAACTCCAACCTACACACTGCATACGGTGAGCTGTTTTTCCGCAACTCTCTCTCCTACTTTTTTGGAATCGCCTTTCTTCGTTAAGTGGCGTTATTCAAATGGAAAAAGCCGAGGGCTAAGAGCTCATGGTTTGTCTTTATTTATTTCAAATGGGCTGCGAGCATGTTCTTCTCGACGATGGTGCGGCGACAGCACGGCGGGGCCATGGTGTTTGTCATTTTTATCCTTCAAAAACAGCATATTCGAATCGCGGAGTGGTTTCGGGCTTTTTTCCTGTGATAGAATGTGGATCGACGGCAGGTAGGTTGTCCAGGTGGAGATAATCCTATCCTTGATTAATAAATAAAAATATTCGGGATTACCACGGGCTTACGAGAACCAAGCGGAAAAAGAGGTCCAATAGGAATTAAAAGGAGCATCCAAGGAGAACAGATGCAGGATAACTCGATTGAAGGTAGGACCGCACCATATCCAAAGTATCCTATTAGTTTAGATGAAGGTGGGAACGACACGGATATGCATGAACCAGTCTATAATGATTAATAAAGTGGAAACGGATATACTAACTATTGAACTGGATAGAAACTGGAAATGACATGCCGGCCTTGTGCTAACATGTATAAAGCAATTGACACTACATGACATGAGATGTTAAGGAATTTAATATTTTTTCGAATTTTTTTGAGAATATAGTAGTATTATTTTTAAAGGAAATTTTTTTGTATAAATTTACATTAAATCTTTTAGAAAAAAATTAATACATAAATTTATTTTAAATCTCCATAAATTTATATTATGTGAAAATCTAATCCCATAAAAAACAGAAACTCAATATTCCACTAGGTGCACATAGGCCACTCAAAAATATCCCTAAACACAATCGGAATTGAAAAAAAGAGGAAGCTCCTATAGGGAATAGATTTTAAAGGTACCATCTGATGATAAAAAAGAAACGGGAACACAGAACCGAGGCCTGAATTCCGTTTCCTTTCATGTATCCGGACAAATCAAGGGTCAAATTATGTTTGGATGACTCCAAAATTGGAGGATTGTGATCGGTATTTGAAAAGATTGTGATTGATTCAAATTTTTTTATTTGCTTAACCAGGAATGATATTCTTCTCATACAGTTCAGGAATTAGGCAATTCTAACTTATACCGATTCTAACCGTTCATGAATAGAGAAAGTCTAGTCAGGCAACCTTTTAAATTCAATTCAAATACCATAAATTCTTTCAATTTCTTACATAAACCGAACAAGGCGCTTCCACGTGACCCCGAATGACGTAAGAGACAGTCATTAAAATTCAACAAAGGCGAAGCTATTCCCTACCTTATGGAGTATAGTTATCCTGTTTTCCATGCAAGGTGGCAGAACAAGAGTCGAGATACAGTAACGGTAACCAATCAAAATACCACGAGTGCCGCCTATTCATCGTATGTCAAAAAACCCCGGTTTTTATTGCTGCCATTGCAGGATATGACCACCTATTACGATGAGCATCATCCAAAATACAAACACGCAATTCCCCATTTATTTTTTTCTCTATTTCCCATTGTCACTGTCAGGTCCTATATATTGCCTATCACCACCTCCTCTTACCTCCGCGCACATACACGTAGTTATCGATCACTTGTAGCCTTCCGCGATCATCTAGAACAGTAACACTAACACAGTAAAGGAAGAGAAGAAACAAAGCTGCTTTGCTACTCCTCTGCTTCAATCATGGCGAAGTCGGTCCCTAAGCTTGAGAGAATCCCTAGCATTCGGGAGCGCGTGGAGGACACTCTCTCTGCTCACCGTAACGAGCTCGTCTCTCTGCTATCCAGGTTTCTTGCGCTTCTCTTTCCCTTTGTATTCTTCATTTTTCCTATCCGTTTCCTAAGACATGGAAGTTTTGTAAAAGATTATGTGACTGACCGTCACTCTGTCAAGTATGGGGCAGATCATCGCTTAGAAAAACAGAATAGTGACTTTTTTTTTCTGTGTTTGTTTTTTTTTCAGGTATGTGGAGCAGGGAAAAGGCATGTTGCATCCGCATAATCTGTTAGATGAAATAGATAATATTACCTGCGACGAAGACGCGAGGCGGAGGCTAAAAGATGGTCCGTTCAGTGAAGTACTGAAATCTGCTCAGGTGAGTTTCGTATTCACTTGCTTTTGTTTTTAAGCTGCTTTTTGTCTCTGGTTCTGCGAAATTCTAGTGTTATTATGGATATATATGTTAATTGATGATAGGAAGCGATAGTTCTGCCTCCATTTGTCGCAATTGCTGTTAGGCCGAGGCCTGGTGTTTGGGAATACGTTCGTGTTAATGTCTATCAGCTCAGTGTAGAACAATTGAATGTTTCGGAGTATCTTCGTTTTAAGGAAGAGCTCGTGGACGGGCCGTAAGCAATGACTCAAGTCTTGGACTTTGTATTATCTGTTATCTATCTATAAATGATTGTTTATTTATGTGTTTCTTTTGAAGCTCTAATGACCCCTACGTGCTCGAGCTTGATTTCGAACCATTCAATGCTGGTGTGCCTCGTCCCAATCGGTCGTCATCTATTGGCAACGGTGTTCAGTTCCTCAATCGTCATCTTTCTTCGATTATGTTTCGGAACAAAGATTGTTTGGAACCATTGCTGAATTTTCTTCGAGTCCACAAGTATAAAGGATATGTAAGTAGAGGGCTATGTATGTTTGTCACCTTTAAAGTGATTATCAGAACCGGTGACTGGAAACTGAGCTATTATTTTAACGGAGTCCGCATAAAAGTGTTTGCAGTATGTGAAATAGGGGTGATCAGATGATTGGAATTGTGCTTGCTCGTTTGGTTTGAGCATTTTTTATTGTGTGGTTCGAATGAAAAAATAAGATTCCTTGCAGGCCTTGATGTTGAATGATCGGATTCAAAGCATTTCTCGCCTACAGTCAGCCCTTGTAAAGGCAGAAGAATATATCGCAAAGCTTCCATCTGATACGCCATATGCAGAGTTTGAATATGCGTAAGCTTCTTAATTTGTATGTTCAATCCATTGGGTGAAGTTGGTTACTCAAATGCAGTCACAAGATTTTTGCTTCTCGCTGTTGCTGGCTCAGATTGCAGGGAATGGGTTTTGAGAAAGGATGGGGAGATACTGCAAAACGGGTGTTGGAGACAATGCATCTTCTGTTGGATATCCTCCAAGCTCCTGATCCTTCAACTTTAGAGACATTCCTTGGCAGAATACCGATGGTGTTTAATGTTGTCATTTTGTCACCGCATGGATACTTTGGGCAAGCAAATGTTTTAGGCTTACCTGACACTGGCGGCCAGGTACTTGTGACCATCCTTTAATAAAAACAAATGAGAAACAGAGATCTCGACTATGCACACTACTTGACAAACACTCCTCGTTAACATGGCATTCCAGTCATTACTTCTCCAGACCTAGTAGTTTTTATGTTGCCCAATTTTTTAAATATAATTCTGTAATCCTTCGTCAAAACATATAATGCAATGAAAACTCACCAATCTAACACTGTTACTATTTGATAATTGTTTCATTTTTAAGGTTTCCTTTTCTCATTGTATATTCAGATTGTTTATATCCTGGATCAAGTTCGTGCAATAGAGAATGAAATGCTTCTTAGAATACAGAAGCAGGGATTAGACATCAAGCCCAGGATTCTCATTGTAAGCGCTTGAACTGTGTTCTTCAAATTGTACTAATCTGATGTTGTTGATTTCTTTTTATCTGATATGATGTTTCCGGTCATGTTCTGTAGGTAACCAGATTGATACCTGATGCAAAGGGTACCACATGCAATCAAAGGTTGGAAAGGGTCAGTGGAACAGAGCACACTCACATTCTCCGAGTTCCTTTTAGATCAGATAGTGGAATACTTCGCAAGTGGATCTCAAGGTTTGATGTATGGCCTTACCTGGAGACTTTTGCCGAGGTAGAACACCTTTGCCTGTTTTATCAATTTTATATATAACACCTCGACACATGAATGCTTGCGTATATGCGACGCTATTTTGGTTGTTCTTGACATTGAGATATATGCTGTTAAAGTGACACAATTAACCGGAAAATTTTTCTCTTTATTCTTTCTTTTAAATCAAAACTTTTTCATATGAGCTTTTTTGAAAACGTAGGTCCCCGTAGCAACCAGCTTCTGAATCATTTTTTTCTCTATATAAAGATAGACCTGTCGTAAGGATGACTTTTTGGCCATCCAAGGGTATTAGGATAAGGAAGCCTAACGCTTATCGTAGATGTATTACATGGTGTATACACTCAGTATCTTTTGCGTAACACTAACAGGTCAATTTTACTCATTTATATCGCTAACCTTCACTATATACTTATTATTACAACCAACCTAGTTATACCACCCCATTATGTCACACAACTCCCAAATCGTCAAAATAATAAAAAGACCTCCAATTCTTCTGAAATAGCTTATAATTCTTTTGTCACATCAGTAAATCATTATCTAGTCAAGAGCCATAATCTAATTGCCATTATAACTGTGTTTAACACATTTAGAGGTTTCCAGCCTGGTGCATTTGGAGATGAGTTTCTGTTGTCGACACAAAACTAGCCAGCAGAGTGGTCACTTTTGATATCTTTGTATTTAAATCTATGTTGTTTTCTTCTCCGGGGACTCTTATCCTTTGAATTTTATTATCAGGATGCAGCTAGTGAAATCCTCGCTGAGATACAGGGCATTCCTGATTTTATCATTGGAAACTACAGTGATGGGAACCTTGTCGCTTCTTTGTTGGCTTATAAAATGGGTGTTACACAGGTTGGCAGATGCTTTTGTACTGTGTTTATTGAACTTTAGGATTCAGCATATTAACATTTTAAAAATTTTGGCACATGCAGTGTACCATTGCTCATGCCTTGGAGAAAACCAAATATCCAGATTCCGATTTGTATTGGAAAAAATTTGACGAGAAATATCATTTCTCATGTCAATTTACAGCTGATGTTCTTGCCATGAACAATGCAGATTTTATCATCACCAGTACTTATCAAGAAATTGCTGGAACGTGAGTGTCATACCTTTTTCATTCAAGCACGTGTCATTTTACAGTCTTGTATGAGTCACATATGATTGACTATGATTCATATACTTTGTTGCAAGTTCCACCCTGGAGTCCTTGAATCTGTAAATTTCAAAGTAAAGGTGAGAATGGATGTCTGGGTGTCCTCTGACTAGCTGCACTTCATGGATGACGGTGTTCCCAAAATTGTGTTATATTATCTTGAATGTCACCATACTTGCCATTTGCTTTGGTCAAACCCAGTCTTTACCTCACTTAGTTCTAATTGCATATGGGACTTGATTTTCTGGTTGCAACTTGAAGTGGCGGTAGTATGCATAGGCATGGGGAGCTGTGAGGCCGTATACAATTTAGCTTATTTTAGTTCATATGTAAGGAGAGAGGCTATAGCACTCCTTTCCTGACTGTTAGACAAGGAAATTGCCCATCTGGCATGAGGGGAATCCCTTGAAACGAAGTTTGACAGTGTCGAGCTTGCTGATCATTTGATTGTCTCTTGTTTTTGCTTCTTCTGTTTCCCTTGTTTTTATATGTGTTACTTATAGATGTTTAGGACTATTTCTTCTACTTGCAAAATCAATCACAATATTAACTCCCATAGGGTGCTTGATAATGAATAAAATGCCATCCTCTCTTTATCACCATTCATTTAGGATGCCTTAGCATTTATTAGTTGTTCCATCAATCAAATACCCTTGTGCGGGTCTTTGCAACCAATCGGTTGTTGATTTCTATTGTCATGCCTATCGCACCTGTTTGCTACTACTATTATTTTACGGGGATACATTGTTGCTCCGGGTTTCACTTGTAAAATGGACTCAGGTTATGTTTGTGATTGTATGTTGGCTTATGTGCAAGGTGTGATGATAATTAACTTTTGTAATATCTTCAGGAAAAATACCGTTGGTCAGTATGAGAGCCACACTGCTTTCACTCTCCCAGGGCTATATCGAGTTGTTCATGGCATTGATGTTTTCGATCCAAAATTCAATATTGTATCTCCTGGAGCAGATATGTCCATCTATTTCCCGTACTATGAAAGTCAAAAAAGACTCACAGCATTACATGGCTCAATAGAAAGGATGTTGTATGATCCTGAGCAGACAGATGAATGGATGTAAGCCTTCTAAAATTACACCAGCTGAATATGCAAAACGTCATCGCTTATGTGGTTGCAAGACTTGGAGTTTGAAATATTCATTTCTTATGTGTGATTAATTTATGTTGCTGCAGTGGTACATTGAAAGATAGGTCAAAACCCATAATCTTTTCCATGGCAAGGCTGGACCAAGTGAAGAACATGACAGGCTTGGTAGAAATGTATGGGAAGAATGACAAATTGAGGGAGCTGGTGAACCTGGTTGTGGTGGCTGGGTACATTGATGTGAAGAAATCCCATGACAGGGAAGAAATTGAAGAAATTCAGAAAATGCATGATCTTATCAAGAAATATAATTTAGATGGGCAGTTCCGCTGGATAACGGCCCAAACAAATCGAGCTCGCAATGGTGAGCTCTATCGATACATTGCGGACACTAAAGGAGCATTTGTTCAGGTATGCTCGGTGCTTTCGCTTCATATAAACGATTTATCTACCACCTCTGTTGACTTGGTTCTCTCTTCGAACCCCTTTATTTTAGCCTGCATTTTATGAAGCCTTTGGACTTACTGTTGTGGAGGCCATGACTTGTGGTTTGCCAACATTTGCCACATTGCATGGTGGTCCTGCTGAGATTATCGAGCATGGTGCGTCAGGATTCCATATTGATCCGTATCACCCTGATCAGGCTAGTGCCATTCTCTCTGATTTCTTCCAAAAGTGCAAGGAGGATTCAAACTACTGGAAAAAAATATCTGATGCAGGCCTCCAAAGGATCTACGAAAGGTCAGTTTCTATGAGTTTATTGCAATTATTTAGTGGCACAAGGTATGTTTCTCTGAGATATTGTGAAATATAGATACACATGGAAGATTTACTCGGAGAGGCTGATGACATTGGCTGGGGTATATGGCTTCTGGAAGTATGTCTCTAAGCTAGAGAGGCGCGAGACGCGGAGATATCTAGAAATGTTTTATATTCTCAAATTCCGCGATTTGGTTAGTACTTAACCTGTGCTTCTTTTGGTATCATCATGCATGTTCTTTTTATTTCTTTCGTTTTTATTATTTTATAATAAAAACAGTTTCAGTGAAAGCATTCAATTATGAGTTGCTTGGTAATTTGGTAAATGTGCATTCGCTTCTAATGACTTCAAACAGCTAGAATAATTGTTTGCCTTGTGTAGTTTCAAGAATGCTGAATGAATGTTTGTTCTTTTCTATTTTGTTTCAGGCGAACTCAGTTCCTTTGGCCACCGATGACCACCACTAAGCCATAACTGCGGAGGAAGCAACTTGATACTTACAGCGTTGCACGTACATAAATAAAGTTTCTTGTTTGCGCCGCACTCTAATAGTTGTTATCACGTGTAAGTTCATGATCTGAAGGGTTTTCTTATGCTCTTCCATGTGTCGACGAAAATCGTGTATCCTTGCCACTGCAATCGAATCGATTCGTCAATAGAATATATTATCAGTAAGTTTAACATATGAACTTCCATGACAGATTGAATCCTATTCAGACGTAAAAGTAAAGAAAAAAAAAATCTGTAGCGGTTTATTGCAGTTGAAGTAACAGTTACTTTACGGTACGTGTCGGAGGCTGATTGGTGCAGGCTTTACCAATACGTTTGTTTTAGCAAAAAGTAGAGAGTATCTTCACGAATCCTGGCATCTCGATGAACATGGAGCTTTTTGACTATTAATTATTTAGTTGTTGTACAGGACGAATGTCTTTTGGTTCCTTCAATTCCTACCCAACAGTAAGTCGAGGTTTCCACGCAACAGGGGTCTATTGATAGACCGGACGAGAGAGCAATAAAACCAAAGTTCTGACGACCCCAGTTGATGAGTCTGCCACATTCTGACTAGTCTGCCAAAACTAGCTCTTTAACAACAGGACCCGCAAAACTCTACAGTATCACGTGGTTCTACAAAATCTCTTTCTTGATCTCCTATCCTTTCCCTTCCGAATCGTCCATTTTCAATGGTCAATTGATCGCAAGCCCCAAGCCAACTAACAACGGTAAAATATTCACTTGGACCTCTACCCCTGACAATTTTGTACTTTATTATCTTTAAGACATTATCCACCTGTAATTGGTCAATTCTTACATTTGTTTTTCCCTCCAGCCTTTTGCCATGTAGTGGTCCAAGAAGCAGAAGCTCCTTTTATCTTATTTTTTACGGTGCTACAAAGTCCGGAGCCATTTGGTTCGCAGGTGTGATTAATCAAATAGCTGGATAAGGAGGATTTTTGCTTTTTTTGCCTTTGGGGTACCCAAACAGAAATAAAACTCCAACGGCTATTTTACTCGACCATATATAAATTGGCCTTTCAGTCTTTTACATACCAAAAACCACAGTTGCATACAAGCCTGAAGCTGGCTCACGCCATTGGGCTCTGAAGCACATAAAACGATGTATATGCTAAAACGGTAAACTAACGAGGCTACCTACTCTTCAATCAATGAGGCTACCAAGGTTCGGGGCTCGAGCCTTAGGCCTGGCACCTCAATCAGACTTTACCACATTCAGGAAAGACATCCATAAAAATAAAAAAGAAAGATAAACGAACCCTAGACGGGAGATCTATTATAGGTTGGCGATGGGAAGCGGCTCGGAGACTAGAGCTGACCAAATGAATGCGCAAGATAAGCCAGGGTTCCAACAAGGGGGGCGTTGATGTAAGTGGCTGGCTCCGACTGCTCATAATCTGACCTTTCATCTGGAAAACGATCATGCTGGTCTGGCCCTCCAACGACGGCTCCGACAAGAATGTTGGGGTTGGGGGATTGAGAGTTCATGAAACTAAAACCTGAAGAGCATTGTATCTTGGCGGGATGCGTGGCAGTGGACGGCAGAGACGAGCCCCTGTGGTGTATTCTCCTTGGATATCTTGGCCCATACCCAACCATGTACGACATCTTCAATGGATTGTCACCTAGTAAATAGTCTACCTGGAAGCATAAGTGGAAAACGATGAAAATGCCGCTTGACCAAAATTCCTAGATAATTAACTAACCATACCTGTTTCTTGGCAAGGGAACGGAGTCTCTTCGGGGTCACAACGGTGCCACCGCAGTTCACAGCTGAGCGGGCAGAGGTTAAGTACTTGGCATAGGTCACAAGCAGAAATGAAGTGGAGGTCACATACTGCATGTTGCTATCACTCATCTTGAACAAAAGACCACCTGATGTATCATATCAACCAGGAAAAAAGCGACAAAACTAGCCGTTTAGGAAGCAAACATTTTACACGGAGAAAGTAATTAGTAGATTCGAGAGGGTAGAAATGTGGGGGACCTGGAGTGTATTGTGTTGAAGAGAAAGGAGCTCCTGGTACGAGGGAACAGATGAAGTTATCCGCATGACCCTTGTAGTCGTGGAGGGATCGCAGATTTTGGACAAGAAATGCCTGAAAATTTGAGGGAAACAACAATTGTTCAGTTATTCCCTCGAAAAGATACCTATGAAACTGAAATCTGAAGAACTGGAAATTATAGACTGGACCTTGGAAAGAAGAATCCTTGCACCAACATGTTTGTTATCCCACCCAAAGGTATTGTCGAACTGTGCAGCACCAAGGGTCTGCCCATTAGCTTGAATGTAGTTAAGATAGGATGGGTTCTTGGTGGCTTTATGGAGCCAAGCAGCCCCCCACAAGAGCTCATCCTGCCAGTTTTATAACCCATGAAAGAGTAAATCTTAACCCATACAGAATTAAGGACTCTGTAGTGATATTCTCAGGAGTACAAGATTCCCACCTCGTATCCCGAATAGGAACAATAGAATGGGCAAACAAATCTCTTCAACCCATTGCTGTAGGCTCCTCTGTACTTATCAGCAAATTGGAACACCTAAACAAAGCGACAAAGTCAGCCCCACACTTGTGAAATTGCATAAAGCTGCGAGCATAGTGGAAAATTTAGCTTTGGTTGTGAAGTTTACACTGATGGCCCTCCTGATCAGAAGCTTAGAGTATGTAGGGTCACTTCTTCTGAACACCAATGAAGCAGCTGCAAGAGCAGCAGCAGTTTCAGCTGCGACATCAGAACCAGGGGAGGTTTTATCTATTTTTATAACAGTCCTCGGAGTATCCATATCCTCCGGCCTCTCCCAGCAAGAATGGTCCTTGTTAGCGTCACCAACCTGGAAACAAGCTCAAGAATCAGCACATGAATTGGATAGGCCAGACCCAGCTGGAACGCACATGATGGACAAGAACCTTAACAATGTATATATTTATGACCAAAAACCTGAACGTATATAGTGCCCGGATGTGCAGTGGCCTTGAGGAGGTAATCGGTAGCCCAACGAATAGCTTCTCTGGCGTTCGGCAACTCACCTTTCATCAACCCACCAAACTCAATGACACTCCAGGAGAGCATGGTGGTGGTGAAAGCCATAGGAAAACCAAACTTCACATTGTCTCCTGCGTCATAATACCCTCCTACCAAATCAACCTGCATTTTCATTTCTACCCCAACTGAGTAACTCAATCAAAATTAATGAGCATTTATAATAAGTGAACAAAAGAACAATCAGAAGAGCACTAGTGAAAATAATACATGCATGGCAGAGCCATCTGAGAGGCCAGAGTTCCTTCTCCAAGCCATTCTCTGGTTAGAAGGGAGTTTGCCCGACCTCTGGCCTTCAAAGAAGAGGATTGATTTAGTGAGGGCGTCTCTATAGCTGTGTCTGGCAAAGCGAGGGTGGCGATGATGGTGCATTGGGCTGTTGACATGGAGGGTAGGATAGCCATGGCAAAAAAACGAAGAAGCACCAAAGCAGGAGATAGCGATAAGTAGTGTGAAACTCAAACAAGAAAGAGACACAGCCATCCTGGTCTAACCCAAAGTGAAACAGCCAAATACCAACCAACTGCCAAACCTGCAAGCCGCAGTGCAAGAATGAGGGCTTTCCCTATCCCCTTATTTATAAAGCAGAAACCTGCTACTACACTAGGGTTGGTTACCACAATGATGGAACACATAACCTTCAGCCTTAGTTAATCCACCTTTATAAACTTTAACCAATGCATTTCTTTTGTTCTTTCTGGATTTTTGTTTACCCTTTTGACCCCTTTGAAGTTCAGTAACATCAGGCTAGGATTCTCCCATGTCCCGAAACTATGGACACCGTAGGGGCATTAATACCGAAACAAGGACATGCACATGAGAATTTTAAAAACAGCATTCCTTAGTTAATACTTCGGTGGGGATAGAACTCATGGCAGCATGACTTTGAGCCGGTGGAAGTTACTCCTGCCGTTATATGAAAGTGACGTGAAGCGGCTCATGGTGGATTTGCCCACTCACGATCGTTGCCCTCAATAATCTACTGGCAGTTTTTCTAGCCCCAAAACCCAACTGCCGGTTGTTTGGTCGGAATCAGGAATATAAAATAAAAAATTTATTATTGTCATCTTAATTTTATAATATTGAAATTTAATTTGATTTGCTTTTTGACATATCTATGTTTCAAAATTAAATTCAATTTTTCCTGTGTAAATTGCCAAATCTTAACACCAATTCTGAAAAAAAGAATTATTAAATTTCTACAATATATTTATAACCCGAATTGAATAATAAAATTTATCTATCTTGGACTTTAGGTATAGAATATTTATAAAATTTTGGACTAATTAAACAGATCAATTGATTATTATTGATAAAAAATTATATAAATATAGATATATAGATATATTAATTATTGGGCTGTTTCTCAATTATGACCAAGGAGGGGACACGTGTTGGAACTAAGATCCCACTGCAGCGCACTGTAAACTTTGTCTGAAAGTAAAATTAGCTCCCACTAGTTTGGAACAAGAGTAGAGCAAGCGAGCAGCTCTTTCCCTAACCTCACGATTTTAAAAAGCTCCCATCTTTCCCTCAACTCGCGAATAAAAAAACGGTATGACTGTCAGACAAAAGGTGATGAGCATAAACATGGAGTAGAACGCTTCAACACAAGATTTCTGTCGGAGAAAGATGGAGAAAGCGGATATGGGTTTGAAGCAGAATACCACAACTCTTACGATTTCCTTTGATCGAGCCACGATGAAAAGAGTCAATAAAGACCCATGCGCATAGGTGCAGGTCTTGAGAAGGACCGTTCCGGTCAAGAAATGTGGATCATATATAAGCCGAGCAACCTTTGTACCGATCCTCAAATGTAGATAGCACCAACCTTAGCCCATCCACCTAGAGGCAATCCATTCAATAGGGTGGTTGTCTTGTCTTGTCAATTTCTGGAGTTCACGTTCTCAGGGAATCCCTGCGTTATACGGTGGACGGCAATTACTCTATACCTGTTCGCGTACAAAAAGATGTCCTCTATTTTATTGTAAACAATAAAGTCAATTGATCCGGAATTTTTAAGTTTATGCCATTTTAATATGGTTCCTTAGTTTTTGAGTGTGCTGTAACTATATAAAGAGAAGCAAAGTACCATAAAGTAACTATAAATGACTATATCTTTTATATTTCGATGATTGAGTCTTTAGAACCTACGATTTTAATTGTGAGACCCAGCCCGTAGGGGGATCAGGTTACCCAATCCCACATCGGAAAAGAGCGGATCAGATCTTGGTCTTATATGTATTGTGTGATATTATCATTTGTAACAAAATGTATCTTTTTGGCTCTATGATTAAAGATCAAACTGAACGTTGCAGTTGTAATCCATCACGTACACATACACATCTGGGCCGGGTCGTGACATCATTAACTGTCCACCAATGTGTCGACAAGAAGACACAAACTTCTACTATTCAGACCAATTATTCGGAT
Organism: Passiflora organensis; assembly: GCA_019739055.1. Lineage (NCBI taxonomy): Eukaryota > Viridiplantae > Streptophyta > Magnoliopsida > Malpighiales > Passifloraceae > Passiflora > Passiflora organensis. Next base: position 152,322 of record JAEPBF010000075.1, on the reverse strand, counting down.
GTCTTGAGCACATCAATCGATTTTGCAGAAAAGTGAATCTGGGTTCGTTAAGTAATTCATTTGATAAGTGCAATTATGAGAAGTATTAGAATTTGAAATTTAATTTAGTGTTTACTTGAAAAAGCAAATGACTATTAGATATAGAATGCAGACATGTTTTGGGACATGAAGATATGTCTATCCATTTACTAATGATTATACAGTACATCTTGAATATACAATCATCAGTCTGTTTGGTAATTTTGATATTTTTCTAGGATAGAGGAAGTAAAAAATATTATTTTTTCAGATTTTAATTGAAACTTACAGACAATTATCAATAAAATAAATTTACTAATGTAGTTTTTACACAGTAAAAAAAAACTTACCACATACTATACTACCTTAACTCTAAAGCGAAATACTTAAAATTATTACAACATAATATAATAAAATTAATTATACTAATAGAACTGTTGTTACCTTATGAAAAAAAATTTCTTTCAAGAAAAATTCTCTTGTTTGGGTTCTCTCGAAAAAGATAAAATATTATTTTTAAATATTTTAAATATTTATTAAATTACATTAAATTTTGTTATTATAGATTAATTTAATAATATTTGAATCATCCATCTTCAATTTCAATTGTATTAAACCAAAATGTGTATTGTTTAACTCGGTCGTTTTCGTCCAAACATTCACAAGCCAATTTTCACATTGGTCGACAGGCAAACATCAAAATTCTAGAGCAAAACCCTACTTTGCCAGGAATGTCTAAACGATGCGTTTCTCGGGAATAGTGTCAACAATGACAGCACGTCCACCACTTGCCCAATCAGTCCTCAACCTGGTGCCATCTGATAGCTTCGTTGCACCACAAATTCACATAGAAATACACGAAAATGTATTTACTTCCCATGTTAGTAAAAAGAAAACACATATCTAGCTTTGTTGAGCTATTTCAGGAAACCTTTTATTGTTGTTTATTTAACATTTACTTCCTGCTTAGTTTAACCTATACTACAGACAAGAGAGCTAGCTTGCGGTTGATACAATGGAAAAGGTTGTCTATTTCTCTATCCTAGATTACTTTTCCACAACCTTGCAAAATAACATAAATTAAACAGACATTCATTGTTAAGCGCCATGAAATATTGTCTTTCTGATGTGCAGAAAGATATGCTGTTTGTTAAATGAGAAGACCAGCAGAGATATGCAATAGGGAAGTGAGGCCGTATCCATGTGAAACTGTACATAGGATGAAGAAAGTTTGAGTGGATGATAAAATTAATCAAAGAAATTATGAGAAGGGACAGTTGTGGGAGCTTTTTGTGAAGAAAGGTAGCCCCAGATTTGACTGCACAGCATGTTCATGGACTGGCCTACTCATATCATCATGTGCTCTCTGCTAGCCTCCCACATGCAAAAGCAAGCAGTCATGTTCATGTCCAATGTGTTCCCTCTGTGGAATGATCAGAAATATTAGACTTTTGAATCAAACTACATGCAAAAGCTGACACCATACAGTACTGTATGTTATTCATTCCCAGAAAAACAATGCAACCCCAACCTCTCCATCTTTATTGGTCATTCGGAAGTTCAGGCTTTGCAATGGGTAGAAGTTGGCTGGTCAATCGGTATCATTACCCTGCTTCAACCAGAGGTTACCCACATGCCCTTTCGATACAAGGCTGCCTGGTCATAAACTCCTTGCCAAATTAAACTTGACCTAATCCTTTGATGAATGAGGGATACGGTAAAGTGACAAGATTATGTCCAAAAAATGCTCGTTTCTGACATATCAAAATATGCGTCTTTCAAATATATCAAAATGCCTAAGTTTTGAGGATATTACGATATCATTATCTCTAATAAAATTCAAATTTTATATCCCGGAGGAGGGTGGCAATTTCTCTATTCCTAAAGGTAAGGAAAAAGAGTTAAGAGATACGATATCATCAGCAACAGGGCATCATTTGGGCTTTTTCCCCATACGGGGCCTGACAAAAAGGCAGTAATCTCATCTTAACGGATTGAGCTTCTTCTGGAGTTTCAGGTCGTGCTTGAGCAATCTCCATCAAAGGACTATGCGTGGCCCACGTAGGACAATGGGTCGCCATGATCGAAGACCAAACTTTTTTAAATTCGTAGAAAGCCTACTTGCCCCAGAAGTTGAGCAGAGCCCTTTTGCCCTTTTGCACTACCGAGGCATTTACACACTTTTGTAGCCTACTGGTTTTTTCTTTTTCACACCTTTCAGGTTTTCGTTTGCCACAGTGAGATGGAACCCAAAATTTTTAACATCTTCTTATCCTTAACTAAGATCCACTGGATTCCTTTTGTGTTTGTAAATTTGTCTACTTCAAATCTACTTACGTACTCTGGTTTTTCCCTTCAAAATCCTTTGAAGTTGAGTGATGTCTGTTTGGGATTCCCATTCTCCCAAACCTATGGACATCTCAGGCATTGATGAGAAGATAGGAACAGGCATGTCAGTATTTTATTAACAACTTGGGTTGGTCAACAATTTCGGTAGGATAAGAGTCATGGAAGCAAGACACTGAACCAATGGAAGTGAAGTTACGTCTGCATTTCATTGAAACTGGTCCGACAAGAGTCATAATATTTGTCTGATCTCAATAGAAAAAAAAATATTTTAAATATTTTATCCAAATATTCAAAATATAAAATAGAATCATAATATAAAAATATTTTATCAAAATTTGAGAATTTTGTAAATTTAATAATTAAAGAAAGATTTAACCCAAGAAATATCTTCATTTTTAACGAAAAGATTAATAATATTTATTTTCAGGAGTCAATTGATTCTGAATTTAATAATTAAAGTAAGAATTAATTTAAGTGGTAAAATTAATCAATTCCTTAAAAAAATCAATAATTCAATCATTCTTCATTTCGAAATGAAATATTTTAAAAATTTTGGACTATTAATCTCATCCACAATTAATAAGGAATGGGATTTTAATTGAAATAAATTCCATATTATAAGAAAACTAGTGATACTCTTCTAATTTGAAGGAAAATTCAATGGAATTGATACAATTAAATAAACATTCATTCCTTTTTTTAAAAGAAATGCACGATGAAGATAGTTTTAACTCAAGTCAAGAAAGTAAGGGATGGCAGAAGAATTGAGCCAATCATTTCCCTGTATGAATGCGCCAACTGTGAACTGACTAGCCTCAGCTGAGCTATTGATGACCCTATAACCAGGCCATCCAACCCTAGCACTCGTATTCGAACCAGGCCCTCTGTTCATATACTCTCCATAATAGAGCGTACTCAAAGCAAATGTGCTATTCCATTCCAACCATCCGGCAGGATTCACCGAGTCGTCTATGTAGGAATGCATGACAACAGTCCTGGAGTACTCTTTCCATGGGCGACCAAGATACGTCTTGAACGACGATTTAACAGGAATCAAATCAGCGGCAGCGGCTATCTTGCACTTGAGGAGCGATATGCCCGTGTTTTGATTTGGGTCCTCCCTACCTTGAGCAGTGAAAATGTTGGTTTGCTTTTCGTTCGGTTTACGAGCGTATAAGTTGCAGTTCTGGAAGACCGCAGCTGCGTTGCCAAAAACGAAGTCCACGGTGCCGTATATGTCGCAGTCTCGGTAGAATTGCCGGAGAGAATGGACGTAGAGGGTGTCTTGGTAGCCAACAAAGCTGCACTGGTAGAAGGCCGAGAGGTCGGAGCCACTCCTCAAGGCCACAGCTTGGTGTTTACTTGGCCCTGCTGAGTTCTCAAAGGTTATACCTCTGGCTATGAATCCGTTTCCAACCACGGCTGAAAGTAAACAAACAAAATTAGAACTCAGAAAAACAAAAAAAAAAGAAAAAAACCCACAAAATCAACTTTCTTGGAAATCCAACTTTCCTCGTGTTCGTGTATGATTTGAGTATCTAAATCTCGTTAGCTATTTTTTCTATATTTGTTTTTATATTTTGTTTGTATAAGAAAACAAGTATAGGAAGACAAATCTCTTCTTCCGACAAAACAAATAGCTTCTGCTTTCCATGACCCGTAAGACACGGCGAAGAATTGCGGGTCCTGATGTGCCATTTCAGACGCGTCATCGGAAAAAATTATGACGCACCACAGTGCAATTACTGCAGAATTGTACGGCGGCACATAGGATGACTCTTCATTTCGTCAGGTCTGTAATAGGTGTACAGAGCATGCTGGAAGACCCTTTATTCACCAAGAAAAAAAGAAGGGAAGAGATAAGGGTGTCTCTTCCCTGACTTTTCCTGATGACACATTAACCCCTTTACCTTACGATTTAAACAAGGAAGAAGAAAGCTGAAATGCCTGAAATGGCACTCGGCCTTTATGTATGTATATACTGTCTAAATATATCAATGGTGATGCTGTTAATAATTTAGTGTTTCTCATCCGGAGGAGAAGGTATAGCCTAATTGAATATTTAAAGATCAATATCCTACAAGGTGTACGTTAAACAAGTGCTAGATCTAAGCAATAATCCAAGCAATCCTCAAAACAAAGCAAACGAATCGTCAAAATTGCACAAGTTTGGACTCACTCACCTACAGTTGCAGACCTGAAAGTAGTCCATCCATCAACCACGCTCCTATTTGCTTTCACTACTGTCTTCCCAATCCCGTCTCCGATGAACATTAACATGCGGGTCTTTCTCCCCACCTCCACATTCTCAAAATATGCCCCGGCCTTTATGTAAATCACAAACCTGCAGGAAATGTTTGTCAGGTCAATTAATTATCAATTAACTTAGAGTTCTAGCTACATGGTAATTGATGTGACACAGACCTGGAATCTTTCGAGCTTGGAGCTGCCGCCACTGCCTCGGTGATGGTGGTGAAGTTCCCAGAACCGTCTTTGGCCACTACTATGTCAAAATGGGTTGTATTTACAGAAGCTTCTAAGAGCTTTCTGTCTCTGGAGGGTAACCAGGATGGGAACCCATGTTTCACGTTTCCATATCCAGGGAACACCTCCGGCTCCGTCGCATTGATACCGGGGATTTTCTTGAGCATAACAAGAGAGTTACTCACGTGTCGAGAGATGTTATATAAGCTTCTCTTGATCGCCCTCCTCACTTTTCCTTTACTGTAAGCAAACCCATCTAGGCAGGTGAACTGGTTCGTCATCGCTCCGCTCAACAAAGTTTGCAAGTCGTGGTAGTGCTTAGAGGCTGATTTGTTAGGTGAGAGATCAGAGAGAGCGTCACTGAGCTCCGCAATGGTAGCGTTAAACAGCTCGATACAGTCATTGAGAGCTACCTTCTCGTGTTGGTCTAGCTTCTTGAACTTGTACCTTATCCGGCTGCATTTCGCCGAAGAGATTCTAACCTCGTACATCGTACGGTTTATAGTTTCCGTCACGAACTCTCTAATGGACTTAGAAGCAAGATCCGGGACAGCCAACAGAGTGGAGACGCAGAGCTCGGGGTATAACGTACCCTCACAAGCGTAATGCGCTACTCTAAAGTGTTTGTGTATGTGCAAGTGAGGTATTCTCGCAGTTCTCTGGCTCTTTCTGAGTAATGTCGTCGACGATAGCAGGATTACGACGACGACAAGCGATAGAAAGAGACCGACAAATTGAAGTCTAGTTCTGGGATTATACATTCTAAAAGAAATCTGGCGTTTGATTTTTCAAGAATAACCCAACACGACCAATCTGGCTTTAGATAGAACGGTGGATGCCCGTTAGGACGAAGGAAATTTAAATAAGAGAGATGCACTTCGCAGTTCGCAGTTCACAGTTCACAGTTCACAGTTTGCAGTCGCCATTTTTATACAAGTTCAGCCTTAAAATGAGAGTTCGCTTCGTTCAAGGACATAAAGTATTATAATTGTGATACGTATAACGATTTGATCATTAAGAAGACGAGACATTTCGTGATTATAAATATAACTTGTTATGTGATCGCCGTTGCATCCCATTTTCCAGCGAAATCTATGTCACACTCCCATGTTCATGTTCTTGAGGGGTATATGGGTTCGCCGGTCCAAGCACCGCCCTTAACAAGGGCCGCACTACACTCGCTTTGTGTTTGTTGTAGTAAATTAGTAAATACTATTGAAAAAAATTTAATATATCATATTATATTTCTAATATATTGAGATTTTTTTATTATTTATTTTATAATAATTCGAATTCCAATGTTGTGCGGACGAATCGGAATCATATTTTGAGTAAAAAAGAAATCTACTGCCTGTATATTGTTTATCTGGATTTTGAAATATAAAATATTATAAAATTATTCATAAATGTTTACTATATAACAAAAATAAGGAATTATAATATGAATCTTATTAAATTTTAAATTATTTAAATTATTCACTCCATGGTTTACAGCTAGACTCTCACGAGGGTTGTCGATATAATTATTTTGACCATGGTTTTCTTTTTCGATAATTAAAGTGTCACAAGGAGGGGCCTACTAATCATGAGTTCATTAAACTAAAAGTTTAACCAGCTAAAAAGTAAAAACACTGAAAGAAAAGGGAAGGGAATTATAGGCCACCGACAGTAAAATAGTTGAATTTTCGCAATACATCACCAAATTTGTAGATAAGACAAGATATCTTTGTCCCATCTCCTCATTAACTAACATGTTTACATATAAAACATGCTCATCCTTACCGAATCCCACTTCTGTATTAGTTAACACGATCACCTCAGCCTATTAGTCCCAATTACTATGTGATTAACAAGACACATGCTTTGTTCTAAATGATTTGGAGCCTAATATGCTTCCGTTTTATTATTAGGGATTGAGTTGGAAAATTAGATAAATTATTAGGATGAATATATAATATTGGTCTATCTATCCATGGAACTTAAAAAAATATAAATAAAATTATTATTTTACGTTCTTTTAGGTATAATGGCAATATACAATTCTCTGGTATTAAAACTCGGGGGTGTGGTGGAGTGGTAAGACTCTTCTTCCCTTAACTATAAGGTTAGGAGTTCGAATCCTGCCTTTGGATATAGAACACTTTAAAATTCCGGATCACTGATCGGCCTCTGGCAGGCTGAGGCAGTAAGGAATTATGGTTCGGACTTCTTATTTATCCTTACCTGAGTATTGGGCCATCGGTATTGGATCTGGTATATAGATTCCTAGGTATGTATGCACAAGCACAAGCTGCCGGGTCGGATCGAACTCGGTATGTCTAGAAATTTTTGTAGAGTCTAAGATATTATTTTTTTATGGTATTATATTGATCATATTTGAAAATTATAACTCTCTCTTCTTTTATCTTATCCTTTTTTTGTAATTTTTCAAATATTTATTTTTTATAATAAAATATTTATGTAATTATACAAATATTTTTTTCTGAATTTTGATTAAATATAAATATTTCAGTTTTTTTATTATTACTTACCTTGAAAAGCGATAGACTTAAGATTACAATTAAATCTGACCGAATATTTCTTTGATGAATACAATGAATTATTTTGTCTTACTTTTCCTATAAATTTCATATAATTTTCAAAATAATTTACTCAAACAAAACAAATATATTCTTCATAACATAACGAAGAATATATTCTGCACCGTTATCCAATCAGGATAATAAAATCATATTATTCCCGAATTTGGTATATTTTCAGATTAAAAATCATAGGATTGACCCCGATTTTGTTTATGGGTTTTTTCTAAGAATAGATAAAAATAACATATACAAATGTAAATTTTAAAAAATCATATATAAAATTAAAAAATTATTTTAGTCTCAAATTGATCATTAATACATAATAATTTACAAACTTATTTTAAATTTTACTGCATTATTTACCAACAAGAATTTAACATTTTTTAATAATATTTAAGGTACTCTAACTTAAATTAATAATGTTACTAAATTTAGAATCTAAAATCTTTTAATTCTTAGATGACAATCATTTCAATATTAATGGAACCGGCACATGGTGTTTGACTAGGCAGCAAGTTGTTTGAGATGGCAACGCATATCGGTTTCTCCATAGTTCGTTTCACGTCATATTGTACGTCACGTCGTTCAATTACTTGCTTTTATTTTTTCTCCTCCAGAAATGCATAAGCTACTGCTTTGCTGGATGCTTTGAACACCGTCAGCTCGCTTTTTATCCAACACCGCGTTGTTCATTAACCTATCTCCCGTTGTAACCTTAATTTGTTCCAAGTATATTTGAGGACAGAAAACTGCCGAAACTGATTATTTTTTTTTTTTTATTGAAGCCGAAACTGATTATTTTTTTTAATCAAAGAGAACAATAGATAATTAAAAAAAAATCAAACTAACCGATTCTTCTTACCAAAATATTTTTGGGACATTTGGTAGAGGATCCATGCTAAATTAATTGGGACTTGAGGAAACAACAAAGTCTCCGAAATAACGTGAAAACCCATTTTAGCTAATCCATCGGATAACTCATTAGCCTGATGAAAAACATGTTCCATTCTATCATTTAGAGCTCATCTCTAATTGCACCACCTGCCGTAGCCACTCCTGAATTTTTGTTAGTTGCACCATCACAGTTTAATTTGACCCAACCATGTAAAGGTGGAATCCAGCAAACCTATTTGTCTTCTCTCCTCAACTTCGCCGAGACTGTTTTGGTCATCATACTCTGTGCTATAAGAACTTCCCTGGCCTTAGCTAAGACCTGAGCGGCTGGATCAAGGGGCCAAGAGAAATCTGATTGGAATATAAACTGGTTCCTCCATTTCCACAAAATCCACAGTGCAATGTCAAAAATCAAGTTCCAGGATGGTGTATGACTACTTGAGATATGCGAAAAACCTAGATTACTCACTAACCATTTATCTAATGGAGCAGTGAGAAAATCGTTAGTTGGTCTCTTGCCTGTCAAAAGTCGCCAAACATCCTGAACTTGAGAACACTCTCTTAAAGCAGATTTGTCACTGTCGAAAAATAATGGCTGATAATAAATGTCCACGATGTTGTACCAATAGATTACTGATTACAGTGGGTGTAGTTACGTAGTTAATGAAAATAGAAACTTCCAAGTTCAACCTTCAGACAATGGAGACTGGTCGTGTGACGTGCAGGCAAGTAATGGAATATAGCCAGCCTGTTAGCTGCTCTATTTCAAACTTCCACACCAACCAAATACTGCGGCCTAACATTCTTCTTTTGTTTTTTCCTCGTTGAATCGATCACAGAAGTTTCAGTCTACAGACGAAAACAAAGGCTTTGGGACACTTATTTATTTAGGTATATGATCATATTCAATAGTTTTACTTCCGCGAAACCTAACATGGAAATGTTTCTATTTAGGACAGGAAATAAATATCCCGTTGAAACAGCTTAACTTAAAACAAGTTGAGACAATTTGCACGTGGCAGGCCACTTGCCACTATTCGCCGTCTTCATAAATCTCAGCAATTAAATGGACAAAATCTAACGCCCACGCAAGGTTTCCAATCGGACATGCTTATCGTTTGCAAGTATGTAAGAAGCGAACGTGAACAATTTGAAGTTTTATTATAATTTTCCATATCCTTAATTGACTTTGCCTTACGCCAAAACCTACCGAATTCTTTGGTATCCAAATTTTAAAAAATCAGCTTTAATTTTTTAAATGAATATTATATAAGTTTTATTATACCAAAATACAATTTGCTTTAGATTAATAATAATAAATGAGTGACATTATTAATTTGTAGTTTACCCGAAAATAATTTAAGAAATTAAATTCTTTTAAAATGTTTTAATGTTTCATTTATTTATTATTAGTGCAATAATATTTCGATTGCAGAATAATATTTTTATTAAATAAGCTCTAATTAATTCATAAGTAGAATTCGCATGGGTTGACTTTCTAGTCGTGATGCCCAACGTACACGCTTCGTTCCAATTATATATAAGCCATAGCATGTAAATCGTTACCCGACAGCCAGCCATTAAAGCTTGATCTAGGCGAGTTGATTGGCCATATAGAAACAAAAATCTTGGTTAATTTCCCTGCTTCCAGACCCCATTACTAGACTACCTAATACTAGCACCGTCATCGACTTGGACTGGTGTTCTTCCGGGCCCAAACCCTCTGTTACATTTAATTTCCTCAGGAATTTTAGCTTTTGTCTGCGTTCAACAAGATCTGCCAGCTTCACCACATGACAAATCGATGATTTAGCTCTCAGATTGCCGTGAAAAAGGAGTACCAAACCTGTGTCTCCCACCAACTACATGGCTGTACCTGAGTAGAAAAATTGGGATGGAAAGTGTGAAGAATGCTCGCGAGAAGACAAGCACCGAATCGGAAGGAAAGAAAGGATTACGTATAGATAATGCATTTTGGCGAGGACTTTGCTTCTGTTTGCATGAATTGATAAAATCTCAAGCAGCAGACCCACGCGGTTTTAAGAAATCTATGCGAGTTGACTTCATAATATAAAACTGGCTCTTGGAATTCTTAGCGTACCAGAAAAAAGCTTGTAAATGATTCGTCATACTTTGAATGCAGGCTACCTAGCTAGTTCCTTCCCCTTCTCTTTTATATATATATATAACCACATCCTGAAGGTAATGTCATTCAAGTTGCTAATCCTTCTTTGTTCATAGAAAGATGGCCTCTAAAATCCTTGTTTCTGTGATAGCTGTGCACCTTTTTCTTCTTCTTTGTTTCTTTGGCTCTCCCTCTATAGCCGATACCCCACCAAGTAGTCCGGTTAATCCTGGAACTCTTTGCAAGGATACTCAGGATCCTTCCTATTGTAAATCAGTGCTTCCTAACCAGTCTGCAAATGTCTATGACTCTGGTCGATATTGTCTTAGAAAGTCTCTATCCCAGTCCCGCAAGTTCTTGAACTTGGTTAACCAGTATCTTGGCCGGAGGTCTAGTTTGTCTATACCTGCTATTCGAGCACTTGAGGATTGTCAGTATCTAGCTAGTCAAAATATAGATTTTCTACAAAGTGCCATTCGAACGGTTAATTCTTCAAGCAAAATTTTGCCCGCACTGACAGCTGACGATGTGCAAACTATTCTTAGTGCCATTTTGACAAACCATCAAACCTGTTTCGATGGGCTTCAAGCCACGGCTGATGCTTGGAGTGTGAAGAACGGACTTTCAGCCCCTTTGTCCAACGACACAAAGCTCTACAGTATCTCTCTATCTTTCTTCACGAGAGGCTGGGTACCGAAGAAGATGAAGAAAAGGGTAACATGGCAGCCTACAAGAAGACAGCTAGCTTTTACAAATGAAAGATTACCGCTAAAAATGTCTAGTACAACCCGTGCAATCTATGAGTCTGTGAGCGGGAGAAAGCTTCTCCAGACAGTTAATAGTCAGGTCGTGGTGAGTAATATGGTGACGGTGAGTCAGGATGGAAGTGGGAATTTCACTTCCATCAATGATGCTATTAATGTGGCTCCAAATAATACAGACGGCTCCCAGGGCTACTTCCTGATTTATATCAGAGCAGGCGTTTATGAAGAATACGTGTCCATAGCTAAGAATAAGAGATACTTGATGATGATGGGAGATGGCATCAATCAGACCGTGATAACCGGAAACCGTAGCGTCGTTGATGGATGGACCACCTTCAACTCAGCCACATTTGGTAAGCATTAGTCTCCAATAACACTTCTCTGATAGATATTACAATCTAAATCAATTATGTCACTAAAACTTAATCTAGATTTTCTTGGTATACTGATAAGATACATGATAATCAACTTTGCAGCTGTGGTGTCGCCGAACTTTGTTGCGATCAACATAACTTTCCGTAACACCGCCGGCGCGGTCAAGCATCAGGCGGTAGCGCTTCGGAGTGGAGCTGACCTGTCGACGTTTTATCGGTGCAGTTTTGAAGGATACCAGGACACCTTATACACGCATTCTATGAGGCAATTCTACAGGGAATGTGACATATACGGAACGGTGGACTATATATTTGGAAACGCAGCCGTTGTTCTCCAAAACTGCAACTTGTATCCACGACTCCCTATGGCAGGACAATTCAATGCTATAACAGCACAAGGACGCACAGATCCTAACCAGAACACAGGCACTTCAATCCACAACTGTACAATCAGAGCAGCTGATGATTTAGGTTCCAACAATACCGCAGTTCAGACATATCTAGGGAGGCCTTGGAAGGAGTACTCGAGAACCGTGGTTATGCAATCTTTCATGGACAATCTGATAAATCCTGCTGGTTGGCAGGCTTGGAGTGGGGATTTTGCGCTAAGTACTTTGTATTATGCAGAGTTTGACAACTATGGCCCGGGGTCCGATACCACAAAGAGAGTGAATTGGACTGGCTACCACATTATCAATGCTAGTGACGCTGCCAATTTCACGCTCTCCAGTTTCTTGCTCGGCGACAATTGGATACCTCCAACAGGAGTTCCTTTATTTAGTGGCTTAATATGACCCATTCCTCGAGAGTCACTGTAGGTTATTTCATTCTTTTATACTTGTTGACCAGAGGTAATAATAAAAGAAAAATCCTAGAGTAGTTTTCCAGAATGCAGCTGACAGGCAACAGCATCATATTGGCAGTACTAGTCAACATAATTGTTTTTTGATTCTATGTAAGTGAATTGTAATTCTATCTCTTCCAGAAAAATATATCAAAATCCGAAATGGAAATACTCTTTCGAATTTCTCAAACAATTTATGAGTGTACAGTATTTCCATTTGTCATCATAAAATCAAGAAATGGCATCCATACCTGCTTTTGTTCATTATAGAAAAGGTCGAACATCAATGGGTGAATAGAAATTGAACAATGGGACAGTTAAGAATCGCAAGCTCGAATTGATGGGTAGTATATTTGCCAGATTGCTTTAGTAATTATGCAGGAAAATGATCATTGCATTGCACGTATAGAATTGTGGTTAATTCTGAGATAGAAGCCTGGCTACGGCCGAGCCAATGTCGCATAACTCGGCAAATTTGTCATGATCTTCTGTCAACAGCCCAGGTTGTTTACCGAACCCCATTTCACATGTTTCTGCATCAGCAAGTGCAGTAGCGAGATAGACTCCCAGATCCTGGTAAGCTTTGGACAACAAAGCCGCGTTCGCGCTGTCAAGCTGCGCCACGGAATCCTCGTACAGCTCCGAGCAATCGGTGACGGCCTGCTGATCTTCAGGACCTAAAGTTTTGTCAGAAATCAATCCCTTGGCACGCTCTGCTAAATGTCTCGCAGAGTCAGCTGCGAACTCCACCGCAATTATGCCTAGTTGAGTCAGGTTGGCTGATTTGCTGTCAGGATTGGATTGAAGAGTAGAAAGACAACCTGCCCTGTTCTCGGTTCGTGCACATACATCTTGAACTAGATCGTCGCTTGTTTGGGCCACACCCGGATGAGGCAAAATCGCTAGGCTAAAGGTTATAGAACAGAGGAAAACGAAACTGGGAATGAGCTTCATTTTTTTTTTCTTGCTTTTCCTTCTCTATCTCCCTTCTACCGAGAGTGGCTGTGGTTTAAAACGAAGAAAATTGGCAGATTTTCTGTTTTTAGAGTTTTTTCAGGAATTCGTGAAGCGCCATCAATCCAAGAAACAAATGCGGAAAACCACTGAAACGAAACTATTTTAAGGCATCTTAATTTCCCAGTTATGGTTGTCAAAAATCCAATTTTGCTTAACCAGATCCAAGGTTGCCTTATCTTCTAGTAATTTGTTAAAAGAGGAAGGAAGGTACTGGTTAGCCATTAGCCCAATTCCTACCGACCAACCATGGTTGGAAAATGAACCCAACAAATGTACTTGTATGTTCCAAATCCTCTTCAAAGGGCGGGCCCCCTTACCGGCGATTTGGACTCTTATTGTTCCCGTGAGCCCATGCCTGGATCTACCAAACCTCTATACCTTTGGTTCTTTGAAGGCGCCTATGCGACTACTCCAATCTAACTAGTTCAGATGGCTTTCTCTGGTATCGGACGGGAGAGGAATTAGCTGAACAACCGGAAGGAGAACAAACCACCCCGCATTCCTCATCCACACGTAATTCCGGCTCAGAACAGGTTGGTTCTGCCACAGTGATACCTGTTACACCCTCTGGTGCTCCGGTGATGTTTCCGGGCTGAACCGTGGTTCGGCACGTTGGGCAGTTCAAGTGAGAGTGAAGCCACATGTCGATGCAATCGACGTGGAATGTGTGTTCACACCTGGGCAAGACACGGCCTTTCTCGTCTTCTTGAAACCCCGACAAGCAAACGGCGCATTCTTGCAATGGGTCGTGCGTTTTAGAGCTGTAAACAAACGTTGGAAGAGCCTTTAAGATAGACAAGTCCAGTCCTTGGAGTGCATTACCGTCGGCAGTGAGGGGTAAAAGGTTGTTCCCGCGGTCACCGGCTGCCCCATGAGGTCGACGTCGGCGGGTGTCGTGGCGGAAGGAGAGCCATCGAGCGTATGTGTGGAAGCAAAACAAGATGAGCACAGCGGTGAGAGCAATGGTCACGGAGCAAAGCATAATTAGTCCATTAAGAGCGAAGCTTCTGTGATTTGCGGTGAGGCTTTTGGGTGGTTTTAGAGTCGTACCGGTGACGTCCATGGGAGAAAGACTACTCAAGTGAGAAGTGGCCAGTGGGCGATTACTATGATGTGTGCAATATTATATAACATTACAGGTCGCTAGTTGGCCGGAGAGAAAGCTTCGGGATGGTTTCTGTGTGCTGAACCGTTGGGTTAATGGTTGCGGGCGGGATTTAAAATTTTGTCGGTGTTTCTTCTTTTCTTTTCTTTTTAATCGGTGAAGTCGTAAAGATAATAATCATTTATTAACTGAGATATTATTTATTATTAAAAATTATTATATTTGATTTAGTTCCATTTTTCCCTTAAATTTCTTATTAAATCTCTATTTTAAATAATAATTATCAACAAAACAAATTCTATACATATTTCTATAGTTTAATTATAATTAAGTATTTAAGAGATTATAAAATTATTAAGTGTAGTTTTTAAATTTTATATTAAAAATTACCATATAATTTTTTAGTTAAAAAATTGAACAAATGTTAAATATAGAAAAAAGAATTGCGATAAATATTAATTAATGAAAAAAATAAAAATATTAGATTAATATAAATTAAATTATTATTAATATAGTGTTGGCACAAAAATTTATATTTTCTTAATTTCAAATTATTGTTAGAGAGGCAACAACTTCCTCGTTTTTCAGAAATTTTATACAGGTTTCAGTGAATGGATATTTTACCATTAATTTCAGAGTTTATAAAGAAAAAAGGTTTCTCTTTTGCTTTTCAAATATTCCCTTGACGTGATCGTGAAGTCCAGTCACTCAGACCCATATAATAACCTTTATGACATTCCAAGGTACACTTTTACTGTGTTCTGTCGTATCATTATGATTGCGGTTTTCACATATTAATAGTTATTTAGTTATTACCAAACCTTATAAATAGGTATGGGAATAATTTCTGATATGACAATCCTCGTCAATTTCATCATCAATCGGATATTATATTGTTTATTTTGTTACATTTGCATATGAATTTCCTCTTTTTTATTTTATTGTCTTGTTCCTTATGTAGTATATTTCACGTCGCAGCATCAGAAACCGTATTCGAGAGGAAACAATCGTCGTTGAATGTTTGTGTTCACATCTTTCTTGCAGCTAAGATGCTTCACTTTAATAATGTTCATGATTTTGTCTGGTAAGTTGGAGGAAAAGCTGATCACGAGTTGGATAGTTGTAGCTGTATATATATGGCAACTGTGTTTGGAGATATGTTACATAACCACATGCATGACTTTAAACATTTCTAAAGCTTTCTCGAGTATGCGCATTCATTCCATGTGGGTAAAGTGAAAAGGAAGGAAAGGGCACGACAACCTGACCCAAGTTGGTCTTTGCATGCATGAATGACAAACCATGCTCTGTGTTCTGGGGAAGGTATCTATCTATCGCCGACAGGGAAGATAGATCCATGTATCGAAATGTTAGTATTACTTCTAGAAAGAATTTTACCCTGTATTAATCATTCAGAATATAATTCAGGATTATGATTTGGTATTGTATCGATTCAATTTTAAAATATGACACGATCTCGAGATCTTGAAATTAAGAAAACATGATAGAAAGATTGATGTGCCAACACTACACAGTGATGTGTTGATATGATGTTTGTTTGACAAATGAGTATCTATCCACCTTTTCTTTGCTTTCACTGTTCGTACCCATCAACCCACATGGCGATTCGAGTAATCGGATAGCATTATGAGGTGGCTCCGGCCAAGTTCCGTGTTTTTAGCTCCTGGGAGGACACTGCGATGAAAAGTATGTACTCTGTGGGCATGCAACTTCCGACAATGCCTGTCCTCCCAACCCCACCGACAATCCTTTTACCATTGTAGTTTTTTTTTTTTTTTTCGTGGACGATTTCAATCCAATACCGAACTAATGTTAACATGTAAGACAAAAGGACCCATAAAGAGAAAGAAAAGAAGCATAGACTCAAGTGAAAGCCGAAGACCCGTTTTTTAAAGGCCATACATGCGGCCTTCTAGCTATACTAGATCAGTCACAAATAAAGAAGATGCTCCCAATCTGTATGGACGTCGTTTTGCTGTTTGTGAATACAAATTTTGGGCATTTGAAATTATTAGAAAGTTCTAATCTTTCAGGAGGAAAAATGAGAACCTACCATTTCCTCGAGAAGGAACGACCGATCCAACTATTACTGATAAAAAGAAAACAGTAATCTTTTATTTCTTTGTTTGCTTTAGGTACCACTTTCCTTTATTGACCAATCAAATCAACACATCACTACTGCTGGACAAATTTGAAGATTATTAAACAGATAAAATTCATAATTCTTTAATCTTCAAGATTTTAGGTGCAAAATATCTTAAAACTTTATTACAGAACTATAAGGTTGATTGGGCTCTTTTCCAGACTATTGGGCTCAGTTCAATTTGTTTCAAGTGTTGAACTGGTTGCTGTTGGGCGTTTGTCCTATTAATTCTGAAGTATTATTATACACAGATTTGTTTCCTTGTATGTCTTAATTTTTAATAGTTTCCTTGTATTAGTTAACCAATCAAATCATCTCATGTTTGCTGTTCGGCAACTATACATGGTCTCAGTAATTTCAACCGGATATTGGCAATCTGTACGGCAACACGGCGGAAAGTTCTAGGAGTCAAGAGGTATATTGGTCGGATATTCGTCTTGGATTCAATTAAGATTATTTTTTCTTCCGTTATTTATGTGTTTATAAGCACAGCTAACAAATCGAGAAGAAGAAACAATGGAGAATATAGAGCATTTGACAGTGGCAACCAATGGGATAAATATTCATGTAGCGTCTATAGGATCAGCCCAGTCGCCGGTGATTCTATTCATACATGGATTCCCTGAACTATGGTACTCATGGCGGCACCAACTCGTCGCTCTTTCCTCTCTCGGCTACCGTTGCCTAGCCCCTGACCTTCGTGGCTTTGGAGACAGTGAAGCCCCGGACCTGGTGAGTCAGTACACTGCCCTCCACATAGTTGGAGACCTTGTCGGTATTCTAGACTCGTTGGGGATCGAGCAGGTGTTCTTGGTTGGGCATGACTGGGGGGCCATAATCGCTTGGTTTGTCTGTCTGTTTAGACCAGACAGAATCAAGGCTTTGGTCAACACAAGTGTTGCCTTTATGCCCAGGAACCCACAGATAAACCCCGTGGAGGGGTTCAGGGCTCTGTTTGGAGATGGTTTCTACATCTGCAGGTTTCAGGTATGAATTAATGGTTTTTCCTTTTTCTTTTTAATAATATCCAGGGAAATGAACGTTAATGGTATTATTAAATATACCTAGGAACCTGGAGAGGCAGAACAAGAGTTTGCTCAAGTCGATACTCCAAGGTTGTTCAGGAAACTCCTGTCGGCCCGAGATTCAAAACCTCCATGTATATCCAGGGAGGTGGGATTCATGGGAGGACTTCCCGACCCACCAAGCTTGCCTCATTGGCTGACGGAAGAAGACATCAAGTACTACGCTACCAAATATGATCAAAGTGGCTTCACTGGAGGACTGAATTACTACAGAAATCTTAATCTGTGAGACCATCAATCATCAGTTCCACATTCATGGCTTCTGCCAGAAGATTACATTAACATGATGCTTACAAGAATACTGTAATTAATTTGAAAATCTGTGTGGATGGACTGACTGTTTTCCTTTCTCGGGCAGAACTTGGGAACTCACAGCGGCATGGACAGGAAAGCAAATCAAAGTACCGACCAAGTTTATCATAGGGGACCAGGATATTACCTATCATACACCTGGAGTTCAGCAATATATACACGACGGAGGCTTCAAAAAGGACGTTCCGCTTCTGCAGGAAGTGGTGGTGATGGAAGGAGTGGGCCACTTTCTCAATCAAGAGAAGGCGGAGGAAGTCAGCCAACATATTTACGACTTCGTCAAGAAGTTTCAGTTTTAGTTCTCGTATCTGCTCAAGACATGGGATTTTCATCATTCAATAATGCCAATAAATGATTCGCAGGAAACAAACCAATATTGTTCTTCCTTTCAAACACCAATTCATTTCTCCACTTCCACAACAACCACAAGCCTGCTCCAAATAAAACAGGCCATGGCATAGTGGAAACACCCAAATTGTAACTCAAATTAGAAGTTAACCATACTCTCAAGTTCGTTGAAAAGAAAAAACTCATACACTCCGGTGGTACTAGTTGTCGCCAAATATGACTAGGGAAAGCACAATCCCGCAACGCACGAACACTCGACTCCGGAACTAGTTTGCAATATGGACAACAATCATCAGATACAAATCCACGCCTGCTACATAATACTTTAGTGGGTAAGTGATTATGAGCCAACAGCCAAAGGAATGAGCGAATCCTCTCCGGACCAGGCCATCTCCAAATAACCCGTCATAAGCTTTTCTCATCACACAAGTCACTTTCCTTTAACAAATCATGAGCCGTGGAAGGGGAGAATTGACCATTAATGGTGAATTTCTACCGTAAGCAATTAGGAATACTAGAAGAATGTGGTGGCTGAATGTGCTCTTCTACATGGAGGGCATATATGACATTTGCTACTCAAGAGTGGTATTTGGTTTTTGGAAGATGACTTTTCTATTAAGGATACTTGGATTGAAGAGACCGGTTCGACGGAGACTTATGCCGCCATTCTAGTTTTATGTTCCAGGACCATGTGAAATTCATTTTTATCATTTCGTACACCTTGTCGGTGGGATCTGGAAACTAGTCAGAACCGTACAGTTTAGTTTAGCGAAGACAACCTTTTGCTTCCTGAATCCTTCTATTCAAGTTTTAACATAAACTTCGCTGTCATTTCGCATTATCCGAGTGCCGGAAATCGTCAGCCAGCGAAACAGAAAAAAGAAATGGAGAAAATAGAACACACTACAGTGACCACAAATGGGATAAACATGCACGTAGCATCCATAGGAACGGGCCCGGAAATCCTCTTCATCCACGGGTTTCCTGAGCTCTGGTACTCGTGGCGTCATCAGCTTCTCCCACTCTCCTCCCTCGGCTACCGTTGCATAGCCCCTGACCTTCGTGGCTACGGCGACACCGACGTGCCAGCATGTGCGAGCCAGTACACTGCCCTCCACATCGTGGGGGATCTGGTTGGGCTACTAGACGCTCTGGGGATACAGCAGGTGTTCTTGGTAGGACATGACTTTGGGGCAATAATTGCTTGGCATTTTTGCACGTTTAGGCCTGACAGAATCAAGGCATTGGTCAATTCGAGCGTCCCGTATATGCCCAGGAACCCACTAGTGAATCCAGTTGATGGGTTTCGGGCTTTGTTAGGTGATGATTTTTATATGTGCAGGTTTCAGGTATTTCGTTGATCTTCAATGATCTGGTACAAGATATTGCTGTCTTAGCTGGTGATGAGTGAAAAGAAGTAACAAAACACTGATAATCTTATTATATTCTGCAGGAGATCGGAGAGATTGAACAAGAATTTGCTCAATTCGATACTGCAAGAATTATGGCAAAAATTCTTGTAATGCTCCCGGAATCTGTGCCTTTGACACCAAAAGGAAAAGGGTTCAGTTCGCTACCCGACCCCCCTAGCTTGCCCACTTGGCTCTCGGAAGAAGACATCAATTACTATGCTTCCAAACTCGACAAAACTGGCTTCACCGGAGGATTGAACTACTATCGAGCCTTCAAACTGTCTGCTCCCCTCCCCGCAACTTGATTTCTTTTTTCTTCAACCCTGCCTTTGTTTCTTTTTTCTTTTCTTTGGTGATAATCTGATAATGCATTTATCGAAACGAGGTAATTACATTACAGAGCCACACTAGAATTGTGGCAATTTATAGATTGCTCTGTTGCCACGACTATTTGAGGTGCCTTGGCTCCCCTGGTTTGCATGCCAAGGCATTAGCAAAAGAACTGGGAAAGGGCTGTGGTAGATTCTAAGCCCTGTCTTTGTTTGGATGCATATATACTCTGTGTAGTGTTTTGTCACAGTCTATTTCCGGACTAGAAAAGAATATTCACCATTGTTTCAAAGCGAAATTGATTGATCTTGTTCCCATTATTGCAGAACCTGGGAGCTCACAGCAGCATGGACGGGGGTTCAAATCAAAGTGCCAGTTAAGTTTATCCTAGGTGACCGTGATATTACTTACCACTTTCCAGGCTTCAAAGAATATATACACAACGGTGGGTTCAAAAGGGATGTGCCGCTTTTAGAAGAGGTGGTTGTGCTGGAAGAAACTGGTCACTTCCTGAACCAAGAAAAAGCAGAGGAATTCAACAAACACATTTATGACTTCATTAAGAAGTTCTGATCAGCAAACTCCGATCCGGTCGGAATATGGTTATCTGTTTTTCCTTAATAAGCTCTAGACTTTGTACGAGGAAATTGATTATGTCATTTCCTGGCAGAAATTTAAATAAAAAAACTTTCTGTTTTTGCATAGTAAGGATGGAGGATGGATATCTCCAAGCAGTATCGATTCATATAATTTTAATGACACGTTGTAGGTTTTTTTTTTAATTTATATATATATATATATATATATAGGAGGAGAATGGGCCTGAATTTCCAGACTGCCAAAGGTCAACGGACAACCAAAGAGACGGAAACAGAAGATAATGGAGAAGATAGAGCACACAACGGTAGCCGCTAACGGCATAAACATGCACGTTGCATCGATTGGAACAGGTCCTGTGATCCTCTTCCTTCACGGCTTCCCTGAAGGTGACCGGGATATTAGCTACCACCTTTTCAAGGAATACATAAACAGTGGAGGCTTCAAGAAAGATGTACCGATTTTGCAAGAAGTGGTGGTAATGGAAGGAGTACACCATTTTCTCACCCAAGAGAAACCCGAGAAGGTCACCCAGCATATCTATGAGTTTATCAAGAAGTTCTGATAGCATTGATGTGTCATCATGGAAGGGATTTGATGTCTTTTTTCCTTTTTCAACAATGCCAATGTAATAAATATCCCTTCTATCGGAACGATGAATGCAAAATGTAAAAAAATAAAAATAAACAAAAATCTATGGATAAATACTTTTCTAATTTTTTTAAATTATTAAAATAATAATAATTTATGTTAAAAACATGTTTGTTTTTAGTATGTATTGTATTTGAATTTGATAATTAAATATAAAAATATGTTTTTAACATTAAATATATCAATTTATATTTAAATCAAATTTTATTATAATAATTATTAACTTTATTCATTTATCTTCGATAAATTAAATAAATAGGCTTATTACTGGATATTGAGAAAATAAATAAGAAAAATCTAACGGAAGTGGGACCCATCTTGATTGTTAAGAAGGAAGAAGGTATCCTACCGTAGACAGAAGAAGCGAGAACAGGAAGGAGATCATGGAAAATATAGAGCACACAACGGTAGCCGCTAACGGCATAAACATGCACGTTGCATCGATTGGAACAGGTCCTGTGATCCTCTTCCTTCACGGCTTCCCTGAGCTGTGGTACTCCTGGCGCCATCAGCTGCTATCCCTCTCTTCCCTTGGCTACCGCTGCATAGCACCCGACCTTCGCGGCTACGGCGACACTGATGTCCCCCCTTCGCCGACTCAATACACCCTACACCACGTTGTGGGGGACCTGATCGGGCTCCTAGACACATTGGGGATCGAGCAAGTGTTCTTGGTGGGACATGATTGGGGGGCATTCATCGCATGGTATTTTTGCTTGTTTAGATCTGATAGAGTCAAGGCCTTAGTCAACACAAGCGTTCCTTTTATGCCGAGGAATCCTGTTTCTAGGCCGATGCGGAACTTGAGGGCTATGTTTGGTGACGATTATTATATCTGCAGATTTCAAGTATTAATCGATTTTGCTGTTTGTTTAAATATTTCATCTCTCTTTTATTACAGTAGAACTTCATCGATGGTCTCTGTTTCATTTTTGGTAGCATTAAATCGGTTCCCATCCTCTACAATCTTTGATATTAATGGATCATATATGTGGACAGGAACCTGGAGAGGCTGAAAGATATTTCGCTCAAGTTGACACTGCAAGAATCATGAAGAAATTTTTAGTTTCTGCCTTTTCAAATCCAACTTTTATAACCAAAGATGAAGGACTCGATGCCATCCCTGATCCTCCCAGCTTGCCATCTTGGCTGACCGAAGAAGATATCAATTATTATGCTTCCAAATTCGACAAGACAGGCTTCACCGGAGGATTCAACTATTATCGAGCCATTGACCTGTATGTTTGGCTAGTATACATGTTGATATTTTACTGTCGGCTAGCTACTGATATGAATTTGGTTCAGCCAGTGCATTTATTGACCGATTAGAGATGAGCCATTTTCGATATAAAACCGATAGGAAAGAATGATTTGAGTATCAATTTATGAATTCGATTCAAAATTAGCAGGCATATAGGACGGCCTGGGGTTTCTTCTCTGGATAACATTCTGTGCCTATGAGCTAAAATTTAAGTTATTTCCATCCATTCTGCAGAATCTGGGAGCTGACAGCGCCGTGGAACAGGGCACAAGTTAAAGTTCCAACCAAATTTATTGTAGGTGACCTGGATCTAGCCTACAATAAGGACTACATAAACGGAGAAGACTTCAAGAAAAATGTACCCTTCTTGCAAGAAGTGGTTGTGATGGAAGGAGTACACCACTTTCTTATCCAAGAAAAACCCAAGGAGGTCAGCAGACATATATATGAGTTCATCAAGAAGTTCTAATACCATGAAGATGTTATAATTAATACCCACTTGCCTTCTATGATCTGCAAGTGGAATTTCATCTATGCTTACTATCTGTTGGTTTCTGGTAAATGTTTGAGAAATAACTCTTCTGGGTCTTGTAAATGTGCGAGCCTTGTTATACTCTCCTGTATTATGCTTGTTATCTATTTCAACGCATATTGCTACCCGCAATATTTTATATTTATGGATGCTTGGAATTGATCATCAAAGAAAGAGAAAGTATTCTTGTGTTTGTCCGATACTTCTAGTGGGGCCCGCCGAAAGAGGGTGACCTGAATTCAGGCTTATGAAACTCCCCATTTGAAGCCAGAGAGCAGCTGCAATATAAAATAGTTTCCAGTTTCCACTACCTAGAGGAAAAAAGGGTTGACACGAAGAGGAGATAGCAATGGAGAAGATCGAGCACACAACAGTGGCCACAAACGGCATAAACATGCACGTTGCATCGATAGGGTCAGGACCGGTTATCCTCTTCCTCCACGGGTTCCCGGAGCTTTGGTACACCTGGCGCCATCAGCTCCTTTCCCTCTCCTCACTCGGCTATCACTGCATAGCCCCCGACCTCCGTGGATTTGGCGACACGGACGTGCCGGCTGACAGGACCCAGTACACCTCGCTGCACATCGTGGGAGACATAGTGGGGCTGCTTGACGCGCTGGGGATTGAGCAGGTGTTCTTGGTGGGGCATGACTGGGGGGCTATCATAGCTTGGTATGTTTGCTTGCTAAGGCCTGATAGAATCAAGGCGTTGGTTAATATGAGCGTCGTGTTCCAGCCAAGGAATCCCCTCGTGACTCCGGTGAAGAGATTCAGGGAGTTGTTTGGCGATGATTACTATGTCTGCCGTTTTCAGGTGTGTGGTTGTTTCTCTTCGATTATCCATTTCCTATTCTTTTCAGTTTTATAGGATAAGAATCCCAATTCTTTTGAATTCCTTTTCCAATTGGGTGGCATACGACCTTGAAAGGCACACACACATGTGACCTGAATATCCATGTTTTGACAAGTTTCCTAACTTTTCTCATTGAGTAAACTTTCTGGTTAGGTACTCTTCCAGTCTGTTCTCTGTTGCTATAAATAGGAAGAGAGGGTTCAGTAGTATACTTTTTGATCTACCAAACTCCTAACTGCTATTTATGCCATTTCCCATTCTATTGCTTAGGATTTGGTATTCATATCAAAATCAATTGTGGGCTAAAACCTTCGGGTGGGTTTTCATCAAATGCACCTCAAATCTGTTCTTCTAAAAACATGTCTCTGGGTTACACGCAGGATGCTTGCTACATTACATGGGAACATCGTAATTTTAACTGTTCCTCTGCTAATTCTGTTAAGATTATGTAATTGTGCTGCAGGAACCTGGCGAGATTGAAGCAGACTTTGCGCAAGTAGATACTGCAAGACTGCTGAGAAGATTTCTTGCATCTCGAAGTTCAAAGCCGCCTCGAATACCTAAAGAAGGTTACAGAAGTCTCCCCGATGTGCGGAATTTGCCTTCCTGGCTATCACCAGAGGATGTCAATTACTATGCTAACAAATATAACCAGTCTGGCTTCACCGGAGCGTTGAACTACTATCGATGTTTGGACCTGTATGCTCTATCCTCCACAGATGTTCTTGTTGAATTTGATATTGTAGTTCATCTTCCGTTGCTTTGTTTGTTGCAGGACCTGGGAATTAACAGCACCATGGACGGGACTACAAATCAAAGTACCTACTAAATTCATTGTGGGCGACCTGGACGCTACATATACCGTACCGGGGGTTAAGGAATATATAAACAATGGTGGCCTCAAGAAATATGTTCCATTCCTGCAAGAGGTAGTGGTCATGGAAGGAGTAGCTCATTTTCTCAACCAAGAGAAGCCAGAGGAGGTCAGTGCGCATATTTATGACTTCATCAGGAAGTTCTGAATAGCACTTTGTACTTCTGCTTGGATCTGCCCCCTAGTTCTGGCCAACAATTTGTGCCTCATACGAATAATTTGTCTGTGCTAAGAAATAATTCAGGTTGCACTGCCTGGCTTCAAGATTATTATTACTCTGTTATCTCCTCAGTAATAAACAAATACACATCCTCCTATGACCATGGAAGTAGAGCAATCGAAGGGTCAACGGAACCTAGTAATCGAACTAAAGATATCTCAGATTATGACAAAGGCTGTAACAGTTTAAGAAAACACAGCCCTAGCATTATCGGCTACACAACCATCGAATAATGGGCACAAAAAACTGATCATCCTTGATAAACAACAAAATCTGTTTGCTTAAGATCAAAATATTCTGAAAAAAAGACTACCAAGTCATTAACTCACCATTCTAAGACAGTATTTCATACGAGATGATGAAAGAAGAAATAAAACAAAGCAGACCGGCAAACTGATATATAGAAGAAGCACTTGATTGAAATGAGTTGGCTGATTCGTATTTTGTGGATAAGTGAGCCAACTCAAACCCTGAAGCCACGGCTGTTTCTTCTTCCTCTAGCCTTCTCGAACTTCCTCCCCTTTGATCGTACATAGGGTTTGGTATGACTGTGTGGCACACCAGGAGCTGGTCCAAAATGCTTCACTGCTTCACGAGCGTTCTTCGGACCTCTAAGGAGAACCTGCAGTTCTTAGCCATTAGATCTCTCTGTCTAATGAAGCATTCGAGACAGAATACCAACTACAGAGAGAAGAAGTAAATTACATGCTCCTTCCAGAATTCTGCCACTGCCAATGACCTCACCAACCAAATTCATCTATATGCACATCTAATTTATGCATAGGCATACATTTACATAACCATGAATCAACACTCCAAACTCTGGAAGTCGGCAAGCATATGCAAATGGCATCTAACCTCCTCTCATAGTTCTTATTCATGATTTCATGCAATATAGTACAAATAGTATAGGATCCAGCTAAGGATAACATTTGGGTCCAAATGACAGGCCCAGAAGATTGCAATCACCAGTAATTGTTTTTTTCTTTATAAATCACAGTCCAGAATTCTATTCAGTATCAGATAATTAGAGATTCAAACTTGCACAGAACAGCAAGCATTGCGAAAAGTGAATGAAGTCATAAGCATTGCTAAATATGAATGGAGTCATAAGCATTGCTAAATATGAATGGAGTCATAAGCATTGCTAAATGTGAATGGAGTCACAAGCATTGCAAAATGTGAATGGAGTCATAGGCATTGCAAAATGTGAATCGAGTCATAAGCATTGCAAAATGTGAATTGAGTCATAAGCATTGCAAAGTGTGAATGGAGTCACAAGCATTGCAAAATGTGAATGGAGTCATAAGCATTGCAAAATGTGAATGGAGGCATTACTTATCAAATCACTTACAGTGTTCTGACCGAGAGGAGCTCGGAGCGCAAGCTGATCAAAGGTCAAGCATTCACCACCAGCCTTCTCGATCCTGGCCCTTGCGGTCTCAGTAAATCTCAGAGCAGTAACCTTGAGAGCAGGGACTTCATAAACTCTAATATCGTCAGTGATAGTCCCAACAACCACAGCAATCTTACCATCCTGACGATTAAAGCAGACCAGAAAAAAAAATCAGAAGGCAAAAGCCCAAACACGATTCAAATGCCTACAACAACCTCAGGGACATAGAGTTAAACCTTGCCCTGCATATAAGTAATCAAACGAGAAAGAGAGAGCGGAGTTTTGTTGATCTTGCTCATGAACAGACGCTTCAGTATCACGGCATTGAACTTGCTCCCAGTCCTCCTCACCAGAAACCGGTACAACTGTAAACGGATCCATAGCATGTGTAACTAATCGGAAAAGTAAAAGAAAATCTATGCCTTGAAAAAAGAGAGAGATGCATACCTTGACGAGAAGCTTGAGGTAGATATCGTCGGACTTCGGGGCAGTCCTCTTGGTCTTCTTGCTCTTGCCGCCAGCCTTCAAGTCGATACCCTGAAATTAATCGTAATGTCAAGCATAACTGAACACGAAAGACAGTAAACTGCAAATAATGCTTAGGGTTCAGGGGCGAAGGAGATAGACCATTGTTGCTCTTGTTGGCGTTCCTCGGCTGCTACTCGGCTCGACTGCGAAGAATAAAAAGAATCCTACTAGGGTTTACGATTATGTTAAGGAGGGTGGAGCTGGGTTTTGTTATTGTGCTTCTCAGTACATCGCTTTCCAATGAGCCCCTGGCATCAGCCGTCAGATTCTAGAAAAAAAAACTAGGTGTCTTGAAACGACTTGTCGTTGTGAGTTTAGGATTTATTCTAGCGGCCTTGTTATTTTTAACTGGACTTCCACATTGGATTGTTAAGTTTGTGTGAATCAGTGAATGTATATATTTATTTATATATATATTTCTTTTATTTTATTATATTTTCAAAATCACACCAAATCTAAAATATCAAATTTACGATGATAAACTATACTAAATGCTCAATTTCAAATTATTATACTACTTTTTATATATATTAATTTCAAATAAATCCAAAAAATGGGAATGGCAGGGATCAAATTATTAGTTAACGTTCTTCTCTCGTGGGTTAAATTTCGAGGCAGAAGCTGCAGAGAAGTGAAGCAGTGGAAAGAAAAATGGGCAGCAGCAACAGACAAAAGGGAACGACGTTCTTGGAGGTTGGAGCTGATGGTGTGGCGATCATCACCCTCCATAACCCGCCTGTCAACTTGCTCTCCGTTGATGGTGCTTTTCTTCACTATTGCTCTTTTCCGAACTCTCACTGAGTTCCTTATCTCATCTTACTTCACTGGGTTGACTGGTCCTTGCGTTTCTTGTTGTTTTGAGTCGTTGAATGGTTTGAGTTGCTTCTTAGCTGAATTTGGTTTTCGTTTTATTGCAGTTATGCTCAGCTTAAAGGAGAGCAGCGAACAAGCTCTACAAAGAGAGGATGTGAAGGCAATAGTCATTACCGGTAAGCATCAAGAGTTGGTACCAATTTTAGCTGGGTTTAGGGATTCAAGAGTAAAAATAGTTAATATATCGATTTATTTGAGCAGGTTCAAATAGTAAGTTCTCTGGAGGTTTTGATGTAGCTGCTTTTGGACGAAAGGGTGAGTAGGAATACTGTCTTTCTTAATCATAATGCTATATTCTCGGTACCGGTAATAGTGGTTGTGTTGATAAGATTTAAACTTCCCTTCTCAGTGAATAACGTGTAAATATTGCAGCGGGGCGAGAAAAACTTGGCTATTTTTCAGTAGATTTTATCACTGACTCTTTGGAAGGTACTGATCTTTCAATGCATGGTCGATGTTGTGTATGTCTTATAATTCATGAGTTCATATACTTCGAATTTTTGCCTTCCAGCCGCAAGAAAACCTTTAGTTGCTGCAATTGATGGCCCTGCCTTGGGAGGTGGATTGGAGATTGCGCTGGTATGTTTAGAAAAGATTGATTATCTAGATCGTGTGAGATGTGTTTGAATTGATGCAACTTTGCTTTTAGGCTTGCCATGCTCGTGTATCTACTCGTTCTGCTCTACTAGGACTACCTGAACTTCAGTACGGAATTCTTCCTGGTTGGGGAGGTAAAACTGTGTTTTGCTTTACATTGTTTTATGACAATGGCATCCTTAGATTTTGTACATTTGACAGTCTTGAATTTTCTTTGGGGTCATCTTTGACTGGAATTTATTGGTTTAGGTCGATTCCACCTGAAAAATTACCAGAGGCAACACCTATTGGTGGTGCATTCTTGTCACGATCCTCATATTTTGTTTGTTATCCCCTCTTTGGGAGAAAAATCTAGTTCGCAATTTTTCAAGCTAAATTCTTGTTTCAGGGACACAGCGGCTTCCACGCCTTGTTGGTCTTTCCAAAGCTCTTGAAATGATGCTGGTAACTTGTTGCTATTATTTCTCCAACAGCAAGTAGCAATATTGTTGGCATAATGCAGGCTTCTTTTTCTGCATTTAGGCCTTCATAGCTTCTTGGGTTTATTCTCTTAAGTATTCTTTCTATCCAGATGTCTAAATTGGTAAATGGGGATGAAGCTCAAGGGTTGGGCTTTGTGGATGCTGTAGCTTCTAGAGAAGATTTGGTTGATACTGCACGTTACTGGGCCTTAGATATATATAATTTCAAGAAACCTTGGGTTGCTAGCCTTTACAGAACAGACAAATTAGAGCCCCTAGCAGAAGCTAGATTAATTCTCAAGTTTGCCAGACTTCAGTCACAAAAACGTACACCAAACCTCACACACCGTTTGGTTTGTATTGATGTCATCGAACAAGGTTTGGTGTCTGGTCCCCGTGTTGGACTATGGAAGGTACTGTTGTCCTTATGATTTTTGCTGCTCTAATATTTTTCCAGTTTTTTGTTTCCTACCTTAACACTGTAATGAGCCCATTTGTGGTACTTGGCAGGAGTCTGCGGCTTTACTGGAACTTCGACAATCAAGCACTTGCAAGAGTCTGGTTCATTTCTTTTTTGCCAAGCGTGTTACCTCCAAGGTTTGGGGAAAAAAAATTCTTTATTTATAAAGTTTCATTGGGTGAAGGCCTATCATGATAATCTGAGAAATATACTTATTTGGTTCAAGGATCTTGGGTCACTTTGCCCCTGCTAATGTATATTCGTTGATTGGTTTACAGATTCCTGGGATTACTGACTTAGGCTTGGTGCCTAGGAAAGTAAAAAGGATTGCTGTTGTTGGAGGAGGATTAATGGGTTCTGGAATTGCGACATCTTTCATTCTTAGCAATTTCCAAGTTGTACTGAAAGAAGAAAATTACAAGTCTTTAACAGCTGGGATTGACAGAATCAGAGGTGAGGGGAAAATATTGGCTTCAAATGAATTTCTTTTCTTTTTTGGGTCTAGAATTTATATATTGCTGATTATTGCTCATTTTTCAGCAAATTTGCAAAGTCGTGTTGAGAAAGGGAGTATGACCAGGAAGGCACTTGAAGAAGCACTTTCTCTCTTGGAGGGAGTAACGGACTATAGAAGTTTTGGTGACTTGGATCTGGTTATAGAGGTATGTCCCAATGCTGACCACTAGTATGATTACTTTAAAGTTGATTTCACTTAACAAGGTAGTTGCTGCCCCAAAGGTGGACCTTGTTATTAACAAATGTGTTGGTTTATCACTTTATCTCAGTACAGTCAATGCATGTACAGGAATGCTTCAGCAAAATCTATGTGCCTAACTTGAGTTTACTTTCAACTGAATATCTTGTTGAATTATCTAAATTGTAACTGCGTGAGCTTTACTACTTGATCTAGAGTTAAATTTGAAAACTTCCACAATGGCTTAATCGTAGGTCTAAAACCTACTGTTCATTAGCATTGCAAGATTTTCTGCTAGAAAGATGAAGGTGCATATATAACTTAAAGATAGCTTCCGTATAATTGGATTTTACTTAGCAATTGGCTGACAATTGCTATCCTTAAAGGAGTTATTTTTTAGTGTATGCCTGTCCTGAAGAGTGAACTCAGTGTCTGCAGCCATATTTATGTTTTCTGATGTTCTTACCAGGCAGTAAATGAGAACGTTTCTCTAAAGAAGCAAATTTTTTCAGACCTTGAAAAATGTTGTCCACAGCACTGCATATTTGCTAGCAATACTTCCTCGATCAACTTGAACCTTAGTGAAATGACAAAGTCCCAGGATCGTGTTGCTGGTGCAAATTTCTTTAGGTAGTATATGGTTGCATGCCTCAATATTTTCTCCTCTGGTAATAAATCTGGTTACTCATGGACATGTGATGATGATGCAGTCCAGCTCACATCATGCCACTAATGGAAATTGTGCGTACTGAGAGGACATCTCCCCAAGTAATTGTTGACTTGATAGATGTTGGGAGGAAGATA
This sequence comes from Passiflora organensis, assembly GCA_019739055.1. Classification (NCBI taxonomy): domain Eukaryota; kingdom Viridiplantae; phylum Streptophyta; class Magnoliopsida; order Malpighiales; family Passifloraceae; genus Passiflora; species Passiflora organensis. Next base: position 121,314 of record JAEPBF010000075.1, on the reverse strand, counting down.
AAGAAAACTCCAATTGTAGTAGGCAATTGTACAAGCTCTGCAGTGACGCGATTGCTCTTTCCTTACTCTCATGGAGCATCATTGCTTGTTGAACTTGGTCTGAACATCTATAAGATTGATCAGGCAGTTATGAAGTTTGGATTGCCAATGGGTCCATTTAGGTATTTCTGGATGTACCATTTTCAATATTCTAGATAAATTAATCTAATTAATCAAGAAAAAATGAAGTATTATTGGTAATATGAGGAAACAATCCTCCATTCCACATAAGCTCCTGAAACCAACACCAGATTCTGATATGAATGAACCCACTAACTTGTTCTCATGGAGTTCCATAAACTCCAGAGATTTTCTTTTCTTGGCAAATTGGCTAATGAACTTTCTTTTATAATGCAGAATGATGGATCTTGTTGGTTTCAAGGTTGCCATGGCAGCAAGGCTTCAATTCATTGAGAATTTTCCAGAGAGATACCATCAGTCAATGTTGATTCCAGTGATGCAAGAGGATAATAGAGCAGGTTCGCCATTTTGCTTATTTTGTCATTATAATTGCAGAATTTGAATAACTGCTATTAAGCCTATTGACTTTCAAAATTCCTCTCTCCCCCCTGGTTTCTTTCTTAAACTAACTTCTGATACAGGTGAAGCTACTGGAAAGGGTTTCTACATATATGACAGCAATCACAGAGCTACCCATGATCCTGCCATTTCAAAGTATGTAGACAAGGCACGAAATATTTCTGGAGTTACTGCTCGCCCAGAGGTATATATCTATCCCCTCACGCATTTGTTTTAACATTTCCTTTCTCCAGAAAAAAAAAATCATTTTCATCAAATGGAATGTGTCTAATTTCTCTATCTCGTAACTCGAAATGATGGCAGGTTTGAGAATGGATCCATCTGCTTAGTTCAGTTGTTTTAATCGATAAAGCTCAAATATCCTCTCTGACTTCTCATTCAACATGGATGCAGTTATTGAAGTTATCTGATCAAGACATAGTTGAGATGATATTATTTCCTGTTGTGAATGAGGCCTGTCGTCTTCTCAAGGAAGGAATAGTTGTCAAGGCGTCTGACCTTGATGTTGCTGCTGTAATGGGCATGGGGTTTCCATCATATAGGTAGGTTCCTCTGAATGTGCATGTCTCCTGTAATTATACCTACGATTATACCTTCATTTTGAGATAATAATCATAAAAAATTGTTTTAGGGGAGGGGTTATGTTTTGGGCTGATTCACTTGGGTCCAAATATATATGTTCAAGATTAGAGGAATGGTCGAAGATGTACGGAGCATTCTTCAAACCCTGTGCTTATTTATCAGAAACAGCATTCAAGGGGATGCCTCTGGTAAGAAGCTTATCTCCTTCCAACTTGAACTTTGTGATGCAATCTTTTATTCCATAATGAGTGAATTGCTGTATGAGTTAAACTGATGCAGGCAAACATGGTCCAAACTAAGTCTCAACTGTAACCAACAAGGATTGGTCCGGACAACAATTGACAACCGTAACAGAACATGTGCGAGTCAATACGGAGTCGGTTTTTACCGAATATGTGATAGACTACTGTGCCAACACGATATAGAAATACTATTAATTTCCAGTCCAATTCTAATATTTACTTTCTATATGGAATTATTGATGAGGAGGAGCTGGAGAACATGTGCTGCTATGATGGATAGCATTATTGTATTGTTTCTTTCTTTTGTTTAACCAGACTGACAGCGCAACCTTGGTTACCAAGCAAGTTCCTTTTGTGGGTCAGGTTTTATCCAGCTTTTGGTTGGCCTACCTGCAACCCAAACCGGGTTCACAGCTTTTTCATTCCAATCCCACCGGTATGACACCGATGCTTTTCGTATGGTTGTAATTCCCGGAAAATTTCCACTAATGTTGGATTCCAGAATATCCCGAACCTTGGAATTAATGGATGACAAAGAAGTCTTAATGACATTTGGATGTCAAATCTAAGGTTATGTGAATTCAAGTATTCGGCTAATCATTCTCTTAATCTTCAAGTAAAGGTATTGCTTGTGGGAGAGAACTAATACCTTTCAACCGTGGCTGACAGGTACAGAACCCCAGGTTTGGTAAAGCCGAACCAGAGTCTTATTTATATATATATATATATACGAGTCGTCGAGTCGGACACCGTTTCGGCCGGAACGAGTCAGGCTGTAAAAAAAAAGGGTCAAACAACTGTCGTTTTACCTCGCAAGCGGACCAAGGGAATTCCCCCAATCAGTGCGGAGTTGGAGATATTAGTCAAAATTTTACCCAACTTTCTTACCCTTTTCTCTTTTGTCTAATTTGTCTAAATAACTGATAACAGCGCTCTCGATCGGTTTATTACTATCGTCAACTCTATTTCTTGTCCTTCCATTCTTCCGGTAACCGTGACAGTTACCAACGCGATATACCAAAGAGGGAAGAAATGAACACCGGGAAGCACCGCCGGAAAGTGAACCCGACCGCCAATGGTGACGCGGACAACTCCGCCGAAAAGCAAGACCAGCTTCTCCTCTCCGCGGTCATATGCAACGGCGAAGACCTTGGCCCATTTGTCCGCAAGGTCTTCGCCTCGGGCAAGCCAGAGACCCTACTCCACAGCCTACGTCGCTTCGCGCGCTCCAAGGAGTCCGAGATCGAAGAGGTCTGTAAAGCTCACTATCAGGACTTCATCCTAGCCGTCGATGACCTCCGCTCTCTCCTGTCCGACGTCGATTCGCTCAAATCTTCCCTCTCCGACTCCAACTCGAAGCTACAGTCCGTTGCCGGGCCCCTTCTACAGTCTCTCGACGAGTATCTCGAGGCTCAGACGGTGTCTGGGAATGTTACCTTAGCTCTCAATATGATTTTCTCATGTATTAAGGTCTTACAGCTTTGTTCAAGTGCGAATTATCATTTGTCTAGCGGTAGTTTCTATATGACATTGAAATGTTTGGTTTCGATTGAAAACCAATTTTTAGATAAGACGCCATCGTCTACGTTAAAGAGAATGCTGGAGAAAAAGATTCCGGAGATCCGATCGCATATTGAGAGGAGGGTGAACAAGGAGATTGGTGATTGGTTGGTGGAGATTCGTGTTGTGAGTCGGAATTTGGGGCAACTGGCTATTGGCCAAGCTTCCGCTGCTAGGCAGAGAGAAGAAGATTTGAGGATTAAGCAGAGGCAAGCCGAAGAGCAGAGCAGACTCAGTTTGCGGGACTGTGTTTATGCATTGCAAGAGGAGGAGGATGAAGATGGGGCTAGTGTCGGAGAGGATAGTGATGGAGCGAGTGGATTGTTAGGGTTTGATCTGACTCCGCTTTACAGGGCTTACCATATACACCAGACGTTAGGGCTTGAGGACAGGTTTAAGCAGTATTATTTCGAAAACAGGAAATTGCAGTTGACTTCGGATTTTCAGGTTTCTTCCATGACTCCGTTTCTTGAGTCTCATCAGACTTTTTTTGCACAGATTGCTGGTTTTTTCATTGTGGAAGATAGGGTTTTGAGGACAGGAGGAGGATTGATTTCGAGGATTGAAGTTGAGAACCTGTGGGACACAGCTGTTAGTAAGATGTGTTCGGTGTTGGAGGATCAATTTTCTAGGATGCAGACTGCAAATCATCTTTTGTTGATTAAAGATTATGTGAGCTTGCTAGGAGTGACATTGCGTAGATATGGGTACCCTGTAGATGCATTGTTGGACGTATTGAGTAAGCATAGGGATAAGTATCACGAGTTATTGTTGTCAGACTGTCGGAAGCATATTGCAGAGGCACTTGCTGCTGATAAGTTTGAGCAGATGTTGATGAAAAAAGAGTATGAATACTCTATGAATGTTCTTTCTTTTCAGTTGCAGACATCAGATATCATACCAGCATTTCCATTTATTGCACCTTTTTCATCCACGGTACCTGATTGTTGTCGAATCGTGCGGTCTTTTATTGAAGATTCAGTGAGTTTCATGTCACATGGTGGACAACTTGAATTCTTTGATGTTGTTAAAAAATATCTGGACCGGCTATTGAGTGAGGTTTTGGATGGAGCTTTGTTGAAACTGATCAGTTCATCAGTACATGGGGTGTCTCAGGCTATGCAGGTAGCTGCAAATATGGCCGTCTTCGAACGTGCTTGTGAATTCTTCTTCCGTCATGCCGCACAGCTTTCGGGCATTCCCTTGAGAATGACAGAGAGGGGTAGGAGGCAGTTTCCGCTGAATAAAGCTCGTGATGCAGCGGAAGAGATGCTCTCTGGGTTGCTTAAACAAAAAGTTGATGGTTTCATGACTTTGGTTGAGAATGTAAATTGGATGGCTGAGGACTCTACGTCCACTGGAAATGAATATGTTAACGAGGTCATAATATATCTGGAGACTTTAGTTGCTACTGCTCAGCAGATATTGCCAGCCAGTGTTCTTAGAAGAGTTTTACAAGACGTTCTTTCTCATATTTCAGAAATGATTGTCGGGGTTCTGTACGGTGACTCTGTCAAGAGGTTTACTGTAAGTGCTATAGTAGGGGTTGATGTAGATATCAAACTGTTGGAATCTTTTGCAGATAATCAAGCCTCCTTATTCTCCGAAGGGGATGCAAATCAGTTGAAAACAGCACTCGCTGAGGCAAGGCAATTGGTTAATTTGCTTTTAAGCAATCATCCTGAGAATTTTCTGAATCCTGTCATTAGGGAGAGGAGTTACAATGCGTTAGACTACAGGAAAGTAGTTGTAATATCAGAGAAGTTGAAGGATCCCTCAGATCGGCTATTTGGAACATTCGGCAGCAGAGGAGCCAGACAGAACCCCAAAAAGAAATCTCTGGATGCATTAATAAAAAGGCTCAGGGACCTTAGCTGATTTGGAAGACAGTTGTACGTATGATCCTTGTTTGTCACTTCACCTTTGGTTATCATACTTATATTATTTGTTTCCGGATTTTTCTTCTGGTTGTATCAATGTATTGAAAAAAGCCTTGCTTTTGCGTCTATGATTCCTATACAAACCCATCAAATTGTTTTATTAAATTCTTCCAAGCCAAGTTACACAGAAACGAATGTTGTTACTCGTTGCTTATGATTTTCTTTTAAACTTATTGTTTAATAATTCGGTTACAGTTGAGATCACCCTTCTCTCCCTCAATTCTCCCAGCGCAAGACTTGGGATCACATTTTGAACTAAAATCATCGCTGTTGCGCTGCTAATTGGGAGAGGTGCTCACTGGACTTGATGTCCAACGGCTAGACTTCAACTGTTCTAGGTGGAAGAGGGAGGTCATTGTTCTGCCTCGTAACTCATACTCTAGTCCATCATGTGGTTGAAGTCCATGCTCACGTTTAACTTTTCATAGAAAGATATATAGACACTTTCCTTAAGATAACCTGGATTCTGTCAGTTTGATGACTTCTGTATTCACGCTGCTAGTTGTTAGCCGTCTTTTGCATTGTCTTGGTTTGGTTCTTCCACCTTATGCCATGTTATCTATTCTTAGTCGGACAATGAATGATTTCATGCTATAGATGAAACATATTCACCGTTTTCAACTGTGTTATCAAGCATATGTGGTTTATTTGACAGAAAATCTGTGTATATGAGATGATGAATTGTCTACTGCTATGCCCTTTATGTAGATCAAAGTGCTAGATTTACTAACAGATAACTTAGATTTATTATTATTAATTTTCGAATAGTATGGTTGGAGTTAGATCTTTACAAGGTGAACCACATCCTTGAGGTTTCCACATCCTTGAGGTTTCCACATCCTTGAGGTTTTAGGTCAGTCAGTCCAATAATCACTATTGCCAAAAAAGAGCTACTAAAGTAAGATATGAAGCACATTATGTTATGCCTTGTGAAAACTAAACTATAGTTGTAGGCAGAACAAAAGGTGGAAAAAAAAATTAAGGAGAAAGACTCAACCTTCCAGCTACCAAACACTTGTCATTGGTAAACAACTCATCAAACTCCAGTTATGTGGACACTGAGAGCTAATATATGGGCTGAGTTATGGTATATGACAGACTCATCTCTCTATAATGGCCTTTGTTAGTGCAATTCTCCTCTTGCTCACCTTTTCATCCCCACTTGTTTCTACTAGCCAGACACCAACAGCGTATGAAGTTCTCCAGGAATATAACCTCCCAGTCGGTCTCCTTCCCAATGGGGTGACAGGATACAACTTGGATAACTCCACTGGTATCTTCTCGGCTTATCTCAATGGCACTTGTGAATTTCATTGTGGGTTTTATGAGTTCAAGTACAGGTCTACCATCACGGGTATTATAGCCCAAAAAAAGCTCTCAGAATTAACAGGTATCAAAGTTAAGGTTTTCGTTTCGTGGCTTAAGATTAGTGAAGTGTCCCTCGAGGACGACGATCTGGAATTCTCTGTTGGCTCCATTTCTCCAGAGTTTCCTGTGCGTAATTTCTATGAAAGCCCTACTTGTGGATGTGGGTTTGATTGTCTTAACCATGTTAACTTGAGAAAGATGAAGATTGACGCTCCTCTGTCTTCTTCTTCCTAGTTTAAACGAGGCAAACAGAGTTATGTCCTACTATTTGAATTTTAAAAATAAAATAAACATTAAAACAACAAAATTTCCAGAATTCTGGGCCTTGCAGCCCGCCAAATCAATGTTCTAGGGCCCATTAAGCCCTGGAATAGGTGACTTAACTATGTCCCCCGCGTGTAACCTAGTCAACACCCGCCATTCCGCCAACTACTAGTTAAGCAGAGTTTGGTACCATTGTCAAAAAATACCTACTAATAGACTCTACCCATTAGAACGCCACGTGAGCTACCATATTAATTTTCCAACAACGACGTAACTAACCGCTATCCATCTACTTCATAGAAACGCTGTCGTATTACTTCCTCCTCTTAGACATTTCGTCTATATAACGGCATGAAAAGAGCAGGTTCATGGAAGACAAAAAACGAACAAGATTTTCTTCTACAGAGAAAGAGAGAGACGCAAGTTATCGGGTATACTCTACTGACAGTAGTGATGTCGTTCACGGCCAGTTCCGTCGTCGTCCTTCTGCTCCTCCTCCTCTTATCCTTTGTCGGCAACTCATCGCCGTCTCCCGGCGCCACTACCACCAGCGGGAATGACGAATCCTTGTCGGTCTACGAAGTTCTGGCCTCCTACAACTTCCCTGTCGGTCTCCTTCCTCAAGGGGTTTACGGCTACGAATTGAACCGGACCACTGGCCAGTTCCGTGCCTTTCTGAACGGTTCGTGCAGTTTCTCTCTGGAAGGATCTTACGATCTGAAATACCAATCAACTATCAGTGGTTACATTAACCAAAACAGGCTCACGAATCTGAGCGGGATTAGCGTGAAAATCCTTTTCTTTTGGGTTAATATCGTGGAGGTCACTAGAAATGGAAACGAGCTCAAATTTTCTGTGGGGATTGCGTCTGCGAGCTTCCCTATCGACAATTTCTACGAATGCCCGCGCTGTGGTTGTGGATTAGATTGCGTGAGTAGTCATATTCAAAAGCCGCCTGTAAGCAAACTTAGAACCAACCCTTTTGTTTCCTCACTTTAAGGGTTTTCTTTAAAAGAATTATGTGTTGTACTATCTTTTGATCGATGTAGAATGGGAATGTCAATGAAGCCACATTTTCTATAAACCGCGTATAATTGAATTGGGCTTTGCTTATTCATGCCGATAATGTTGTACGTTTTGATGCTAGGGATAGTTATATGCAAAATCCGGCATTTTGATATGGATTACTGTGCGTGGATGGATGTTTACTGAATGGGCTTTTCTTTTTGTGCATGTCCTCTTATTTCTGCTGCATAGACACTTTGGTTTCATATCATGGCATTAGTGAAGTTAGAAATGGTTGTCAATCATGGCCGTCTACTTGCATTTGGATATGTGAAGTGTAGCTTAGGGGTATTATTTCCTTGTAAAGAAATCTTAGAATGAGAGTCTGAAGAGAATATTCAGTGAGGTCTACAGGCTGAAGCAACCAAGACATACTTAAGTTTCAGCTTTGCTAAAAGAAATTCTTTTAGGACGTTGAATGCAAACTGCTTGCTTGTTTACAGATTGGACACTGGTGGTGAAATAGATATTTATCTCATTAATTCTGATGGTCTCATGGTGGAGTTGTGTAAAGGCTGTCATCATGTTGGTACTTGTAGCGACTTTGATGTGTATATGGAGCGTGGTTGACAGGATGTGGGGAATTCCATAGGAGCAATTGCATATTGTCGTTCTTCCTTTGCCTTTTGTAGGCAACCACTATTCCACAAAACTGCAAGTACTTGCTGGTGTCGTGGGTTTGAGTTTTTTGGTACTGAACATCCCTGTAGTTTCACTTGGGTGCCTCATTGCCAATAGGTCTAAAGTAGTGTTTAGGTCTCTCTAGCTCAACTAAACACCACCGAAGTTGTTGTTATCTAGCAAGCAGGAACCCCTTCCGTTGTTATCACACTTACAACTACCCTATCCGCAGCATTTTGATATTCCAGAAAAGTCTAGCCTATGAATTTATCCATATCAGTGTTGAGAGCTCCTGATTTGAGTTGGTTCTTAAGAAGAATTGTTGACATTGTTTAGAGTCATGCCTGGGAATGGCTTTTGTTTGATGGCTTGTTAATTCCATGAAATGGGTAGTTAATTGAAAACATGTAAACAGCAGTTACCATTTAGTTTCTTCTTCCAAGCTTTCCTTGTTTCCTAGATTGTTGCTTCTCGCTTCTCAAGAGATTGACTGTTAGTTGGATCTCTGTCTAATAGTGCCTTGACTATCGGATGAGGGGAGATTTGGAGACACTTGGGGAATTCTGCTGACCGTTAGGATCTATAGTGTATTTTGGACTTGGTGTTCTTGCTGAAGCTGTTTAAAGTTATCTGGCCTGTCAATATCAGTAACGGATAAGCACACAAAAGTTTCTACCTTGGCCTGTGTATCAAGTTAACGTGATGTGGGTTGTGTGGAAAATGAAACTTTCCGGCCTGAGAAGTCCAAGAACGTAAGAAAAGAGGGACAGATTACCTACAGAGATGAATATAATAAACTAAAAAAGAATGCGGTGAGCGTGGATCGAACACGCGACCTTCAGATCTTCAGTCTGACGCTCTCCCAACTGAGCTATCCCCGCTCGTTGGGAGATTCTAATTTTAATAAAATCTGTCTAAGAGATCATATAGGTTGCTTGCTGAATTTAGTTCTGGAAGCCTCTAAGTCAGCCCAGCTCATGTAACATATCTACACTGACGGATCCTTTGATGAGTTTGAGAATACAAGGCCAGAGATTTATTTTTTTAAAAGGAGTATTGATTCGTTTTAAAGAGGGGGTATTGACTCCTTTTATTATTGTCTAGTGCAAAAATCTCAGAAACATAGTTTATATAGTATCAGATCTTAACAATTCCTTTAAGTTAGAACGAGGATCCGAAAAATACTGGAAGCTAAAGCTTGATGATCTCGCCATTTTTGCAAGAAGGCCTGCCCACTGGTTGTTCTCACGGAACACATGTTTGATGTTGACTTCCCACTCCTTTTTTAACAGCATCTGGATTGCTAGAATTAGCCGAGTATGATTTGAAACATGATTTATCTTAATACAGATCAAGTCCGTCACATAGTTGTAACCCATGCCAGATGCCCATAATTCTACCTGTTTCCACCAGAATTATAATTCTACTTTCGCAGGTTGAGTCCAGAAGGTGTTCTTTAATAACTCTGGCACTAGAGTACGCCAGATTTGGGAAGCTAGGCCGAAGAGTATGCAGTAAATTCTCCTTGCCTGCACCACACAGATCGCATCCTTCCCAAAGTCATGCCTTCTTTTTCTCTCATTATTTGTTAGGAGTCTCCATGAAAGGCTAACCAGAGAAAATGTTTAATCCTTTCAGGTCGTTGCCACAACCAAGCAATTTTTCACCAATCCTCATCACTAAATTGGCTATTGCTCCACAAAATTCTATAGGATGAACTCACCTCAAATTTACCAAAGGAAGAAAGTCTCCAAAATAGGGAATCGTTCATTATTCGAAAGTCTTAACGAAAGGAAGGAATCCACCGCTTGAGCAACCGAGGGGTGTTGATAGACTCTCCAGTTACTATTTTCAGCAATAGTCTAATTCAAGCCAAGAATTGGGAACTTTATTGGTGATATAAAAAATAAGTGGATATGATAGTTCAAGTCAACAATTAAGCCAAAATCTACAAGATTTACCATTTCCAATATTCCAGCTTACCCGTTGAAGCATATTGACCCAAACCTTGTAGATGCCCGACTAAAAACATGAGTCTCCATGTTTTATTTGGATTCTATGACCTCTACGGCCTGAAAAATAACGACTACGAACCACTTTCACCCACAAGGTCTCGTCCTTTGAAAGGAAGCGCCAAGCTTGCTTCATCCTGAGTGCTTGACTTTGAAGTTCCATTTTCTTGAACCCAAGTCCACCTTCAACTTTAAAACGACAAATTCAAATAGTAGGACATAACTCTGTTTGCCTCGTCACTAATGCCCTACTTTCCATGTCGTCACTAATGCCCTTTGGGAGCTGGACCACTTGCATCACATACTGAGGGATGGCTTGAAGAACTGATTTTTTCAAGACATGATGACCAACCATAGATAGGCTGGAAGCATTCTAATCAATTAACTTCTTCCTTATGGAATCCAAAACAGGGGTGAGATCATATTTTAAAGAATTTCCATGTTTGAAAGTAATCCCCAAAATTGCCAAGGTCTCGAGTTCTTTGAAATCCAAAAATATTAGTGATGTCTACAACTGCTCGATGACATATATTATTAAAGAACATGATTCGGGTTTTGGCCTTGTTCACTACCAACCCCACAGGGCAAAATCTTCTAAGACTTGACAAATAAAATTGAGCTTGACTGGAAGAGGCTTCTGCAAGTAGTAACATGTCCTCCGCAAAAAAAAAAGGTGAGATTTACTTGGAGCCTCCTTCTAACACTTCCATGGTTTCCATATTTTTCGCTCCACCAAGGACCTAATAGTGTACTCTAACCTTTCTATACATAGAACAAAAATATAGGGGGAGATGGGTCCTCTTGCTTCACTCCCATAGAAGGCCTGAATGTGAGAACCATTCTAAAGAATATGAGCTTGAATAGTTAAAGACTCCACATAATAACGTTAACCAAGAACCTTAGAAGGTCGACATCCAACATGGTGTCTTCAACAAAGATCCAGTTGATATTATCATAAGCTTTTTCTAAATCAATCTTGATGAGCATCCAACCTTGTGTCCCTTTCTTCTTTTCAAAAGAATGAATAACCTTCAAGGCAATAATAATATTATCTGTAATAAGTCTATCCGGAACATAACTGGATTGTAAGGGACCAAGAATCTTATCTATGATAAAAAGATTTGATTTACTAAATCTTTTGTAATAATTTTGAAATTCACATTACATAAACTAATGGGTCGAAATTGATCTAAGCATTCTGGATTCTCTACTTTTGGAATTAGAACAATGTTGGTCTCACACAGCTTCTCGTCAAAGGAATGCCCATATAATGCGGATGTGACCATGGTACAAAAGGATAGATTAACAAAGTCCCACTAGTTCTGGAAGAATACAATAGGTATACCATCTGGGCTTTCAGAAGTACCATTTGAAAAAGAGTTGTTTTAATCTTCAAATTAGGGGAAAAAACCCCTAGTTAAATACTTTGCAGATTCCTTGAAATTGTCCAGAGCCTCAAGGAAGGGTAATTCTTTTTTCTATATATCTTTCACAAAATTGAGCCACATGGTGTGAGATATCCATGGCCCAAGAAAGTGGAAAGGCTTAGCATTAGAGGACCTAAGCTTTTTCCCCATCGACCTATTGCGAATTAACGACGGTCTATCATCAGAGTTGGCTTTAGAAAGGTGGATAACTTGAGAATATGGAGATTTATCCAACCAACCCTCGTAGCCTAATGTTTTGTCTAGTCGTTCCAGTAAAGTTCCACTTCTCTCCAAGTGAATTTGGGCCGTGGAAGCCTTAATCATTCATATTTTGGTTCAAAACCCATCTCATAAAGTACTTGTAGCTAGACTTGTGTTTTGCAATACCCCTTTCTTCTTAGAATTATGCAAAATAGCATTAAAATCCCCAACAATGAGCCAAGAAGAGTCATCTCTTGGAGTTAAAAGCGGTAGTGTGGACCACAAACGCTGACGTCTTATTGCATTAGGTGAACCGTAAATAGCAGTGAACCATAATTCAGGAAGGCTTGACCCTGACACCAAGCAATGAATAAACTGGCGATTGTTCATACTTATTATGACAATTAGCTGATCTCTCTAGAGAATTTGGAAGATACTCTCCAGATGGTGGCAAAAGGAAGAGTGGGTTTAATACAGGGCTAACAGACGAGTTTCTCGCAGAATCTAGTGAGGTAGGAACTGGAATTAACTCTAAAGTAGGGGCCTGTGATATGGGTTCTTTATTCTTGGGACCTGTAGGTGACACGGTTGGGCCTGAGGTAGAAGACAAAGATTTGGCAAAGACTGATAGCTTTGAATTACCACCATAAGCCTTGTTATTGGCAGGATTGACCTTCTTCACATCATTAGGGCTTTTCCTTTCTAATGTGAGGAGTTTCCTGTCTCTGAGACATGTGTTTGACTTGGAGATTTCACATCAAACTTCCCATTCGGCATCATCAGCAATCGACTATTGGAAACGGACAGCCAAGCATCAATAGACATATCAGGCAGGTTCGCAGCTTGCCCGCCCGATTGATTTAGTCACCAAAGTCCCCGCTTACAAGGAACAGGTCAGTTAGTGTCAAAACCTGGAATATGGAACATGTTGTAACAGGTTCAATCCTTTCTTATGAATGAAAACAAAAGAATCCTTATTCCAAAAAAAAGAAAGCAATTGTAACATTAACTCCAAATTATGGTCATTCATTCAACAAAAAATAGAGAAATATCTCAATTTTATTTTAATAATCATAAAAAATAACAATTTTCAAACTCTATTTGTTTCTGGCAGCAATCCTCAGATCTGAAAGTATGGCATCAACGCATGCACCATAATAGCCTGTGCTGCCAGTTACACAGGAGTACAACATCAACAGCGAGCCAACAATATCGATTCAATATGGGTTATAAACCCCAATTCCAGTCCATATAAGTTAGTTTTCTCAGTGTTTCTTCAAGAGCATGGCTCGTAATTCAGCAACATCAATAACCTCGGTGGCATTCTCAGGTCTGTAATACCCGGTGCGAGGATCGGGAACCCACGAAACCTTCTCTGTGGACCCAACAACCTCTTTCCCTGATTTCTTCAAGGCCGCACCACCGACCTTAGCCACGACTCCTTGGGGAGCAGACGCGGCACAGAATCCTCGGCTGGTGATCAAGGCAGAGACAATCTTCGCGCCAGAGAAAAAGCGAGCCATTATGTTTGCTTGATTTGAAGAGAAGAAAGTGCGGCGAAATGTTTTCTACCAACAAGCTTTCCCGATGACAGTCTCTGCTTGTGCTGGGGCCGTCTACCAGGAAAAGCTTTGTGAGATATTTTGTTTAGGTAAATGGGGGTTGCGGGGTTTATATAGGGAGAAAACTAAGAGGCGTCAGATTCGAAGAAGAGTCCTGCGCAGTATGATTAAAGCAGAGACCGCGTCATTGTAGGGCACGGAACCTCTTTGCTTGGTTACTTCGTAGCCGCCTTCGCTTTGTCTTAGTGTTATTCCCACTTTTGCTTAATTAATTAAAACACCTGTGGCCTATTTGTTATATTTATATAAAATTTTAAAAAATTAATTATATAATGGATGCTGAAATCATTTTATTTTTTTAAAAAATATATAGTAATTATTCAGCGTGTATATTCTGCTGGTATAATTAGTTATTTGTAATTTTTTTAAATACTAACTCTTCGATATTTAATCAGTAACTAATTAATTAATTCGGTCATAAAATAAGTGAATAAAGTTGCCAAGGCAATGATGAGGCAGGAAGAACCCGAGACGTGTTTGGGCGGCGAGGCGACTTTTCTTCCGGTAGTGGAAAAAGGAAGGGCGAATTCCACGTGTCGAAAGATTATTGAACTGACAAGGCGGCCGAAAGACTTTGACCCGTTAAACATGTGAAAGGTTGGGGACAATTTAAGTCAAGAGTCAAAAGAACGATTCCCATCCTTGACCTATCAAGTAGTGTGAACATAAACAAATTCATAATTAAAAATTTATTCATAAATATATGATTATTTTTTAAATTAATTCAAAATCAAATTCGTTAAATTTAGTATGTGTGCTCCGTCTAACTTGCTTGAAGCCTGTTTTGCAACAATAAAACCCAGTATAAAGGCCCAAAAAATACGGCTCTTTGGGCTAAGGAGTAGATTTTTCGAACAGTACAAAGAGGCCTATTAGCGACATCATGGATTTCTGATGGGCCAAGAATCGAAAGGAAAACTTCGCTGGTTAGCCCAACTTGTCTATTTCAAATCCAATCCACCGTACGTCGTTTTTGTCTGTTGCTTCTTTAGGCGCAATTAGGGCTTGTACCCGCTCTGATCTATCACCCGATTAAAGCCCCCTCACCGGAATATTTGTCAGCAAGAGAGTCATACTTCCACTCTTTGTTTGCATCGCTTCTTTCCTGCCGTGAAACTGCCGCAGTGATGGCATTATTAGAGAGGAAAGACATGGGCGACGTGAACAACAACAGCAACAACAACTCGGGAAATGAAGTCACTCAAAACATGACTATTTACATCAACAACCTGAACGAGAAGATTAAACTCGACGGTGAGAACTGTCATCGGCTTTTCTTCTTTTTGTTATGTGATAATTAGGCACACATGCTCTCATTTTTTGGTTGTGGGAAATTGGCGATAGAGCTGAAGAAATCGCTGCACGCGGTGTTCTCGCAGTTCGGAAAGATTTTGGAGATACTGGCATTCAAGACGCTGAAGCACAAAGGACAAGCTTGGGTTGTTTTTGATGATGTTCAATCAGCTACCAATGCTATGAGGCAAATGCAGTCTTTCCCCTTTTATGACAAGCCAATGGTATTGGACTTCTCTTCTGTTTTCTTCTCTGTTCCTGAACGGAGCTGATACCATCGGATAGAATCTTGTTTTCTGTCTAATGTGTTTTACATTAAATTTCTCCAAATTGTAGTCTGGGTAGAAGAGAACTAATGTCCTGTTTGCTTGCATTAAACAATGAATGAATCGGTGTTTCTTACATGAACTTTTTGAGGTCTTTACAACTTAGTTTTGCTTAGTTAGACGGCGGAAAACCATACCTAATACTGAAAGACACCTTTATTGTAGACATTAAAAGTGCAGAGTTTTAATTTTTTTGGAAATTACTCTTATTATTGTCTTTGTAGTGGGGATTGAAGTTTCCATCTCTAGTGAACTTGGACATGAAATTTTAATCAAGGAATATTCGATCTGCGTTGCCAAAGTTGTTTTAGTTTGTAGCAACTTATAATAAACCTGTGAAGAATTTAAAACATCCAAACTCTCAAAGTTGTCTTTTCATCAGAATGGTTATTTCCAAGATGCTGTCGAAGGATAACCATTTTTACAGTTTCCTGGTTGTCTATTTACTGACTATGAATCGTGATTATTGTTCAATCTAAATATTAGAGCCATGACATGTGTCCTTTGGGGGAACGTAATTACTGAACTTAACTTGGTATAATGTAACTTGCGGGGCTTATTTTTAGTCTGTTGTTGGCGAATTTAGTCTGTGTAACTTCAAAATTCTCTGTCCGGTAGATGCTGGAAAATTGACAATTTTAGTGCGCTATGATACCTTTCCCCAATCTTTATCCAATTGACTGTCAATACTGTCTTGTGTCTTCAATTGCTGCAAATTGTTTTTGATGAATGGAATATTTTTGATGTAGAGAATCCAATACGCTAAAACTAAATCAGATATCGTAGCAAAGGCTGATGGCACTTTTGTTCCTCGGGAAAAACGAAAAAGGCATGAGGAGAAAGGTAAGGCATCTTGTATTAGGATCTTTGCATACGGTGGTGTTATTGGTCATACTTTTCTCATAGTCTTATTAAAATTGTTGTCATTTACTTTGTATGTATATGTGAGTATTGAAGTTAATGTTTTACTAATGCGGCAGGGAAAAAGAAGAAAGATCAGCATGATGCTAATCAAGTGGGAATGACTGCAAATCCTGCTTATACCGGTGCCTATGGTGCAGCTCCTCCTGTAAGATTGTGCCAACTTTCTTTAAGTTACTGCCTGTGCATTCTTTGGGTTGTTTCTTTTCCCACATTTGTGTAAAGCGCCATTGGGAATATAGAGTATTTAACTTGCTCGGTGTTTTGGTCAGAACAACACTAATTGCTGGTCTGCCATTGTTTTAGAATAGGAGATTCTGAAACTCGTCACTAAAACACTAGGCCTGTACATATGGTCTTTACTTCAGGGCCACAATCTTTAATTCCTTGCTAATGTCTGATGATATATATGCCTTAGATTTTCAGTTGTACTGATGTTTATAAGTGGGTGAAAGTTTCGATTCTGAGTTTAAAATTGCAATCTCATGACACTGGCGAAACATTGTGCTATTTTGTTGCTGGGAATGCCTAATGTTTCACCTGTTAAATTTTTGCAGCTTTCTCAAATTCCCTACCCAGGCGCGAAGTCTATGGTCCCTGAAGCTCCAGCACCACCAAATAACATACTGTTTATTCAGAACCTTCCAAATGATACTACCACATTGATGTTGCAAATGTTCTTCCAGCAATACCCGGGTTTCAAAGAGGTCAGGATGGTGGAAACAAAGCCCGGGATCGCCTTTGTAGAATACGGCGACGAGATGCAGTCTACGGTTGCAATGCATGGACTTCAGGGTTTGAAGATACAACAAAATCCTATGTTAATTACATACGCCAAGAAGTAGATGATGGTTTTTTTTTCTACTTGTAGCAGAAGGCTGCTATTGAGAATCTTCAACCAGAATGTTTTAAGCTCTTTCAGCTCATTGCTTTGTCTATGCTTATGCTATTCTCTTGTAATGAGGCTTTGGAATTTTCTTGTACCATTATTTCAAAAATTGATCTAATACTCTGAATAGTTTGCATCAGGAAATCATTTAGTGTAGATGATCAATCGATAACAACCCAGCTATTGACAAAGGCCAACTTGTTTCTACACAAAGTTCAGACTATGGCACATCGAACTGAAAAAGCTATAATAGTTAAAGGAATCCACACACTAGATCAGCACCTGTCATAGAGCGTCAGATTAGTGCGACCTAAACCCTCTCTAGCTCGGTCTGGTGCCTTTCCAATTGGCCTTTCAACTCCTCTTTCCATCCTTGGATCAGTCTCTCCTGCTTCTTGATAAGTTCATCTTTTAACTTTAATTCTTCTTCCATCACATCAATTTCCTGTTAAATCGCAGCGAACATAATCAGCACTCAACAAGTGTTTAAGCCAGGCTGAGAAACAGCGGCATCCCCAAAAGTTTTTGTTCAAACCTTTCTAAGCGTTTCGGCCAACGTTGGCTGATCTTCACGCTGGAGTCCAATGAAATACAGTTGAAGCTTTTTGGCAGCCTCCATGAAATCCCTTGCATGCCTCTCCACATCAACTGCACAGTGTAAAAGAAACACATCTTCAGCTTGCACCTTTAGTGCATCTCGAACCATCACAGAGTGATTGATAAAACAGCATTCATGGATTTATGAAGCACAGTGTTCACTAAATTACGATCTCTACTGCACAGCTGCGTCATTAAAGAAACTCTGTAAGTCAAACAAAGTGCAACATTGTCACGTCATTGTTCAGAATTAACCAAGCCATGGCTCATCTGAAAATAACAAAACATTGTCTATTCCTGCCACTTGTTTGAAGAAATTATCCAGAGAGAAGATGACCGATAGTCGATTACCCGAATATGTTTTTACAGGATTGAAAGGAGAAGAGATCAAGAAGTGACGAGATGGGTTGCATTATACTAACTCTGGTGAGAAGGATGAGGAGAGCGGTCAATGGCTTGGAGTTCTCTGGCGGGTAAACAGGGAAGCAAAGCGGCCTCTAAAGCCATCACGCAAGCAATCATGTCTTCCTTTGGGGGCTGTTGCTGCTGCGAAGGTGATTGTAGCTGCGGCGGCTGCTGATCTACTGCTGGTCTCTCCGCCATGTTTGCTTAGTTCTGATACCTGCCACGCCAAGCTTGGGGCAATCGACTACGAGTTGATTGCATCCTTTTTATTGAGTTCCCAAACGAGCCAAACGAGCCAAACGAGTTATGAGGTCAAACTATATGTCACGTATGCTCAATTACTACAGTGTTCAAAGAGGAATTAAAATATCGTGCCAGTATCGTGCACTGAAAGCTTCTCACGAGTCACGCATCCACTAGTGTTACTACTACTTGCCCCAAACCGACGGCGTTTCAGTCTCCTGAGTGCTTAACACGTCTTCCTTCTCCATATTTAAAAACCCCACTCCCTTTCAGAAGAAAACACGAGCTTCGTTCTATTCCCTCCACCTCCACCTCCACCTCCACACTCTCATTTCTTTTTTGTATTTGGCATTGCTTGGGACTAAAAATGGCAAGTAAGCTTAAAGTAGTCGAGCTCCGAGCCGAACTCGTCAAACGCGGTCTGGACGCCACCGGAATCAAAGCCTCTCTGGTCTGCTGAGCATTTTTGCTTTCGTTCTATTGAGCTTAATGTAACGCAGATGTCTTTTCTTTATCATGAGTTCCAATGTTACTCTTCTTACTTGGTTAAGGTCCTGAGACTGGAAGCCGCACTGGAGTCAGAAAATAAGCAATCGTTAGACACACTAACCGACGGCCACGGTAAAAGAAAACGAGAACGAGAGTTGCAGGACAGGGATGACAATGGACCGGAAAAAATCAAGGCTGTCGAGAAGTTTCGAGGCATGAGCGTTAAGCAGTTGCGTGAAGAAGCTAAGCTACTGGGAATTCCCTTCACCAGCACCAAGAAAGAGTTATTGGAAAGGCTTTGTGATGATTCACCGGATAATGATAATTCTGCTGGTGTGATTCAAGGTAAAATACCAAACAGCTCGCTCATTATATATTAATTGATTATCTTTTTCTTTCGATCATCTTCTTTACGATTTTGGCGTTTTATATCGAAATTGGCAATGTATGTGCTTGAATTTCGTGGACGGGGTTTGTTTTTATGTGAAAATGATTGCGTGCAGCTAAAGAAGAAGAGGAAAAGATTGTAACGGCAACTAAGAAAGGTGCGGCAGTTTTGGATCAATTTTTGCCCGATCACATAAAGTCACAATATCATATTCTGCAACAGGCAAGTGTCGCATTACTCATGGGTGCTTATTATCTATAATTTCTTTGGCATTAGTGATTGCATTTATTGGTACGCCTGTAGAGGTTAGTTGTGTTTGTTGTTTTTTTACGAGATTAATATATTTTGATAATGCAGGGTGA
Source organism: Passiflora organensis (assembly GCA_019739055.1). Lineage (NCBI taxonomy): Eukaryota > Viridiplantae > Streptophyta > Magnoliopsida > Malpighiales > Passifloraceae > Passiflora > Passiflora organensis. The sequence continues at coordinate 101,918 of JAEPBF010000075.1, read as the reverse complement.
GGATGTGTACGATGCAATGCTGAATCAGACAAATATTGGGAACAATAATAACAAGTTTTATGTTATTCAGCTTCTAGGTAAGCTGGGGCTTAAATGGGAAGTTGCTGGACATTTTGTCAAATTTATTATAACAGTTATTTTCATAATAGTTTTGGTTGGCATGTCGGACAGAGATAGAAAGCCGTTATTAGCCTGAGTTTAGTGCTTGGCTAACTGGGAATGCTGTATAAACCTTGTCATATAAGGAAAAAATAATAAAAATATGTTTTTTTTCTAAGAATTTAAAACAGGTTTACTACAGTGAATCAGCAGAAAGACTGGTGTACAAGCAGCAAAGCTGCATTCGGATATAAGATCAGCAGAAAATCACCTGATAAAACAATATTCCAAAACTAGAAAATTGGAATCATGGATAGGGAGGCACAGATTGAAGTTCCTAAGAGCACAAAAGAAAACTGATTTATCTTCAGAAACAGATTACAAAATTGACTTTAAACTTAGAGCAGTTATAGGATGCTCTTTGATTCCTCTTTTGCATATGTAGTAAACACTACTACATATGACAGCCTTAGAACCATTGAACTTATATTTCATTTTTGATGATGAATATTAGCCTGCTACAATGGCCGGGATAAAGGGTTGCAATCCCCCAAGGATGAGCTAACCCCAAAAACCTGTCCTGTAGATCTCGACATTCTAAGAACTTGCACTTCCTTGAACACCATATCTAGCTAAAATAAATAGAACTGGTTTAACTATATGATAATCTTTATTTTTTACTTTGCATTAAATTATTTTTTGCAGAATCTGATGATGGTGGTAGGTTCATGGTCTATAATAGATGGGGTAGAGTAGGGGTGAAGGGTCAGGATAAACTCTTTGGCCCTTACACTTCACAAGATGATGCAATTTCTGAATTTGAGGAAAAATTCTTTGCCAAAACTAAGAACTCTTGGTCCGAGAGGAAGGAGTTCACCTGTTACCCCAAGTGCTATGCTTGGTTGGAAATGGATTACAGTGAAAAGGAAACAGAACTGGCTGTGAGTATATCCATAATCAAATTTATCTATTTAAATTCGAATGCTTGAGATGCCTGTTCACGTCAGAAATATAATTTAGTGACGAAGCATCAACAAGGATTCCATTCTGTAGTAAACCCCGTCAATCTAGTCCCTGGCAAGGTGAAAACTGTATAACCATAATAAAGCTGAACATTTTTGCTGGTACATAGAGCTATCAAAACATTGGTTTGTCAACTGTCAAGTGCTTTACAAAGAGACCTCTGTGGTGCTGGTGCAGTGTGTGATACTATACTGCAAAATTTAAAGACTTGTAAACACTCTGTGGTCTACTATACTAAATTTGTTTACAGGTCCAACAGAAGTCTGAGACTGATGGATTAATTCAACCTCGAGAGACAAAGCTGGAGTCACGTATTGCAAAATTCATCTCTCTGATATGCAGTATCAGCATGATGAAGCAGCAAATGATGGAAATAGGTTTGTTGTTCTATCATTCATCATATTGAAAGAAAACAATGAGGTTTCCATTTAGTTTGTAATTTTTACTTTCTGGATAGTTCCTCTGTTTTGTTATTTTTATTCAGCTTAGTTTTTGTTCTTATGTGTTTCTTTTCAGGATACAATGCTAATAAATTGCCTCTCGGTAAGTTAAGCAAGTCAACAATACTGAAGGTAAATACTCGAGCTATGTATCAAATTCAAGGTCAAAGTGGCATATCCATAGTTTATGCAGGTTGTCGTCATTGTTGATTTAAGTAAAACTAATATGAAATCAAGAAGCCCATATATGCTAGAAGAATAAAGGATGGAAATTTCTCTTTTCATCCAAATCCTTTTTCCGTAGCTTTTCAGACATTTTCTTTCTACAAACATTGTTGGTGAATTCAGAGGGATGTTGGTGGGATTTCCTGCTAAAAATTTTTTTACTTTAGGTGGTGGAAAGTTGAACATGTACAATCATATTCAATTGACGCATAATTGGTTGCATTAACCTAATGAAAAGTGCTGAACGCCATGCGTGACATAGCTTTTATGTTTTTTGCTGGTTGCAGTTTGATGGTATGCTGCAGTTTGCAATATCTTTTATTTCATTCCAATGTTCATCGAAATACATGATAAATTATTGCTTTGAATCTGTGCAGGGCTATGATGTCTTGAAAAGGATTGCTGATGTAATTGGCACAGCGAACAGGGTAAAACTTGACCAATTAAGTGGGTAAGGATTAGAATGTGATTTGATTAATCTTTTTGCTTGAGAAATTGCATTCTAGTTTGAAACTAATCTATTGAAATTATTAATTTCAGAGAATTTTATACCGTCATCCCCCATGACTTTGGATTTAAAAAAATGCGTGAGTCATCTATTTCCTTTTCATTTTTCTGTCATGCTTATAAAGCTTATGCAACCTTACATTTTTATTAAAAATGCCATCTCATTAGTTTTATACTGTGGCCATGTCAGGTGAGTTTGTCATTGATACTCCTCAGAAGCTAAAAGGCAAGCTGGAAATGGTGATCTTGTTTCCCTGTTCAGCTAAATATGCTTCATTGATTTTCACGTTTGGTTGGTTAGATTTTTTTATTCATATTTAGGGTTTTGCCAATCTTGCTTGCTCATTCTAATGTGATTTTGGTGATGCAGTGTTGTTGAATTTAGACACATATTGTATGACAAGAACTTTCAAATTGTCTTTCATGTGTGACATGATTCCTCTCATTATTGTTAGAATGTATATGTACTTTTGCTCAGCCAATTGTGTCTGCTTGAAGGTTGAAGCCCTAGCAGAGATTGAGGTTGCAACTAAGTTGTTGGAGGATGAACCTGGCATGCAGGTACATACGTTCTTATCTTCCTCATTTATTTTAATTATAAAACCTTTTTGTGTTCTTTCTCTCTGATTTTTTTGATACTCACACATGTGATTCTAATCCGAGTTCCTGCTATCGTAGGATGATCCCCTCTATTGTCATTACAGTCGCTTGGGCTGTGAACTGACTCCACTTGAAGTTGATTCTGAGGAATTCTCTATGGTATTTTTTTGTGCGTGAAACTTAAATAGAAACTGTACATACCCCTCTTTATTTTTAGTAAAACAATTATAGGGTTCTGGAGTTAAATTCACACTCTGGACATGAGAAGTACCCAAGACCTAAAGGAATGTTTCTTTTTGTTTTGTCTAATAGAAAAAGTCACCCAAAGAATTGAAAAAACAGTTTGAAATTTACTTTTTTTCATCTGTAAACTTTATTTTTCTCACTTTTCAATTTCTGACTTACAAATCTCTTATTATATGGCAAGATTGCAACATATTTACAGAACACGCATGCAAAGACACATTCACAGTATACTGTTGATATTGCTCAAATTTTCAAGCTCACAAGATCAGGTGAAGATGAACGCTTCAGAAAGGTATTGGTCACGTGCACTAAAAGACGTTGATATTCTAATGACAGGAATCAAATTGTTTTGGATTAAAAAACACTAACTGCCTGGTTATTGCCTAACGTATCATTTTTTATGGAATTGGTACCTGTGAATACTATAGCATTCAAGAGATATAAAGGATCTAGTTACCTTTGTTTGCAGTAAGCATTCCTCACTTCTTTTAAATCTGACATTGCAATTGTGAACAGTTCTCCAGTACAAAAAATAGAATGCTCTTATGGCATGGTTCTCGCCTGACAAACTGGACTGGCATTCTATCCCAAGGTCTCTTGTTTATATGTGTCTTTGTTCAGGCTATGCATATTTGCAAGAGTAAACCTTATTTTTTATTTGAGCAATGAATTCCCACTGCTAACACAGTGCTACTTTTGCCTTAAAAAACCTCCAGGCCTGCGCATTGCTCCCCCTGAAGCACCGGTAACAGGTTACATGTTTGGAAAGGGAGTTTATTTTGCTGACATGTTCTCCAAAAGTGCAAATTACTGCTATACTACTCGTGCTGCTCCAACTGGTGTGCTGCTTTTATGTGAGGTAAAGTTATACTAGAAAGCTAGTTTAGCCAAATGTATGTAGAAAGTATGTAAGCTGTCTGCAGAGAAACTATCCCAGGCATTCTTCTACCTTAATTCATTGAACACACTTACAAAATTTTCCAAAATGGCGAGATATGGCTTAAATTGTTCTCCTCGTCGGTTGGCATGTGTTTCCTGTTTTAAAAAAGAGGAGATTTTAAATTACTGTTCTACTTGATTGTAAAATAAATGCAATGGTTTTTCTTGGTTGGATATTCTTGTGTAATTATTGATCTTCTATCCTTAGGTTGCACTAGGAGACATGTCTGAGCTTTTGTATGCAAAATATGATGCTGACAATTTGCCCAAGGGAAAGTTAAGGTTTGTTTTTTATACTATCTTGTTTGATTTATATTTTCATTGTTCATAGTGGTTGCCAGGGTTTCTATACTTGATAATAACAGATTGAAGTACCATAGTATATTGAATCATGTGTTAAAACTGCAACTTAAAGGTACTCATTGCTTAAGCTGGCCATAAATTATTTTTAAATCCGAATATGCATGCCTTGGGCATCATGGTTTTTGCTTCACATGTCGGTGCTTGCTTTTTCTTGGTTAAGGTGAAATCTTCCAACTAAATTGGAAGCTGCTATTTTAATAACGTCTGGGAGTATCCTTCTCTAGAACTATTCCCTGATTGGCAGCAACACAAAATTCCCCACTTTAAATTACTGTCTGGTTTGATGCAAATTTATTTTAATTTCATCATGTGAATTTAATGTAAAATATTGTGGTTTACTTGGTTTAATATAATCTACTTTTTCAGCACAAAAGGAGTTGGTGGAACTGCTCCAGATCTCTCGGATGCCAAAACACTTAAAGATGATCTCATTGTCCCCTTAGGGAAGCCAAAAGAGCAAGCAGACCGCAAGGTGCAGCATATTGCATGATTACACAAAAAATCAATGTGGAAAATCACTTTTTTTTATTGCTTAAACCTCAACTTCAATCTTTCTCCACGTTTTATTTGTCATGAGATGGGTTTACTCGAGCTCCATTTGAATAATTCTCGCAGGGTTCTTTATTGTACAACGAATACATAGTCTACAATGTGGATCAGATTAGGATGCGTTACGTGGTTCAAGTGAATTTCAATCACAAGCGCTGACTACCATTATGTGATGCTTTAGTTTTGGACTTCAGCTTATTATCCAAGAGGCTTGGCTGTTGAGAGTTACAAGCAATCCTCTCTTCAGCGCATGTATATCGGCGTCAAGTGTGGAGAGGAGAGGTAAATAGTGAAGAAAATCTTTCTGTACCATATAAACTGGTTCCTAGTGGAAATCGCCTTAAGCGGTGCGTATTTATTATGCCATGTTTGTTGATTCTAGCGGAGAAATGCAGCAATACAAGCTTGCCCTTCTAAGATGGTTGCTGATTATATTGATACGCTATAATTAGGATGAAGTATCTGCAAACTTGAGCTGATTATATTGATCCTCCTGCCAACTTTACCATCGTTTTTGCCCATGGAGTTATGGTGTCTGACCAGGCTGACGAAGGGTGCGCTGTGGCTGTATAAAAATAAAATTGAGCGTGCAATTTACCTTTTCATCAATTCACTATCTGGTGGTGTGCTTTAACATATGCAGAGAAACCAGCAATTGGCTTCAATATCAAGACAGGTAAATGCAGAGAGCAATATTAGCAAGGAGAATTTGGCATCATGATGGGCATTTAAACCATGCATTGATGTTTCAGCTGTCATCTTTGAAAATAGCCAAAGTACTCATGCCGGGAGGAAGCAATTCCTATGGCCTATTCTTCCAGACGTCAGCAGCTACCTTCCCTGTTCCTTTCCCCCCTGCGGGGCAGAGTCAAAACGTATCCCTTATCAAGTGTGGTGGAAAAATCGTGTTCCTCGGGAGCTCGATCCAGTTTCAAAAAAGCTTTTAACAGATAACAGAGGGACGAGTGTATGACCAAATAAAGCATTTACTACAATGCCTCCGCGGCTGTGAGTTGCACACGCTAGCATTTATGTCCATAGATTTGTTGATGATCTCATTCCAGAATCTATGTTCTTCCTCCACAAGACAAAGATGATGACTTCAGATTGTGGATGACCGAATTCCTCTATGCAGAAAGATGGACCTTACCTTACGTCTATCAACAGTTTCCTTTTCCAGGCTTACGCTCCTCGTTAAACTGCCATAAGTTATCGATTACTAAGCCAAGCCCTGCTTGTTAAATTTGTGGTAAATCTTTCAAGCTTCCTCCATCTTCGAAATGAAACCATACTGTAGATTCTGGGGCGAAAAGCTGATGCCTATCCTCGGGGAGTAGGGAGCCTCCCACACCTCTTTTTCTCAACTCTCTCTCTCACACACAGGAACAAACACTCAAGCACGCACTTGCACACTTGATGTACTCAAAAACCTTAAAGCCAACACGCAAAGCCTACGTGCACTCTTAGATTATTCTCCCCACTGCTTCCCCAACAAAAGTTTTACTCAATTGAGAATGTGACCCACATCAACAGGCATGAGATTCTTGATCCAATGGCTACAAATTGTTGTCCAGGCAAAATAGTCTTTCTTACTGCACGGTATCTCTTCAGCCTTGGCGCTAGCTTCCTCTGTCTGTGCCTTGGATCCTACAAAGAAGATTGCGTTGGTGACTTTTTCTGACATTAAGGCAGACATGACCCTGCACTGTCCTTCCCCTGGTTATATATCCATATCTCCCCTTTGAATTTCCTCGCTACCCCATCATGATCTTTGGCATGCATGGCTGCCATAGATTTCTTTCTTTTACACTTCGCAATTTACTTACTGGCGTTATTTTCTCTGGCTTTAAATGAAGCAATGCCTCTGCCTCTGCCTCCTCTCCAAGTTCGCTCCTATAAATACCTCATCAGCTTCTTCTCATGTTATTACAGAAACACACATACTACTAGCTTACAACATCAGCTGTCATCTTAGATATACTGTATTGTGTTTCACGGTTTATAATGGGTGAGTAGCTCCTTGTTGGAGAAGCAGGGCACGTGCAAAAATCCCTTGGCTCTTCAAAAACCATCGACACCTTTTGCACGTGCTCCCCTTCTCCAACACGGGTTCCTCCACTCTTCTTCCTGTCTTCAAAAAACCTTCAGGTACGTACGTACATTATATAATCCATCTTTCTCATACTTCTGTTTATGTACGGTACATCTGCTTCACCACCTCTCCAGAGGGTCCATGCAAAATTCTGCATTCAACCCAACATGGAATGATCCACTCTGGAACCGGTTTGGTTCGCATTCTTGTAATCCTGTAAAATTCTCACCTTTCCATGGGCTTCCAACTCCTCTTTTCGTCGCAGTTGGCTGGACGCCCTTCACAATCATCAGCTGTACGTGTATATATATAGCTAGACTGGTTAACAAGATGAAGATGGGGTCTTCTGGACAGATTATTAGGGTTCAGAGTTAAGAGTGCCTCGAACGTTCTTACTACAAACCTCTTTTCTCTAATTGGAAATAATACTTAAAAAAAAAGGAGTCCCCAATTGGCAATTTTTCATGTTGATGTAGATTATGAAATGCATCCATCAGGAGACAGGTCAAACATTTGATAGTATTCTCGTGACTCATCCCATGATAAGCAATTGAGATGCTTCAAAAAATAACATTATGTTATCTACTCCTATATCATAAGCTTTAAAAAATAATAAATAAAACGTACCCAATATAAAGATACTAGAAAATGATGTCAATTACTCGAAACTGAAAGTAGAATATATTTATCCTTTGCTAAAAAAAAGAATGTATAAAAATACTTTATAATTAATTTTAAAATAAATTGATAATAATTAAAAACATGATTTATTTCTTATTTTTTTTTAAAAAAATAGATACAGATTGTTCCTTACCAAATTATCACAAATAGAATGAATATTTGTATAAATCTTAAAAATAATATGCATTAATCAGAAGATTTGGATGATGATCAGTAAAAAAATATTCCCGGGCCCAGGTAAACCCATCAACCAACCTTACATGAACATGTATGGCCTGTTAGCCAAGTCCTTTAGTTTCAATCGAAGCCCAGCCCATAGAAGCCCAATATATTTAAGAAAACCCCTCATGCGGGTTTTATCAGTGGGAGGAACCCCTACAAGATTATCGTTACCGCGCTTGCTGCATTTTTCCTCAGCTGTTTCGCAACACCGGCAAAGGCTGTTAACAGAGCGAGAGAAGCCTGCGATTTACGTGCTCGATAAGTACCGCGACGGAAAGTTTATTGACCAAGCCATGATGGATAAAAAGAGGAAATCAAGGGACGAGAATAAACAGAAGGTTGATAAATTCGGCAAAAAGTTCAAATCCAAGAGCTCTAGAAGAGAAGACGAGAAGGGTAGGCGGAAGAGCGGTCCTCGCTTGCCTAACGCGTTCAGGAAAGAACTCGAGCGCTTGAACCCCAAGGATGACGACAGGATGGATAGCGAAGGAGACGAGGAATACCTATCGGAAAACGAGAACGACTTGTACGAGTACGAAGAAGGCATGGCCGAAGAGGAATCGAAGAAGAACCGCCGGTTCGATCCTGTTGAGAATTACGAGTATGAGTTACCCGAGGATTTTAAGGTTTTCCGCTGTTGCTCTGAGCTATAATTAAGTATGATTTATTCCTTTGGTCAAGGTGTCTGGATTTATGCGATTGCTTTTTGGTTTGTTTTTGGTGTAGGATGAGAATGTAGATTCGGAAGACGAGGATGATGATTATGGAAGTGGCGACGGAGGAAACGATGCCGAGGAGGAAGATGATGGAAGGCACTTGAGGATGTTGGAAGGGATCACGGGAATGCCAAGTGATGCTTTTGAAGGTATTCATTGCTAATGTATAGTTAGTGTCCCATTCGGAGGGAAAAAAACCCGTAATTGAGTTACTGCAGTTTGAAGTAACTATCAAATATTGTAGGAGGAAATTGTTGTGTGTATATTCCGTTTGGTTCAATGTCTACTGGTTTAGATATTAGTTATCGTTGTCTTTGGTCTTCGTCATGTAGTTAGGATCTTGACTGACATAAAATTCGCATTATGTGCAGAAAAGAAGAAGAAGATACACGCAGTCATATACGAGTCATATCCAGAGTCGGAATATAATCCTACTCGTGATGTTGTGGATGGAAGTAGCCGCATTACAGTTCAAGACCTTGTAGAAAGTCTTAAGGAAAATCCTAGCTATACAAAACTTCAGAGCATTACGAAGAAAAGTCACAAAAAGTCTGTGCCTCTTCAGGCTCCTCTTGGAAAGGAGATTAGAGATAGAGTGGAGAGGAAGGCAGCGTATGAACTATCCAAGAAACATATCACTAATTATGAGCCTTTTGTTAAGAGTTACAGGGAGGCCCCTACTGTTATTTTTGACAAGGATACAGATCCTGGGTATTCTACTGTGGGGGCAATAGCTTCCGAGTTTAAACCTAGAACGGATTTTGAGAAGAAAATGTTCTCATTAGTCCATGATCCGAAGGTTATGGGAGCTCACAAAGAAGATGGTGCGAAGCTTCTTGAATTAAATAAGGTAATGACATTATTAAATTTTTTAGCTTTCTGAACTCAGTAAAATAATATTACTTTATATTGCAGGTTCAAATGTGCTCCTGTTTTCCTTACTGCTATAAGTGATTGTATTATTGCTGGCTTTCTTGCACGTATTTATGAAATTATTTTTTTCTAAATCTGATATATTTATTAAATTAAGACTTCCTTCTAAATAAACACTGTCATACAATGTTAAACAGAGTCTGAGAATTGCATGTTTCTGAAGATTTTATATGACATTTCCTGGCCTTCTTTTCGTTATTTTGAAATGTCCCAAATATCAGCAATTGTGTAGTGAAGGGCATCAATATTGTTAACGTGCAATTGTGGAGTTGGTTTTTGTTGATGGGATTCCGTATCCACCCCCTCAATGCAGCTAGTATTCATTTTTTGCACTAATCTACAAATGCTTGGGATTTTTATTGTTTTGCGTGTAAACTCTAAAGTGGATAGATTACTGTAGTTTGTGGAATGGTACTTTATGGTAAATGGTAGAAGCTTGATTTGTGGTGCCTCATCCTACTAAATGTTATTTAAGAATGTTATACTTCTATTTTGTAACATTAGTTCTTGAAGCAATTAGGAGTCTAGGTCATTTGTGCTTGTTCTGGTCAGCTAGGTCATCATGTAGGCTTCCTCTCTTGATGTGTGTACAATCTCTGAATTGTTATGTTGGAAAAATCAGTTTTATGATGTTCCAATTAATATGCTGAACTTCTTTTCATGCAATTATAAATTGATGTACCTAGCTCTTGTGGAAACTGACTATTAAATATCATGCTGCCTGCCATACATTGTTTGCAACCAGGGTTAACTATCCTGATTCTTTTGTGAAGAACAGTGCAGCAAGGGTTTTTTTTAAAAATTTTCTATTAATTTATTCATTTTCCCCAAAGATCTTGATCGATTCTGCATATACTTGGCAGATACCTGTTGAAGATTATGTAGCCTACCGGAATTCTATTGCTAAGATGCGCAGCCTTCTTTTCCGCCATGAAATGAAGAGCAAACGAATAAAAAAGATAAAGTCAAAAGCATACCATCGCTTGTTGAAAAAGGATAAATTAAAAAAATCTACTGCATTTGACAATGAGATGAGTGAAGAAGCAGCTAAAGAACTGGCAATGAAGCAAGAGTTCAAGCGGGCAGAGGTGATTGATGATTTAGGCTTCTAATTAGATAGTTCATTTAGATGATTAATCCTTGGAAACTAATGGAATTGTTTTTCAACCCTCAAAATGTGATGCAGGAACGCTTAACATTAAGGCACAAAAAGAACAAATTTACACAGCGCATAAAAGAGCGTGGTATGGATGTTCAGGATGAAGGCACTCGTGCAGCCTTGGCTGAGCAATTTGCTGAACATAATCGTTTGACAAGGAAAACAAATTCTATGCATGATAGCAGTACTGATGACAGTGATAGTGAGGAAGATGATGATAGTTTGGCTGGTTCAGACCATGAAAGGGCTTTGAAGGTGTTAGAAAAGGCAAAAGAGAAGACATTCCAAGTGTTACAGGACGATGATTCTGCCCCTGTTAAAGGATTGAGTTCTTTACCGTTCATGGTAATCTTTGCCGATATTACTTGTCTACTTTCTTTTTAACCATTTCCTCCTGTTTCTGTGTGTGCCTTGATCAGCCGGGAGGACAAAATTCTTGACATTGTGAACAGTTTTCTCTTCTGCCCTTTTTTGCAGCCTTAGAGAAAATTTTTACTTTTTATTTTATGAATCTGTTTTGTACAGAAACGAGCGTTGAAAAAACGAGACGAGGCAGCAGCCGAAGAAGCTAAACTTGCTCTCCAGGAGCTTGAATCCTCGGTGAAGCATCTAGAGGATCCAGGTGGCGAGGAAAACATAAAAGCAGGTGCTATGAGTGGTAGACGGGTGTTTGGTCCTAAGAAGCAGGTGATAGCTCAAGTAGACAATACCAAAACAAACAATCAATCTAGTGACACTGAAGAGGAATTGGAAGCAAGAGAAGATAATAATGCTGTCTTGGGTGGAAAAAATGATTCTCTAGTCACTATCAACACTGTTGTTCCTAACAGTTATTCTGGGACTCATTCTTTTTGTAAGGTAATGGCTGTACTTTCTCAGGTCCCAAAGGTTCTTCATGGGTTATCTTCTTTGCTTCAGCATTACCAAACTAGCCTTTGCAAAATGCTTTACAGAGTTTTGACGTTGATGGAGAGTCAGGTCCCCGAACAACATATGAAGTTGCTATGCTTGTAGCAGACAAATGGACAAATGTATATTTGCCGCTTCATTTCTCAATTTGTATTTATTCTTCCATACGGTCAACTAGGAAACATCAAAATGACTATTTGAGATATTAGCAGATGAACAAAGGAAATGCTGAAGCAGACACAAAGGCCAGTAAGTTAGCAAAGTTTGCTGAACCTGCTAAACAAAAGCAGGATTTACCGGTATGATCTCTGTTTTTATCTTGTAATATTTGTGTTATCATGTCTTCGTAATCAATTGTCTGTAGTTTTCTCACTTGTTTTGCTTGTTTTCTGGAATTGTCTAGCATGAAAAAGAGGAAAGCGAAACGGATAGTGAGGAAGAGATGGTGGATGGGATTTTGTCATCAGGCTTGGACAAATCTGATAAACTTCCCTCTCAAGAAGAGCTTCGTCATGAAGCTTTTGCAGGAAGTGATGTAGAATATGAATTTATCAAGGCTAAAGAGGGAGTTTTGAATGAGGAAAATCCTGAACCTGAAAAACCCGTTATACTCCCTGGTTGGGGGCAATGGACACACGTACAGAAAAAGAAAGGATTGCCTTCTTGGATGCTGGAAGAGCATGAATCTGCAAAGCGAAAGAGAGAAGAGACTCTTAAGACCAGAAAGGATGCTAATCTGAAACATGTCATTATATTTGAGAAGTTGGACAAAAAGGTTAGCTATACTCTTATGAAACCATTAATAGTTAAGATTTACTTGCAACATATTGGATTTGGGTTTTAGGTTGCTTATTGATTTCTTTTATTTCTTGCAATAAATTTGTGAATATGTTTGAATGGAACTCCTTATAATTGACTATCTTTTCTGAACTGATTATGTTCTTATTCAGCATTGCATGCGTTCTAATGCTGTAAGATTCTGTTTGGCTAATTGTTACGTAGAGGTGTTTTAATTTCTGGAAGCAAGCTGATATCAGTTCTCTTCTATTTGATTGTCATTGTGCAGGCTGAAAAGTTGCATACGAAGACGTTGCCTTATCCGTTCACATCAGCAGAAGTTTTTGAACAGAGCATCCGCATGCCTATTGGCCCTGAATTTAATCCCGCAACGGCTATTGGAGCCCTTAACCGGCCTGAAGTAAGTGACTCGCTCAAATTTGCTATCTATTGTCCTTTCTGTTTAGTTTTGTAAATGTTATTGGAGGTATCGAATTGCTTTTAACTCGAGCAAAATTCGTTTTTCTTTGATTCTCCATACAATAATTTCCTTCTTATCTTATTTTCTCACCCCTTATGCATTTGGTGCAGGTGGTGAAAAAACCAGGGCAGATTATTAAACCAATCAGATTTGAAGATGTGGATCCATATGAGAAGGCAGACGAGAAAGAGGAGGGACACAAACGGAGCGCCCAGAAACCAAAGGAACGAATAAAAAAGAGTCGAAGCAAAGCGAAGCCAATGATAGTAAAGTCGTGACGAGGTAAATCCCGATGCTTTGCACATCTTGGCTCAATATTCTTCCCTGTTCGTTGCCAATTTTTTGTGTTATACTTGAGGAGGACAGTCCAAAAGGAAAATTTGACCCAAATGGGATACGCTTCAATTGTGATAACAGTTTATACCCTCTGCAATCACACTCGATAACATTGATTGAGAGTGGATGGGAAAAGAATATAAATTTGATTCAGAAAAATGTAGAAATTGCCCTACGAGTTCTTGCCATCGCTGTTGCGCAACCTGGAGGTTTCATAATCGACGAGAGACAGATGGTTTCCGTCCCCCACGAAATCTCCTGCGACGACGTCAGGGACAGTTCCCGCACTTAACTCCGCCGAAACCTGCTGTCATTTTCTTGCAAGTGTAATATTTACTAATTATAACGGTAGCTGTCTCTGGTTTATTTGTTTTTATTTTTTAATAGCAAGGCGATAATTTTCGGATGCTCTTGTATGTTTGGTTAGCTCATGTTTATAATTGGGTTTGATATTAAATTATAAGTTGGAATATAATTGAGATTAAATAGTGAATATCCAAACCCATGTATGGCAATAATAGGATTAGCAATAGGATTTTATATAAAATTATTAAACTATTTTTAATCTATAACTATCCAACATTAATCCTTCGAAATTTCAAAATGATTTCTACAGCAAGCAAATTTGACGAAGCCTCTAAATTTATGTAGCAAATCTACAGCAAATCCTCAAATTCGTATATGGCATCAATCCTAATTTTTTCTAGCATGCCACCTCTTTCTTATGTCACCTCTAGTTGCTCTACGCATTTACACATGCCTAAACTCCGCTACCACTTTAGCACTTACTCTTTCTTAGTGCATATTTTGAGATAAAAGCGGTGTGATTGAGGCCTGTAAACAACCAAGAAGGTTAATCCTTTTTTTCATTATTCATCCAAATTTAAACAAAATTAATCACAAAATATCAACGACAAACAAAAAATCTATATCCCAAAGCTCCTACTTTTACGTAAAATTGTTGATTAGAATTTATTTAACAAAAACTCAAAACTATCTCCTAAATAATGGATCAAACTTAGCAAGTGTCAAAATAATGAAGCGCAGTAATATGCAAAATAAATAGAGGGTTTTTATGTTTTAGAATGATCTACAAGTTATGACATAAAATAAAGATAATAATTCAATATAATATTATAGTATAAACAAGTATGTCCACTCTGCCAGCTTTCACCAAACAAAAGATAACAAACGGATCGGACCAAATAAATTTGGATAAAAAAATTCAATTTATATATAAAAATAATTTGTTATGGTCTGAACTTTTATAAATTCAATCTATTAAAAACATAAAAAAAACGCAACTAGAACATTTTCTATATACTTCAAGCAAGAAGGGAAGGCACCTTAGCCCATTCTGGCCCAAGAGGCCGAAACCCATTGAATGTAAATTAAAAGCACCAATACCCCCAAAAAGTAGGGCCCAAACAAAATCCGTAGAGCCTCTCATGAACTGCCGGGCTCATCTGGATGTAGGAAAGGAGGAAGCCTTTATTAGATTTACATCCGGCGAGTGGAATTCAACCCGCTGGTGGAGGAAACGAGTAGAGCAGCCACAAAGAAAGCAAAGTAATTATTTCTTGATTAGCAATTTAGAGTTCCTCGAACCCATCTTCATCCCCTTCCTCCTCGACCCTCTTCATTTCTCTCCGCCAGGTTTCCATCTGTAAAACAAGATTATATGGCTAGCACATCAGACAGTAGACCGATAATCAGCTCTAACCAGATGCTAAATAAGAGAGTAATGATATAGATCATAATTCTGGCATTGCAACTTTGGAGAATTTCAATGTGTAATCCAATCGTTGTACCTGATCATCTGAGAATCGCAATTGTTCTGCTACAAATAGTATGTTCTGGTAGTCTTCAGGTGCTAATTCCTTGCCTAAAATCTTAGCAACTTCATCATAGCCGATAACATTCACTCGGAAGCCATTGCTCGAGAAAAGTTTCTCTGTCCATTTATCTTTGGAGGACTGCACGAAGGAACAGTTGAAAGATGCAGCGATAAGCAACCCTCGAAGGGTGACGGATTATCTTGTTTTGTCAGATGGAAAAGAACAATACAACTCTGGTTAGAGAGCGTCAAAAGAATAAGGAGTACTGACCTTGATACTAACATTTGTCTCACATAACCATGAAGGTAGTTCACCCAAGAACAGACATTTGTTCATAGCCAAACTACTTATGCTGGACAAAATTTCTTCAAAACTGGCCAACGTCTTTACCGGGGAACCCTGGAAAATCATGCACTTAAAGAAATTTCCTCTTCAAACTCAAAGTTACAACAACTTGTTGCAGACAGAAGAAGCCTTAGTCACCTGGATGGCCCATATACTAGGCCGAAGACCATTGAAGCCTTTATTGCGCAGACTGTCTTGTATGTTAGGTGATTCCAGCGGAACATGAATGTACAAGCAATTTCTTGGAATCTTGGCCCCAACACCTAGAACCTTCAAGAGATTACTGCCATAACATGCTCCAGCTTATCTAGACTAAGAATGAGATTTGCAGGACAACCATGCAGAACTGCTGACCCTTAGTTATTTGTGATAGAATAAACAAAGCTGTGTTTAGTCTAGAACCAAGATCTCGCTTTTATGGAAGCAGGAATTTTGTTATGATATCTGATGAATTGAAATATGGCAAAAGTTCATATAGTTCGAAAGCTATAACGCAAAAAGTTTGACTAGCACAGTATTGATAAATCTTATCACTCAATCACACCTCTTGGGTAATTTTTTCTCTACTTGAACTTACAATATCTACCAAGAAGATAGTAAAAAGATAATCGAAATCAATAAATATTATAGACCTTGAAGAGCTTCAGCTGATGTTTTGAACATTTTCCCTGGGGAAACGTCAAATATTATAGTTGAGGTAGGCCAGTTGAGCCTGTAAGGCCTAGTGTCCATCCCATCCGTAAACAAGACAACCTGCAGTATTTCGTCGAAAATGCAAGTGCTTTATAAGGCCAAAGCACAATCAAACTCTTCCAGATTTGAAAGAAAAAGACCTGCTTAAGTCCGTCGATATGGCTCACTGTCCGGAGCAGCTTATCGTCGATGAACTTGGTCGCAAGGCAATAATGATTAGGGTAGTTCTTCAAATCCATCTGCACATCAGACTGGACAAAGCAACCTGCATACGGATCCATAAAAAGAGGCTCTGCACAGACAAAACACAACCCACATCCCACAAATTATGGTTAAAACGTTAATGCCACGAAACTTCCAGTTCTCAATTTGAGATACAAAAACTCGCTATGCATGTACCACCAACTGTAAAAAAACAGTTATCATATCCAATAAAAGAACAACCAATAGGATTTCAACGTTGGATTTCTCAGCAGCAACCCATTCGATAAAATGCCCCATTGGTGAGAAAATCCAACCAAAAAAAAAAACACGACATAGTTGACATTACCCGGTCGATGAGTCTCCCGTAAACGAAGCGACGCTGCATTAGTAGCAGCGTGAAGTAATGGGTCCTTTTCACCATTGAGGCTAACTCTCAATCTTCTTATCTGCTTCGACTTCCACTTTGCCGCGAAAATTGGTGACGGGCGAAAGACAGGAGCAGCCGCCGCATGCACTAAGCCCGACATGCTCCCCATGATAGCCAGTGTCAGTCAGAGATAGCAATCCTCAAGAGCAAACAGATATTTCGTTATTTTACATCTTTTCCTTCCGTACGATGACAGTAAATAATAAGCGGAACTAAAAATGGAAAGCGCTTAATATAGCTATCTACCTTCGCCTAAGCAGTAGATAGGAGGACCTGGTAAAAGGAGTTCCATGTCTTTTTACCCATTTCGATTTCCGAATCAAGTATTATTACATTTTAATACTTTAGGATAAAAAAATAATTAATTCTTTTTCGTTTTTGAGAGAATTTTATTGTTTTTCGAATTCAGATTAATCATATAAATATTATAATGACTAAATTTGAACACAAACACCACCCCATTTGATTCATCCGAATTGATATTGAAATGGTACATGAATGATTATACATTATTAAATAAATTTTCTAATAATAAATTTTATTTAAATTTTAAAAAACTAATATTTTTATATTAAAATATAATATTTCACTAAATTATATTAAAAAATTAATCCTCAATCTGTTGTTAATTTTATTTCTAATACAGATTCTTACCAGATTAACATGTATTTATGTAAAGTCCAGCATCAGAATTGTTTTTCTAAATTATATCAGAATTGTTGAGTTAGGTGAATGCCAACTAAACAAAAAACCAAACACCTAGAGAGCAGGCCATCAAATTCGAAGTTTGTAGGGTCATAGTCTGACGGTCGAGGAGTGAAGTAACCCAGTAACCCACCAAACAGAAGCAAAAAAAACCAAAGACAGAGAAGTGAACAACAGCCTATCTATCTCTAACCTCATCTCTTCAAAACACACAAATGGATTCCAACCTCCAAAATCTTGAAGAGCAGCAACAGTTCCCAGAATCCAAACCAGAGGAACAGCAGCAGCAGCAGCTTCCCATTGTCCAATCACAACCTTTTGCGGCGGTTTCCCTCTCTGTTTCCACTTTTCTACCTAACTTTGTTAACCAACCAAAAAACTCTGCTTTGTTATCTTCACCGACCACAGTGAAAATCCCCACCCAAGTTGCATCCCTCGCCCACCTACCCCTCGCTCAGCTATCCCTCTCCGCCATCTCCTCCTCCTCCCGACCTAGCCACTTCCTCAAGTCCACAATCTCAGCCAACCCACTCCACAACCCTCTCACCCTCGGCCCCCGCCGCCCTGCCGACCCAGCTAACGGAGCCATTTTCCGCCGGGCTACCATTGTTTGGTTCCGGAACGACCTCCGCGTCCATGACAACGAGTGCGTCACCACCGCCAGTAACGAGTCAGTCTCGGTGCTACCTGTCTACTGCTTTGACCCGAGAGATTATGGGAAATCCTCTTCTGGGTTCGACAAGACTGGCCCTTATCGTGCAAGCTTCTTGATTGAATCGGTTACCGACCTACGCAAGAATCTCCAGGCCAGAGGCTCGGATCTCGTGGTCCGTGTGGGACAACCCGAGAATGTGCTGCGGGAATTGGCTAAAGCTATTGGAGCTGATGCCGTCTTCGCGCACAAAGAGGTGTCTCATGATGAGGTAAAGGCGGAGGAGAAGATAGAGAATATTATGAAAGACGAGGGTGTTGAGGTGAAGTACTTTTGGGGGAGCACTTTGTACCATGTGGATGATTTGCCTTTCAAGATGGAAGATATGCCGACAAATTATGGAGGGTTTAGAGAGAAGGTGCAGGGCTTGGAGATTAGGCAGACCATTGCAGCATTGGAGCAAATAAAAGGTTTGCCGTCTAGAGGAGATGTCGAGCCTGGAGATATTCCTTCTTTGTTGGATTTGGGTCTCAACCCTCCTCAGGTTTGTCTCTTTGGTTCTTTTTTGGCTTGTTGCCTTAGGATGCATATTATGATGAACTTACATACTGGGAATTTCTATGGAAACAAGGAATAGGCTAAATTGTTAAAACCTTAATTTGAAATTGGAAAAGACTCGCAGTTTTTTGTACCCATATAGTGTTGGAAAGAATAATGGGCAGACATGGTGCTTTTTAATGATAGAGTAACATCCTCACGTACTTAATTATGGATGGCTGTTACTAGTTGCTTTGTCTGTTTCCATGGTAGCTGACATATTCTGCCAAGACTTTCTCGTGTGAACTTATAGCTATTTCTGATTTGACATTTTCATGCTTATCTTTGAGTGATTCTTTCGGGGTAGAAAGTATTTGCTCACCTCCCTGTTCGTACTACTGTCCCTTGATGGAAAAATTCAGGGGCCAAAACCAACTGCAAATGCTTCTATGGTGGGAGGGGAAACTGAAGCACTACAAAGGCTTAAAAAATTTGCAGCCGAATGCCGAGCACAACCTCCCAAGGGAACCAGTGGCGGGCATGACAGTATTTATGGTGCTAACTTTTCTTGCAAAATTTCTCCTTGGCTTACCATGGGATGCATCTCGCCTCGTTCCATGTTTGATGAGCTGAAGAAAACTGCTACACGGTGTGTCCTTGTGACTTTTTTTTTATTACCCTGTCAGAATATGTTTGTAAATGGTTTGTGCTCACAGTTGTAAGATTTTGATCTGTAGAGCTGTTTCTGCCGCCTCAAAGCACAGTGGTGGTGGTGGTAGTGGCTCGCCGGAGAATGGACTTAACTGGTTGATGTTTGAGTTGTTATGGAGGGATTTCTTCAGGTATGCAGACAAACCATACATACTACCTCTCAATATTAGCTTACTTCCATTGTTGATTGATAGATGTTTTCCGTATTTTTACTTCATTTCCTTGTTGTGTCTATGGCTTAACATTGAAAAACAACTTTCCTTTGAACTATGTGAAGCGTGTGATCCATAGTTCCTCTTGGCATTGCAAAATGATTGTTGTCTCGAACTTTGGCTTTGGTATAGAGCATTTTAAAAATTTCGAGCTAGCCGGACCAACTTATAATTGGTGCTTATAATACAGCGAAGGGAATTAGTCATTGTTACCGACCGTGAATACCCCGTTTAATTAAAAAAAATGATTGTTGTCTCTGGCCAAAACCCATTTTTTCTTCCCTCTACAACTGCCTTGCTGTGATAACTTCTCGTTCATCTTTTGCAGATTTATTACCAAGAAGTACAGCTCTTCAAGTAAGCAGGTTGAAGCATCTCCAGCCACAGCCTGTACGGGTGCCTTTGCTTAGGCAAAATTTTTTATTGGGTAATGGAAAAAGGCATTCCTCTGCATGGATGCTGCCGTGTCACTGAAGAGTCTCCATAATGTAGCTATTGAATGGAGTAGGAACCGGTGGGAATTAAACTTTTAGCTCCTGACCTCCCAAATAAATTTGGTTGATTTGGATTTTGCCCTCGGATGGATCCGATATATATCGATGTTCATGTGCTGTTTCTTTGAACAAAAGATCTCCTATATCTGCTATTCAAATGTTGTACCTTCATATTTTGTGTACCTCATCAGGAACTTGCTATTTTCAAGTATGGAATTTTCTTGATCGGAAAGGTTCAATTGCAGCCGGGAATCACGATTCCGAATGAATTGACCATCCTTGGAAGTTTGTCTCAGCAGGGAAACTTCATGATATTCTAATGTGAATCCATTTGTTATAACTATCCAAGCAGAGAAGCACAGAAGCCAATATATTCTGATCATAGATTGTATTTGAGAACTAATAGCCAGTTGTTCATAATTGAATTCTGCTTCACAACTGGATAAAATACATAGGGAATCATAAGAGCCAGCGATCGAAAATGGCTACAAGAAGCAATATGCAAATGGAATATATGAGAAGGAAGAGAGAAGTAATGGCAAAAAATTGATTTAAGAAACCTATTAAATGATCCCAGAAACTCTGAGGGAGGAGAGCACAACAAAAATGATCCAAAGCAACATGAAGTATGCGCAGGTGATCCAAGCCCAGACCTTTGGTCCTCCAAGTTCTGCTCCGAGAGTCAGACGCCTGAATACAAGAACAGCAATACAGCCAACAGAGGTAGAGAAGAAAACAAGCAATGAGAAGCTGAGTCCTGCCGCATTCTCGATCCGCAGTGGTTCATTGTATGCAAAGAAATTGTAGACAGTATCAATCAGCCATGGAACCCCGATGCCTACATATATGTTTACGGAATTGCTGCACAAGAAAACAAGCAAATATCAGTTTAGGTTTCAGAAAGCTGATAGCTTCACTCGACAGCAGAATTTTAAAATCCTAGGCAGTTTTTAGGTGTGTTGGGAGTAAGGGCGGTTCACGAGGAAGTGAAACTAAAAAAGTCAAACTTCTATGCATCTGCCCTTGTATAAAGGTTTCTTTACCACCTCTTCTTCCTTGTATCATCCATCATCTTGACAGAACTTTACCACATCAGTGCTATTCCTACTATCTCAGTTAAGAATTTTTGGGCACAAATGGAATAGATGAAGCTTAGTAAGATTCAGATGAATTTCAATATTTTCAATGTTTTCCAGCTGCGGATATAAATCTTTAATAGCTCACAAAACCATCTGAAGATTTACTGATATAGATGAAGTCCCTAGAAATCTCATCAAGAAACTTCGTGACACAAGATCTAAGATTCTTGATTATATTTGAATGTCATGTAAGATTCTCAAAATACAATCATGTATCCAAACCTGCAAGTGATGTTTGCAATGGCAGAGTCTGCTGTTACTTGACGTTCAGCGGCAATCTTACTTGCCACTAGATCAGGCCATGAAGTGCCACTGGCTAATGCAGTGAATGCAATGACATAAGGGTGCATTCCTGCAAGAGAGTGGAGAGAAAAAAAAACCAAAATTTAGATCATTGACCAAACTAAAGTCACCATTACTACTTAAGACAAAAAACTGCAAACATGAGGGGAACCTGTAACACAGCTTATCAGATCAGTGATCTTCGTTACAACATAAGCTATCCCACTGATGAAAATTAACGAGCAAATGAAGGCAATCCACCCATGAGCTATATGATAGGGAGGAACAAAAGCAAACAAAAATCTCCAAGGTACAAGGAGTAATTGCCAGGAAATTTTTGCCAACCGTAGAAAAATATTATGTAACTTTCTTGATCGGGAATCTTCCAACTGTTTAAGGAACAAGAAATAAACCACCGGGAATAAGTATATAATAACATAGGAAAGAATAAAACAACCCGATAAATAATAAAATGAATTGAACAACTAATAGGCATCCAAACACACTACTATTGTTTGGGGAGATAGAGATAAAGGATGACTGAAACATCCTGGCCCCATCATAGGAATTTTTGGCATTAATTACGGATACAAGTTGATAAAACTCCTACATACGGAATGCATCTAATTACCTCGAGGGCATCCAGAAATTGCTTTTTCCACTCAGCAAGCACATGTTTCTCTGTCTGAAATTGTTGGTCTGAGAATTCAGATGCATAATCTGCTTCCTGTATTCTTTGATACACTGGATGTATGCAACAAATCTTTCAGACATAGAAACAAGGAACTAATTAGCAGTATTTTTATGCAATGCCTCATTTTTTTCAATCCACCATGCAGTCAATTCCAAGTTTGTTTTCATGCTATGTTATTAACATCCAAAGAGCATCATCCTCTTATAATTAAAATTTATGACTTGAATTTCACTTCTCATGACTTACACTGCAATTGTTGCAAATCATTTCAAGAAATGTAGTTCTCTCCTTAGTATAAAAAAATATAAGATACTTGCAGCAAAGCACCAAAGGAAAATGATTGATATTGAAAAGAAGGCTCAAATTCCTTTCCGAAGTAGATAATGAAATAAGGAAAGAATTGTTAACCCTGTTTCTCCAAAATGGAACATCATACAGTAGGCTACAATTCCCTATTCTACAAGTATCCAGTTAGACACATGCCTGGGATGGTAATGTTTATCTAGTCATGTTACTGTAACAAACTATGGTGTTGCGATGTAGTGAAGCACCCAAGTGTAGTAGAAAATTTGGAATGCTTATGTCAAATGCTGTTATTTTATCATTCTATATGGATACCAAGATCAAAATGCAGTATTATGTTAACTGAGCCACCTGATAGCAAGTGCTATGGTGTCATAATAAGCAATAGCGATCCTTATGCAGCAGGCAATATTATTATTAAGTTTCTAGAAAACAATAAAGAATACTGAAATCTGTGGTCTTATATTACTACTATTCATTGCAGGCATAGAGAAAATAATTTTACCTGTCCTACTACTGGAGTGAGAGGAGAAAATATCAACAACACTTCTGTTTTCATCTTCATTAGCTTGAATTATCCCAGAATAATCCTCATAGACATTGTTCGTCTGTTTACATGAAGGGGCCTCTTCAGGCACCCATTCCTCTGGCCTCTCAGTTCTAGCTCTTTTAATGACAAAAGCATCAAAAGCATCAAAAGCATAATGGATGAGCAGGAATTCCATTTGGAATAAATAAACAAAATCTCTCATACCATAGGGAAAAGTAAGATCAGGAAACTAATGACATACATGGGGAGAGAAAAGTAAGGCCAACGCTTGTCTTGACCATACGCATGAATTAGCAGTAAGCCATACTGCAGTACTGTCAATAAGGCCTCCCAAAGTGTGATGACATTCGGAGTCCACACCTGCAAGACAAAATGAAGAAAACAAACCCTTCATCATAAAGTATATACCATAATTTAGGGGGCAGGCAGAGTTATGCAAACGAGATGACAACAAACCACAGAAAGGCATAAGTTTCAAAAATGATAACAGATAATGTAATAAAAGGATTACCACAGTTCGCATTGAGAAAAAGGTAACGAAATTACCTCTAGAATTATATAAAGCCAAATATAGGCCCAAAAGGACCAAAATAACTCTACCAACCAAACGCCTAGATCAGCAATCTTTTTTAACTCTCCAGCTTTTGGAACCACAACACAGACAGCATGGATGGGAAAAAGGTCAAAAGCAGCAGAACCAACAAGTGTTCCAGGACCCAATCCTGTAGCATTCCAAAAATTTTAAATTCAGATATAAGTATAAGAGGTGTGTTGATTTCTATCACACAAATCCCGTTAATTATATAATCTACGGGTAAGTCTGTGTTGAGATGGTTGGATTTTAACAACCTCATAATTCAAATTTCATGATTAAAACGCAAATTGAATACGTTATCACAATTTTGTTTTGAAATTATATCCAATTCCCTCTTTCTCACTGCAAATTGAGAAATCTCAAGTCCACCAGAAAGCTAAAACCTATATTCATGGGTTAATCCAGTGAGATGCCAAGAAAGAAAACCCGAAAATTACTTTTTCCTCCACAGCAACATATTTTCACGCATACATCAGTTAAAGGAAATGGTGGACAACCATCAACACAATGAAGCTGCAGCGCAATAGAAAAAAAAACATATATAGAGGAAATAGAGTAGAATGCGCACAAGTACAAACCTCCAGCGTAACGGTTGCCAATATTCCGTATGGCATCAATGGTAGCTAACGATATCTGAGGGAAACTGGTCCCAAATGCCAACAAGGAAATGTCTGCAACTGTATAATTCCACACCTTTTCATGTCTGACGACTTCAGCATTCGTGCAAGGATCTATCTCCACCACCTTACGCGAATGCTTAACAACATTCTCCATAGATCGGAAGAAACGAGCAGTTATAGCCGACAACCCAATGAAACAGTAAGCTAGACCAAGAAAATACAAGAAGGTCCTGAACCCAACTCCAAGAGAAGTCTCACCATGAAAAAGTAAGTAGCTTTCACATTTTTCTTGCCCAAGGACATTGAGAACCCCAAATCCACTCCCAGCACTTTGATTATGCACCGAGACCATCTTAATCATACTCAGATCGCAATTCAACGGTCCAGCTTCGGTGGTTCAGCGATTTCACCCATTATAAGCACAATAAACGAGAGATGCTCCGATGATGGAATTGAAAAAAAATACTCCCACATAACAAAATGGTCCCTTTTTGTTTTTTTTTTCTGTTATTGATGGATCCGAAATAATTTCCCACACCGAGAATAACAAAACCCAAAATTCAAACTTCAGGATAAGACTTTTTTATCAAGCAAACCGAATAAACACATATCCACGACCCCTGATCACCGTCTCTGATACTCAATAAAAATGAACGATAAATAGATGACAACCAACGAACTGTCCTTATAAAATTTAACGGAGATCATCTGACGAGCTCCGGCGACACGTAAAGATATGCCAGTGCTTGTGAAATAAGAGCCAGCGGGTACATCTGTAAACCAGTAGTTTCGAGAATTGAGATTCAGGGGTGCTGACGTACGTGCGTTTACACGACGGAGCAATAATGCATAGTTTGGAAGAGTCGTGGGGAGGAAATTGGCCTCGACATATCCACTGACGTATACATATTTACACCTGTTTCTTATTTTGTCCCCGACCAGACCTCCGTTTAATTATTAAGTGTTTCACATTGGTCCCCACTTTGATCCTTTCGCACAGTCTAACTGTTTACGTAGACTAAGTGTTTGTTCTGTTGACTTGACTAAAACTGGCTCCGCTGTGAACTATCCTGATTCGGGGACAGGCGTAGTGATTCCTACGGTCACATCTCATACAACAGACACAGATGGGATGAAAGACAAGGTCAACGAAACTCCACCTATTGGTTCACTTTCCTTCTGGCATGTTCACATTTCTAGTAAGAGAACAATAAGCTTCTCCTGAAATCCTTTCAGTATCACTTGCTAATCTAATACAATCTAATACGAATAGGGTAAGATATTTTTGGATGAGAAACAGGTTAAACACTATTTGATGACAGGATATTTGATATATACGATGCATAGGCCCGCTTTGTTTGTCCAAATGCAATGCAATAGCATAACAAAAAGACAGTTTATAATGAAGCATCCATCACCTTGGCTGTTGCAACTTCCAACATAATCAATGCAGTTTCGCTGATGAGATCGGAGGGAAACCAGGAACTAGCTAGATAGGGAACTGTAAGAACCCTGAACAGAATGGAGTTAAACCCAATTTAATGCGAGTATAACCAGAGGCTGTGCTTAGTTAAGCCACTGGTCTCAGAAAATATCAGAATGGGGTTAGAGGTGGAAAAATATGACTGCCTTGACATCAAAGGATTGTCATTCAGAGAATCATCTAGACCTTCTCCTTTCTTTACCTCCAATAGGTTACAGATGTATGGATACCAAATTAATGGCACACAGAATAATGATGCCAAACCAAATCAGGGCAGGCCATTGCGGCAGCTTTAATAAACCAAGAATGGATAAAAAAGATCAAAACTGCAGATTCAAATAAGTCCTTTGCCGGTTACCAAGAACAACTTGTGGTTGCACATGAAATTCGTCTGTCCGGCTTTCTTGTAAACATTAACGAGGTTTTACTCTTACAAATTCTGGTTAGTAGCAAATATGTAGTAGCCTGTCCTCACTCCTTTAGCTTACGATGTCGGAGTTCGAGCCAGTCGAAGAAAACTCAGCTGCATCACCAGTAATCTTTACAAGAACAGAGAAGCTGCATCACCAGTAATCTTTACAAGAACAGAGTCCATCTTTAAAATGATGAAAGCGATTACAGTCTCTAACAACAATCTCTCGATCAAACACTTTAGATACCATTTTCATGGTGACATGACAATCAGAGCATATCCGGAGGTTCTTAACAATTCGTATAGGAGTACCTGGACTGGTCTTCAAAAAGCAGAAAGCAACCGCCAATTTCTCGCTATGACGAGATAATACCAATTCTTTGCCTTCATCATCCAGGTCAAGTAATACCTCATTATTATCTCCGACATAACCCTCCACCTTCAATTTGCTCATAATCTCGTCAAGCATCAAATAAATTTCTCGACTTTCTTGATGAGAATCATCTCCGGAAAAAAATTCATGCAGAATACCATCCACCTCAACCAAACTACAACCTGGAACTTTCTTAATTCCCCTTGCTTCCATAAGATCTCTCAGATGCCTCACCTCCATCCGCCTCCCCATTTTCGCATAAGCATTTGATAGTAAAACATAGGCACTACTATTTCCCGGTTCCAACTCAATCATTTTCTTGAGAGCAACTTCGCAAGTTTCTATATCTCCATGAATCCTAGAACCACTCAGCAAAGCTCCCCATATAAGAACGTCTGGCTCCATAGGCATCAATTTCACCACGTTCAGTGCCTCCTTGATGAGACCTGCCCTCCCATGAAGGTCAACGAAGCAGCCATAGTGTTGAATACCAGGCGGGATTCCGAACTCTTCACTCATTCTCTTAAAATACTCCTTTCCTTCATTTACCAAACCTCCATGTACACAGGCACAAAGAACACCCAAGAATGTTACAGCATTAGGCCGAATCCCCTGATTTATCATGTTCTCAAATAAGTTGAGGCTTTCCCTGCCATAACCATGCATAGCCAACCCCGAAATCATGGAACTCCAAGCCATCACATCTTTGTCTGTACCCAAATTGTTAAACACCCATCTTGCTCGATCAATACTCCCACATTTTGCATACATGTCCAGCAAAGCAGTCCCTAAAACAACATCAACCTTCATTCGACATTTATCAATATAAGCATGAGCCCATTTTCCATGCTCCAGAGCACCTAATCTCCCACAAGCTGAGAGCACATTGGACATAGTGAACTCATTAGGCTTAACGCCACCCACTCCTATCATCTGCATTTGGCGAAACAAAGCAAGCGCTTCTTTGTAGTTTCCACACCTCACATACCCATTTATCATACAACTCCAAGATATTACATTTCTATCAGGCATTAGTTCAAACAACTCGCGTGCAAAACTAATGTCACCCTCTTTGACAAAGGAATAAATCATGGAATTCCACGAAGGTAGATCGGGTTGGCCAATCTCATCAAAAACTTGACGGGCAAAAGTCAAATTGCCACAAGACGAGTACATAGTGATGAGGGATGTTTGTACAAAGGGGTCACTCGCGAGGCCGAAGAGGTGAATTTGGGCGTGTATTTGTTGCCCTCTTTGTATGAAACGAGGGGAGTTGAAGGATTGGAGAAGGAACGGAAAAGTGCGCAAATCAGGTCCAACGCCATGGTAGCGCATGCTTAGGTAAACAAGGATCGGACTATGAGCCGGTAACGTGGCCAGGACTTGAGCTCTAATGATGGTGTTCCATGTGAAAGATTCAAGCGCTGGGTGTGCAAAATTTAAAGTGGGATGCGTGGTAGATATGAGCTTCTCCAGAGCTCGCATTGCTTGAAACTGGATGGCCGGGAACTTGTGTGCTTTGGATCATCAACTTTAAAGGAATCAGGATAGTATGCAAATAACACATTTTCAGATGCCTGATATGCTGTTTGTTGAGGCGGCGGAGAGTGCAATTCCTATCTATCTCGAGGGGAGTCAAAAGTGGCGCAATAGAAATGATATAAGAGACGCGAAGATTAACACGATACTAAGACAAGGCTACTCGAAGCTTTTCTCCGGCCGATCATCCTGCAACCAAGAATCTGATTCTAATACCCACCCCGGCCGTGCAAAAGTCATCAACCCTCGGATCTTCCTCTATACAAGAAGAGGCAGGGCAATGCATTCTCAAATTAGTCCTAGTTGGCTTAGACATTAACGTCAAAGATGAAGAAAGAACAAACCAATCACCAGCCACCTTGTATGTTGGTAGTCAATCAGGGTTCATATATTTCCAGTTTCCCAGAATAAGCAAAGGATCAGGAAAACATTTGCTTAACCCAAACTTTGGAAATTTGATTGAGAGTAGTACATTAAGAAGTAGATGTCTAGTATCAGTAGCCAAAATTTCAAAGATGGTGAAAAAAAGGATCAAAAAGCAATTCCCAGAAGAGTATATATATTAATCAAACAGTCGAAACAGACACAGAAGACAACCTAAAGGAGAACAAAACAAATAACTAGAAGAGACACTAATGTCTTTACTCTTCTTCCTCTCCCTCATTCTCAGCAATGTTGAAGTAGCGCAGTTCATAAATATTCCTCTCTTTGTTGGAAGCAATTACTCGAAGCCAATCCCGGACGTTGTGCTTCTTCAAGTACTTCTTGGTCAAGTATTTGAGATACCTGAAGAAAAAGATGAAACCATTAGCCATAATGATACATAGAATATATTAAGGCTCAAGAGGCCAAATTCAGAATCTATCCACTAACGCAGAAAGGAACATAACAATGTCACAGATCTCTAGTAGATATTCCACAGCTAAAGGATTGCCATTTCTCAAGCTACAAACTGACAATAACCAATATATTCAAACTAATATACTCACAAAGCACTACTCATGCCCCAAGAGACAAAAGAGAAAGAGTTTGCGTAAATCAAACTAACATCACAGACCAAGAGTTCGAAAAATGATGAACAAGACCCTATATTTCCAGTACAATAAGAACAAAACTCCTTGTAATAATAAAACAAGATCGCTAAAATTCGCAAACAGCTGGAAATCATCGACCATCACATCATCCAGAAAACAAAGCTTTCTTAACAAAAATCAAAGGAAAATGGAATATTTCAAGAAAAATTGAGGGATACATTAACAGAATGTTAACAATCCCATATGGATTTGGACAATGATTCGTCGTATAACACAGTTTATGGCTTCTTGCAAGCAATAATTCTTCCTAAAGTACTACAGATTAATAACGAAATTTGATCTTTACTAAAGGACAAAAAAGAGTTGTTACCTCTTTGAGAAGTTGCTGTCGGAGGTGACAGTGATTTTGCTCTTCTCACGGGTAACAACGATGCTATCTCCAAGAGCACCGGCCTTTCCACCGACCTTAATCCTCTCCTGGAGGAACTTCTCTAGGGAGGCTATGTCCATGATCTTGTCCTCCACCGGCTTGGTGCAGTCAATCACGAAGGAGACCCCCTTCTTCTTGCCCTTAGCTCCGGCTGCTGCTCCGCGACTCATTTTTCACGCTTCCCTCTATTACCCACAAAATGGATCCGCCACGCAAACAGAGCTGCTCTCAAATGACGCTTGCGCGCCGTGACGAGACATATATTATGAGAGGAGAAGGTCTAGGGTTTTTCGAGAGGCAACACCGACGTCGTTTGATACTTCCCATGACGTTCCGACAGGTCGTACTTGTTACTTTTCTTAAGCGTGGCCTCTATCCCATTATCCCAAAAGAGATGGCCCTAATAAGAACATACGACCCAAATCTTTCTTGGTCTGGCCCATAAGTCCCAGATGCTGAAAAAATGGGCCTGTATCCGTAAACAGCCCCAGCCTTGTACTTCCAAGCTCACTTGGATCATATCCATTTTTCTTATCACGCGAACGCATCGCTCTATCTCGCGCGCTCGGAAACGAAGACGGAGAAATCCCTGTTCCAAAAACCCTTTCGCTCTAAAACCCTAGCTCAGTAAGATCTGTTAAACCGTTCATTTGTCAGTTAATTTCAGTTTTGGGTGGTTCGCATATATCTTGTGCCCTTGATAACGGAACTGAACCTCTCCTCTTCTTTGTTTTCTTCAGCTTGCTCATCTTTGGTCGACATGAGGTCAATTTTGCAATCTTTATATTGCTTTCTTGTTTCTTCTAACACTAGAAATTTGAATAGTAGTGATCTCTTTCAATTGCTACTTATGAAAACAAACGATGTGAAATCGGATACGTTATGCTGACAATTTTGTATTTCGTGGATTTTTCTCTTGCAGTAAGCCCATGGAAGAGGATGGAACGGTAAGTTGCATTATTGCTTTATAATATGCTTCCTATACTTATTAGTTGTTATGTATTATTCATCTCAAATCTTTCGAGAGAAACTTGGAACTTTACTATGTTTTCTCAACGGTTGAAGTTGCTATATTCTGATGTTACTTAAATTGCTCGAACAGTTGTGGAATACGCCATGTTCTTGTTATTTTGCTTAGCATCGAACTTAGTGATCTGTTCAGCTTGCTATTCTCTACTTCTTGTTTGAATCTGTTATCTTGATGATTTTGTTTGGTTAAAAGTTCCCTCTAGTGGATCTTCTGTTAGTTTGTTACTTTTTTATCGCTTATTATGCATTGTTTCACTCATAGCATGAAATAGTTGAGCTATACAGCCCATATCTTGGGATAATTAACTTTTCGTTCATTTGGGGGCTTATTTTTCTGTCACAAAAAGGAATGAGCTTGCTCCTCCAAAACCCCACAAGTCCCAAGCTGTTGAGATCTCAAAACTGTGAAGCCCTAAGCTTGAACTGTGGCATTTTGCCAATGACACTGTTTCATTTTTTTACATGAGCCTCGTCTGCTTCGACTCTTTGTGCCTGGATAAACAAAGTAACTGTTTCCTTTTAATTCGAAAAGTATTTTATGAAGCAGTGATACATATTTATTTCACTTCCATGTTCTTAAATTTTTTTTGTATCTATTTTCTTATGAGAAGCACATTATTGCTTCTTTATGCCTGCGTCATATTCTGAGGTTGTGTTCATTCTTGTAAAATCTCTTCCACAGGCCAAGAAGGAAGAGGATTTGAGCACCGGGCCACTTTCTGTTCTGATGATGAGTGTTAAGAATAACACCCAGGTAATTTGATTTTCGTAGCTGTTTTATCTTAGAGATCAAGAGGCATCTAGCTCATAGGTCTGTTTGGGAAATAGCCAATCCTCTTTGGCTGGGACTAATCTGATCACTGGATCATGATGAGCTTTGGGATGGTCTGGTTTCTTTGTGAATGGACTTAAAAGGGGGATTTTGTATTATTTCTCATTTGATTTCTCATCAAATCTAGCCAACACCATGTGAACTGTATTTTGCGCACTTTGGTTCCGGGAGTTACTGGTTATAGTTATTGGCTGGTGAAGTCTGTGAGTCTGCTGCATGCACAGACTTCGATTTTGAAGCTCCTGAGCATCTTTTGCCTTTTCTCAGAATTTTTGTGCTTTCTTACTCTTTCGGTAATTGATTATTCAGGTGCTAATCAACTGCCGCAACAACAGAAAGCTTCTTGGCCGTGTGAGAGCATTTGACCGGCACTGCAATATGGTTCTAGAAAACGTGAGAGAGATGTGGACCGAGGTTTGTTTAACTGTCAAATATACATAACTGAACGCTATAATGTATTTTCAATAAATCGTTGTACTAGAATACCTTTTCCTTTTGTTTTCAGGTGCCAAAAACTGGAAAAGGCAAGAAGAAAGCTCAACCAGTTAACAAAGACAGATTCATCAGCAAAATGTTTTTGCGTGGG
This sequence comes from Passiflora organensis, assembly GCA_019739055.1. Taxonomy (NCBI): domain Eukaryota; kingdom Viridiplantae; phylum Streptophyta; class Magnoliopsida; order Malpighiales; family Passifloraceae; genus Passiflora; species Passiflora organensis. Next base: position 69,902 of record JAEPBF010000075.1, on the reverse strand, counting down.
GATTCTGTTATCATCGTCCTCCGGAATCCCAAGTGAGATGCGATCTTCTTATGGTCTATGAATTAAAAGTGATATCTCTTCCGTTTATTATACATGATATATTTGAGGATGTCTTCTGTTTTCTGACTCAAAAGTGATAGCTTTTCTGCTAGTCATGTCTTTGAGGATGTGTCGAAAACCGTTGTATCTCAGTTGGAGTTTCTTCTTGTACTTGCATGGTCAGTCACCATGGTGGTCTTTTTAATGCAAGCAGTAGCATTTTAGAGGTTTTGTTAATCAATTGACATGGTTTGTTTAGTTTGATGCCATTTTCTTGTGGCTTAAATTGCTGTGTAGGAAAATTGTAAAATGAAAGTTTAAAACCCTGAGACTGCGTTCTTCACCGATCAAACGCTGTAAGATTTTACGATCAATGAACAATGATAATGGGTAAAAAATTAACGTCGATCGCGGGGTACTCGCTGTCTGATCTGCTGCCTCTGTATCAAGGAAATTACAAAGATGACTGAAAATAAAGGTGAAAGGTACACCTCCAAACCTATTCCTCCAGAGATCTGAAGAGCTCAGAATCTGCCTAGGCCGCGGCTGCCGTTGCCACCTCAGATATTAAGAGGAAAATTTAACTGTCTACTAATCCCATTACGATCTAGAAGTCGAAGCCTCCTCATGAAATATGCTAACTTAAGCCGTCGACACGTCGGTGGCTGCGCCATCTTCCTTGTGATCACCAAAGATACGTTGCCTGAAGTCGGAGACCATCATGGGCAGACCCTTGCGGAGGGCGATCTTAGGTTCCCAACCAAGTAGGTCCTTAGCCTTTGTGATGTCAGGCTTCCTTTTGTGTGGGTCATCCTCCGTGTTGGGCCTAAACTCTATTTTCGCATTCGGGTCGATGGTTTCCTGAACCACCTGCACCGACAAAAGAGTATTATGACGCTCTGTACGCTGCAAACAGTACTGTCCTGACGGCCCATCTACCATCGGGACAGTATGCCATTGTAATATTCTGCAGATTAACTGTTACTGCACTTAAGTCACTTTTTTTGAGCAATGCACTTAAGTCACATACCTGAGCAAGTTCAAGCATTGTGAATTCACCAGGATTTCCAAGATTAAAAGGTCCCACATGCTCTCCTTCCATAAGGCGCATAAGACCCTCCACCTGATTTTAAGACAAAAACAACATCTCCATGGTTAGGCAGAACAGAATATGAAGTAAACGCCAATCATTCACAGCTACTGCTAATAGAGAAAACCTCGTGCTTGTCATCAACTCTTCAAGAAAAAGGTTTTGATTTTGGTAAACTAAAGTCCTAGCATAGCCTAAGATTCATGCCGGTTCGCATTAGTCAAGAATCTGGCTTAGCTTTTATGGAAATGAAAATTGACAAGGGCCACAAGGTGAACTGATCCATCCCTTTCTATCTTCAGAAGAAAAGATGTTTTTAACGTGGCCCACTCTGGAACTTAAAGACGCATGTGTCACTTAGTTTCTGCTTCTTCAAGTAACAACTGCTGAAGAAGACGGGGAGACAACAAGATAATTGGCGTGCCAGAAGATATTTACATCTATTACCCCACTTCACGTGAATGCAGATCTAGTCGCTGGGAACTTGGAACTGCATCATTATTATCACAGGAACCCACTACTGAGGTTGTCCCGAGACGTATTAATACACAAGTAGCATAGAGAATTCAATACACCTCATTCACATCATAGACATGATTTTTGAATTCAAGCTCAAGTCTTGCAATTTGAATTGGACAAATAAAGCACCATAAGGAAAGTTGAAAAAAAAAAAACAGAAGGACCAGTCCACTTAGGGAATGGCTAAAAGCTAAAAGGGTCCTTACCAAATCAGAAACAAATTGAAAACTCCTAGTCTGTTTCCCATCACCATACACTGTCAAAGGTTCCTTCCTTAATGCCTGCATCATGTCCACCACTAAAAGTTAGCACAAATCAACATTAAAAGGGAAAAAAAAAAAACAGCTCGGCTAAACCCATTTAACAACGCCTTATACTATCGTCACTGAAAAGTTGTCAGATAATAAATTACCTGAGCAACAAAGTTACTAACAACACGACCATCATCTATGCACATCCTTGGCCCATATGTATTGAAGATTCTAGCGATCCTAACCTGGAATATTTTAGAAAGAATAACCAATCAGCATATGCTTTACAGTATAAAAAGTTGTGTATGTTAGAAAAAACAGCCAACCTCGACGCCTGCTCCTCTGTGATAGTCCATGGTCAATGTCTCAGCTGTCCTCTTTCCCTCATCGTAGCAACTTCGGACACCTGTCAAAAAAAATAGACGAAACCTACTTTTAATGTCGGATCTGAATTTAATCTCAAACTCACACCGTGATATTTACAAACATACCCCTACTGCCCCTTCCATCATTTCACATCCTTACCAAACCTATTGATATGCAACCCATTTGGTCAAACCCGGCCAACCATGAACCGGCGGATTAGTTGACTCCGTTAATCACGGGACTTCATTCACAGTGCAAACCCGCCGTCCACGGTCCATGAAGCAGCCCAAACGCTAATTTGCGCCAAAAAAATCTAAATTTTCAGGGAAAAAGGGAAAAACTGCTCACTCACCGATGGGATTGACGTTCCCCCAGTAAGTCTCCACCTGGGGATGTTGCAGAGGATCGCCGTAGACCTCGCTGGTGCTGGTGAGCAAAAACCTAGCACCGACTCTCTTGGCTAATCCCAACATATTAAGCGTACCGACAACATTGGTCTTGATGGTCTTGACCGGGTTGTGCTTGTAATGCACGGGAGACGCAGGGCACGCCAGATGATAGATCTGGTCCACCTCTAACAAGAGCGGTTCCACGACGTCGTGTCTGATCAGCTCGAATCTCGGATTCTTAAAATGGTGCATCACGTTTTCCTTCCTCCCGGTGAAGAAATTGTCGACCACTATCACGCTGTCCCCCCGTGCGATTAATCGATCCACCAAGTGGGACCCAACGAACCCGGCCCCGCCTGTGACCACGATTCGGAGGCCTTTGTGCTTCAGGCCAAGCGGGATCTTCCCTCCCGAGCTCCCGGCTGCGAGACCGACCCGGTGGGGCTCGTAGTACTTGTACCGCATAGGTGTGGAAGTTGACACCGACGAGTCGTGTGTAAAGTGAGAGAAGGTTTCAGGGATTGGGTCGTAATTGTGGTGGCGGGACGGGGAGCTGGGGAGGAGGGTAAAGAAGACGGTAGCTATAGCAATGCCCAAGAGAATAAACAGGAGTCGCTGCTCGCGGAGGATGTAGCGTATAGGTCGTGTGACGGAGAGCCATGGCTTGTTTGGCTTCGGTGAATAAGCATCGACCGCCGGCTGGCTCTCGTCGTGACCTCTGAATATCAGCTCTGACGAACCCATGACGAAGTATTCAGTAGTTTGAATAATATCAAACCACCACCAACACCAAACACAACACGACAACAATAACAACTGATCTTGTTTATGTTGTTCTCCTTATATATCTTTCTTGTCTGGTTTTCTTTCTGCTTGTTTGGCTTTTAAAGCAAGGGCTCGGTCGTGTCTGGGGAAGGTGACGAGTGTGGAGGTTCGGGATTTAAAGAGAGAGGGAAGGAGAAAAAAACAGAAGGTATGGCCGCCAAGAAATTACGGTAATGCCACGGGAAGCTTTCCTTGGGCTTTACTTCCTCTCCCCTTTCCAATTCCCATTCCTTCGACCCATTGAAAAGTAAACGCTTGTCATATCTCTCGTTAGGTGGGTTAATATATTTAAATGGTAAGTGGGAATTTTCTAAAGGCAAATAATCAAATTCAGTAAGGTGGATTATTTACCTACTAATACATCTATTTAATTTTTTAAAACTATACGGTGCTGGCCACTTGACTTTGTGATGGTCCTTTTATTTGGGGTTAAGATCTGCACCGGGTCAGCACAAATTTGTGATGGGTTCTCCACTTTGGGAAGATGGTGACAAATTTTTTAATTTAAAAAATATATATCGTTATTAATAATAATTAATTTTTATCAAATTATAAATATCGAATACATACTATAAATTTTCAAGATATTTCGACAATTCTGATGCTGTTTATTCTTACTATGGTGTGGGCCAATACACAATCAGCCCGGTCCAAAAAAGGGGTTGACATTTATTACAAACCTTGCTTTCACATTTACGTGTATTTTATACGGCCGTGTCTAATCGGAGAAAGGTCGGGAGTTTTTTTCCCAAAATGATCAAGGCAACCTGTAAACTTCCTTACATGTTTAAGCTTGTCTGAGAAAGGAACAAAGCAAATCTGTATCTTCTCTTTTTAGTAGACAATTATAAAGAAATTATATATGTAGATACAAAACTCGAGAATCCAGGAAGTATGATTAAACGTTAATAATTTAATTATTGATTTTGGATATAAAATCCTATTCTATAATGGATATCCTGCTTATAATATATATGGTGACAGTTAATTGCTCTAAGTATCAATATTTGTTGATTTTTGTTTATTTTCTTATAAGAATAATCCACCTAAATAGAAATTGATATATATATATATATATATATTTGGAAACAACACAAAAGGTGAAAGCAAACATAACATAAAGCCTACAGGCATATAGTATATCTGAACCATGTTATTATCTAAGTATAAGAACAACGACATATTTTTAGGATCAATACCGTTGGCATTGTTACTAACCCCAATAAGCATTAAAAATATGTCAAATGCTGATTATAATAACACCCGGGTTTGGTTATTCCTTGTTCTAAACATATATTCTATTTTTTATTTATTAAAACAATGGTTTATTCGTGATCAACATCCTATTTCAAGACAGAACCATCTGTTTCAGGTTCGGTTCCGATTATGTTAATTAAAACGGTCACCGTTCAACGACTCTACATTTTCCGCCCTTAAAAAATGTCACCAAGACAAGTGCTCCAACCAGTACCAGAAAGGCGATTTGGTGGAACATTTTTGAGTGTCCTATAATCTCGCCTTCAGAAAAGCTAAACATATAACCACACGATATGATGACCCATCTGCTCCGATTATATATATATATATATGGATTTGGTTTTTAGTCCTTGTCTCTTCATAATAGGCTACGTACGTACTTTACGTCCACCTCTCCTTCCCTTCCGTATATCCATCATACAAAATAAGGGCAAATGCCACGTATATATATCATGGCCTTTGATTCTCAATTTTGAGTTCCGTGGATGGCTCTGCACTTTTTGAGCTCTTTATCATACTCTATATCCAAAATATAGTATTAGACATATACTTTACACCATGAGACAGGAAGGTTCATGACAGCTCGAGCGATCGAGCTGGGGACCGAGTTCAGATTTAACTAAAGAAACCACTGTTGGTCCTAACACGTCGATTGATATTTTCCTGCACCGACACCGTTCGCATAACTGTTAATTAATTAATTAATTAACCTTGGTCGGCTGAAAAAAACAATCATAAACACGTGTTTTCTCTTTGTAATAAAATTTTGAAACGAAACAAAAAATAATAAAATTCATTTGTATTTATTTAATCTCTAATTTTAAATAATTTTTTTGCAAGGTTAACTTGGGATGGGAATCGGGAAGTATTCGGGAGGGTGATATTCGGGGAAAAATGTGAATGGAGCCCATAAGATGACAGGAGGACTTGGATCACACGTCGCAGGAGAGGAGAACAGTTTTGATGCTTAAGCGACATCGACTCATCTCCCGCCACGTGACGGAAAACCCATTTCGCACGTTTCTCCATTGTCCTTTTTGTTTGTTTAAGCCACCAGACACGATCATGCCCTGGATTCCGGCTCCTAATTCCTCTATACTAACTGCTAAGCAACTGATTTCGATTTCCATTACAAGCGATTTTTGGAGTACTATTATATAACACAAATGTGTCACGTAACTGTACTTGCTTGACATGTTGAAAAAGCCCTTCCGTCTTCGTGATTACGTAAATATTGTTTGTTGGTTTAACCTTTGAACACACGAATCAAGGACAGAAGGATCAATCATGTTGGAATTTGACAAGATCCACACGTTTTTCTTAAAAATAACCAGGTACGGTCACCCCTTGACTTGATTATATTAATTTAGCTCTTGTTTTGTGATTTAAGTAAAAAAGTTTTCCTATGGGTAAAGGATTGATAAAAGCCCAATTAAAAGAGCTTAAGGGTCGGGCCCAACTATATATTGGCAGTGAGGTTTTATCTTTTTGTTGATTAAAAAAAATAATTTATGAAAAAATTTGTCAGAAGTGGGATTTGAACCCACGCTCTCTCACGAGAACCAGAACTTGAGTCTGGCGCCTTAGACCACTCGGCCATCCTGACATTGATATTATAAACCTTCAAACTTTTCAATATATATCTTAATTTTTTAAATCGATTCTTTAGGTCTAGATAAATCAAATCTAATATTACTATCTTAAAAAAATAATAAAAGTTAATTTAATTTAATTTAATTTTAAAATACTTATTTTTTAAATTGTAAGTCTGTTATAATATAATAAAAGAAGGAAGGTTTTCTATATTTTTAGACTCTCACAATTATTAGGAAGAAAGTTTTTATTTTTAAAAAATATTTTATTAATAAATTTAATTTATTTTATATTTCAAATAAAAAATTATCTATAAATCAAGATTGAAACCCAATAAAAATTAAATTTACAGTAGTGATTATTTCTGGTCAGTGCTCACCTCGACCTCTTCCCGAAGAGTCAATATTACTCCTAATCTTCCCAGAAAAGCCACTTGGAAAATCGCCTACTAAATTAATATTAATAAACTTACAGTACTTGTTTAATAATAAACAATCAGCTCGTAAATTGCTGGAGATCCCAAAAACCCAATCCCTGTTAAATTATATCTAAGAGCAAAATCCATTCGTTACGCTCCAATTATAACTTTGCACCGTCCGTACAATCTTTAGCTACGTTCCGCTAGAGGGTTATTAGCCTAACAAGGATTTGATCAAATTTTTATTTTTTTAATATTAAATTTTTCTATACCCAAAACTAAAATTAAAATATTTAATTGTTAAAAATATGTTAATTTTATCACTCAATAATATTCAATAATATTCCTAGATTTGTAGTAGAGAGAAATTTTTTTTTGAGAATGAAAAGTATCCCAGTATATAACCAGACTAATCTCTCCCGACCACCCAACTCATTTCACAGGTATTTAGCCTGCAGCCATGAGTGATATGGTACAACATCCACCTCTTTGTGTGAGATCACTACCAACAATGTATTTTTTATATCTCGCAGTTTTCCCGGATCGAACTCGATACGTTGAGTTAAGGGAACGCAGGTTGTAGTAGACAGGAATTACAAGCAGGGTGCATGGCGGGTGATCATTCCCATGAATGATGATCAAGAACAGAGCTTATCAAATTTACAACATGCACGGCTTTCATTACTTAATTTTTTTAACCACAACCAATTTACCGACAAGCGCAGCCAAGCGTTTTCCCCGCAGAGACAACATATAGAGAAGTAAACATAAAACGTTAACAACCACACACAAGAAACATAAATACATCTTTCGTCCATATATATATATATATGCATTATTCGAATTATACTATATAGATAGATAGATACATTACTCATGGCCAGCCCAGGGGATTTCCAGATAGATACTAAGGGTCGGTAATGCTTTCCAAACCAGTTGCTGCAAGTTTATTGACAAGAGCCAGTGCATTACTAGAGATGTAAGTAGCTCGTAAAACACGATTCCGAAGCAATTTCACTTGCTTACTGTTTTGGTTCTCGAAACCATCGGAGCAGGTGTCTTCATCGGTAAGCGTAGCACTCAACCACGTGAGTACGTCTCCCATTTGTGCGTCGAACTTTGCAGGGTCAAGCTTTCTGAGTATGCCAAGTGATTTGTGGAGGTTGTCAACTGCATCCTGGATGCACTCGATGCAATCCGAGAGGGCGTTCATGTTTCTGCCTCTCGAGAATGTTTTGTATTTCTTCAATGAATTCAGGTACCGGCTAAGATTCTTGGCCTCCCCTATGGTCACCGAGACCCCAGCTCTTGCCCATTTGCTAGGGCTGGTCTTGGCGGTGCTTGAGAATGATGCTAGCGACCGGATACAGAGATTTTGATACCTGGTCACACTGCATGCATCCCGAACATAAGGGTTGCCGTAGTTGGAACCCCAGCCTGTGGCATTTGTAAGCCATGATAAAATCAGGGCAAAGATATAAACATTTCTTACCATCATGGGATTACGACGGATCATTCAGAAGACAGAAACAAGTATAGGACAAAGACTGAAATTATTCGCGTACTCCTATGACCTGGGTTGGAAACACCATAAGAGAGGAGTGGGGTTTGAGGAAGGCATTTTCCTGCTGTGAATGCAAGATCGTTGCAGGGAAGCTTTAAAGGGGTTGAGGAGGAGAGAAAGGAATAAATGCAGGACGGCGCTTTTTACAGGGGGATTGGTGGAAAAAGCAAGACGCTGCAGGTGGATGCCATAAAGAAGGAGAGAGTTGAAATAGTGAAGAACATGTGAACTGGCAGGTGAGTCTTTCATGAATTTAGAATAGACGCGATCAGAGGTGGTAGCCTTTACATGGGGAATCATGATGGATGAACAGATGGCTATGAACAATTAAAGTATCATCACAACTTGAAACATCATAAGATTATGCCTTCAATTACAGCAATTGCACAAATGATCCCGCTCCCTGAAAGAATTATACCTCGAGTCAGCACCATCATCTAAAAGATACAAAAAAGCTAACTAACAGGATTAAGATGGAGGGATTGAATAATGATCTGATGTCAGATGTGTGAAATTGAGTTCTTTTCATGATGAAAAGTAGCCTTCTAGGTAGCAAAAGTAAGATCATAACCTTTCATTGAAGTCACGTGATGCATTAAATTAATGACTTGATCAAATCTCATTGTGGTCAGATCAGGATCCTGTTATCGGACTGGTGTATTGGTAACTGAAATCTTAATTTCCCTGACAAGCATACTTCAGATATATACTTCTTTCAGACTTGGCATATCTGACAATGATCACCTACTTTGCCTAGAAATTTTACCTTCCTTCAACACCTCTTCAAATGCCTCTTCGAGATCCAACCTCAGATGTCATATGTGGTTTCCTCCGCATTTCCTTTCATTTCCCAGCAAAGTTACATGACGTCGTCACTAATATGCTTTTGGGTTCTCTTTTGCTAGGGGCTGCCGGTCATATTGTTTCGATAGTGGAGATGGCAAAGCTCTATCGACTGTGATAAGAGACTTTCCGTGACCGTCCTCATCATGAAGCTACCCTTTTTAAAGCCCATCGATTACCCATCCTGGGTTTCATCTAATCGTATTAAATTCATCGATTTGCTAACTGATGCGCTCGACTCAGCAGTCGATCCTCCGACGTTTCTGGCTTTCATGACTTTCATTATTGTCTTCACCGTTAAGATACCTTTCTTCAAGCCTAGCAACTACATTGAGGCATGCAGTCGAATTAAATTCAACAATAGCCGCGAGAATTGCAAGATTCGTATAACATTTTATAAACGTTTCTAATATGGGCCTACTAGATCTGGCCGTCTTCATGCTCGAACATCTAACCTGTCACTGGGCATTTTAACAGCGGAAAATAGGGAACACGTTTTTAGTAATCCGTAAATAGTTACTTGAACTTCTTGGAAATGTTATTTTCTCATATATTAAGCCTTGTCTCGAGGTATTTCTCTTTCTTTGTGGAGCGAACCTGAAATTTCTGGCATCATTCATTGGCAGATCCCGATCATGTTCGCAGGACAGGTCATATCAAGAGTTCAACAAACGCGATGACATTACTGACTACCAAGCGAGCTGTATTTTGGAATTTTCCCAGAAAACCACACTGGAATTTAAAGTTTATTAGAATAGAAGGTTCACGCCCCCTATCTAAGCCATCACGTAATCGTTTTTTCTTTGCTTGGTCAGAATCAATTGGCAACAAATAGGAGGCCAAGAACAAGATGGGCAATATCCTTGGATTCCATACATATAAAAACAGGTAGGAAGAAAAAATAAATCCTCCCAAATCAAAAGAAGAAACAAAAGAAAAGAACGACTAGGAGTTCCATTTTGAGAATGGCGAAAGCTGAGCTGGTTTTCATACCTCTAGCTGCTGCTGGTCACATTGTATCGACTGTGGAGCTGGCAAAGCTTCTGATCGACCGTGATGAGAGACTTTCCGTTACTATCCTCATCATGAAGCTACCCTTCTTAAAGCCTAGCGACTATCCTGCCCCGGTTCCATCTAGTCGTATTAAATGCATAGATTTACCAGACAAAGCGCTCGACTTATCACTCTGTCCTCATAAGTATCTGGCTTCCAAGATTGAAAAAACGAAGACATACGTCAAAGAAGCAGTGTCTCAGTTGGTCTCCAGGTCAGAGTCTAACCACGACTCTCCCAAACTGGCAGGATTTGTTCTTGACATGACGTTAACAGCAATGATAGATGTGGCCAATGAATTTGGTGTTCCCTCTTACATTTTCGTTGCTTCGAATGCAGCTTTTCTTGGTTTAGTGTTCTATGTACAGGAAATTCACGATGAGGAGGATGTGGATCTCTCTGAGTTCATTCACTCGGATGACGAGTTGGCATTTCCGAGTTTTGTGCATCCACTCCCCACCAAAGTATTTCCAGTCAGTGTTCCAGGCAGACTGGATGCGATCCTTGATTGATAGGATAGGAAACTTGAAAGAAACTAAGGGTATCATCGTGAATACATTTTCAGAACTGGAGCCCCGTGCTGTTAATATTCTCGCGCATGAAAAATATACCTAACGTGTACCCTGTTGGTCCCATATTGAACCTCAAAAGAAATGACCATGATAGAAAGAGTAATAACTTCAAGGAGATCATGAAATGGCTAGATGAGCAACCAGCATCGTCAGTTGTGTTCCTCTGCTTCGGCAGTATGGGAAGCTTCCCTGCGGAGCAGGTGAAAGAGATAGCCCGTGCCTTGGAAAACACTGGCAGTCGATTTCTGTGGTCTCTACGCAGGCCTACACCAAAGGATAAGCTGGAATTACCAACTGACTATTCCGATCCCCAGGATGTCTTGCCAGATGGGTTCTGGGATCGGACATCCGACGTGGGACGAGTTATTGGATGGGCCCCGCAAGTGGATGTCTTAGCCCAGCCCTCCATTGGAGGGTTCGTATCGCACTGTGGCTGGAACTCCATACTTGAGAGTATATGGTTTGGTGTCCCAATTGCAGCGTGGCCATCATATGCTGAGCAGCAGTTTAATGCCTTTGCGTTGGTGGTGGAATTGGGATTAGCAGTGGAGATTAAAATGGATTACACGAGTGATCTATTTAACCCGGAAATTGAAGTGATCACTGTGAGGACTGAAGAGATAGAAAGGGGAATACGGTGTCTGATGAAGGACAATAATGAGAGGAGAAAACTGGTGAAAGAAATGAGCAAAAATAGCAAAAAGCCTTTGGCAGAAGATGGATCTTCTTACATCTCCATCCAACGCCTGATTCAAGACATAACTGACAGCATACAGTGAGAAATGGGTTCGTTGCTTTGCTGTTTCAAGTTTTATTAAGTGCATAGACTTGGAACACGAGAAGTGTGGACCCCTTCATTCCGAGGAAGAGAAGTGTGCGGAACACGAGATTTGGTTTCATCCGTTTTATGCACCAAGGAGTGAAAGAAGGTGAGAGGTTGGACAAGCTAAATAGGCTGATATTGGAGGGACATATGCTTACGTTCAGAGAGGCGCGATATGTGCATAGGGAGCAGGTTCAACCTCAAAGCAATAGTAGTGATAAAGGAGGAGAGGCAGAGAGGGAGCAGAACAGGCGGGACATGAGGAAAATCTCTATGGAAGGGACATCTATAAGGGGCAAGAGAACTTTTTCTGAAGTCGTGACAGGGAAAATCGCTGGGGATGATGCTGGGAGAGCAGACGTAGCTGTTCGGGTTGGGGAGGCTGAGGGTAATAGGGAGTGGTTGAACAGGAGCATAGTTGGAATTGCTAGAGATGGGGTGCTAAAGAGTATCCGTATCCCGCAGGAGGTGACTGTGACAAGCCTGGGTAACTTGGCATTCCTGGTAACTTTCCTCTCCTGTGAAGAGATGCATCAAGAAACAACAGTTAAGCAGAAGCTGGGGAACGAGTTGTTCGTAGAGTTTCATCCCTGGAGACCGGAAGATACTAAGAGAGGGAGGGTGTGTTGGTTGAGTATGACCGGTATCCCATTGTATGTGTGGTCGGAAGAAGGGGTATGCCGAATTGCGGAGATGTACGACGAGGTTGTGCAGGTACATTCGGACACCCTGAATCGTTCAAATCTGGAAGAAGCGTTGGTGTGTGTGTGGGTTGACAAGTTTGACAAGGTAGGCTGGAAGGTACAACTTTTGGTGGATGATAGTAGTTTCATGATTACAATAACAGAGTTGGGGCAGCAGATAAGGAGCCCTACAAAGAGTGATGAAGGTGGATATGGAAGGAATAGGTACGGTGTGCCTGTCCTTTCTCCATGCAGGCCGATACAGGTTTCAAGGTGGACATCATACTGTGAGCAATAGAATGGGACTCATCGAATTATAAGCAGAAGCCACAGTTTGCTGAGTGATAAGAAACCTGGGGATATGGAGAGGGAGATGGGGTTGAGTGGGCAGGGCCTGGAGAATAATAGTGGGCCAAGGGACATAGGCCCAGAGGGCCAGGAGAGCTTAATAAGCCCGTTAAAGGGAACAGAGCAACCAAGGCGCAGTACAGGGAAAGACAAGGTCCAATCTGGGGACAAGGGAGAGAAGGCTTTAGGAGGGGAGCGAGAAGAGATACGGAAGAACCAAGAAGCAGAGAGCATTGCTAGGAAGAATAAAACTCGCAAGTTATTGTCAGTCAATAAATTGGAGCAGCAACCGAGACAAAGTAGGGGAGGAGTGACTCTGGAGGGACAAGAATCCAAGGCGAATAGTGATGCGGAGAAAGGAAATAGTTCCAGCAGAAACAGCCTTAGACCTGAAGAAGTGCTTGCCAGAGTGTACGAGAGGATCATGGAAACCAGAGCAAGAACAACAAAGGCTAAAGAGGAGAGAGGGGAGAGGAGGAAGCCTGGAGAGAATGATGGTACACAATCTCTGAATTCATGCGAGTCTGATTTAGCCAGTATGATACCGGATTCGGTGCAACCTTAATCATGGGTGCCAGAATCGGTTGGAGTGGATGATTTGGAACAAAGAGCAGAGGAGGAAGCAATTGAGAACGAAACACAAGCAACGTTAGAAGTTATGGAGAAGCTAGAGTTGAGGCCTCTCAAGACAAGAGAGGAACTGAAAGTGAAGATAACGGAGATGGTGGAGGAGGAGCATGAACATCGGGGATGTAGAAGAGGCAGGTAACTATTGGGACCTATCATTTGTGCGGGTTGGGGTGTGCTCAATTACTATGATTAATATAGGATTTTGGAATGTGAGAGGCATTAGGAGTTGTATGAAATATAGAGATATACGAAACTTAGTACGTATGAATAGTCTTGCAGTGTGTTTCTTGGCTGAGACTAAAATTGAGAGTATGGAGGAGCGTTGGGTGAGAAGGCTATGGCCTGATGGTTCAGTGGGGTGGTATGCCTGTAATGCACAAGGTAGATCAGGGGGGTTGCTTGCGTTGTGGGATATATCAGAAGTGGAGACAGACAATTAGCATTGTTTTGATAGATGGATGGCTTTGGAATTCAGAGTTAAGGCCATAGGGAACAGAGTGATAATTGGCAGATAGAGTTTAAAGCAGATAGAGTTGAGCCATGGGTGATAATTGGCGATTTTAACGAAGTTGTATTGCCGAGGGAGCGGATGGGGAGTAGATTTGATAGCAGAGGTGCTGAAAACCTGAGACGAATGATGGAGGAGGGAGGGCTGGTAGACCTTCCACTAAATGGAAGTAGATTCACTTGGTTTTCAACCAAGAGCGCCTCAAGAATAGATAGGGCTATCATGAGTGCTGAATGGATTGCAGATAATCCGGGTTTTAGTCTATCAGCAGGATGCAAAAAATTGTCTGATCATGTGCCGATCATGATAAAGCCGGAGCAGGTAGATTGGGGAACAAAACCGGTGCGAGCTTGGGATGCATGGTGGCATGAGTTAGATTTCCTGCAGGTGGTGAAAGATCAGTGGGTGGAAGCATGAGAGAGATTTCCGGGGAATTTCGCTCTATTGCGCAAATTAAACTTCCTCAAACACGGACTCAGGAGATGGAGCAGGGAACATTTGGTGGATCCGGAAGCTAATTTGAAGACGATTCTAGCCGAGATTGAAGGGATAGATGCAAGTAGATCAACGAAAGAGAGGAGTGAAGAGGAGGAGAGGAGACACCTGCGACTGGTAGAAGAGAAATGAAAGTATAAAACGTAGTTAGAATCAATGTGGAGACAGAAATATAGGGTGCAGTGGCTGAAGTTGGGGGATTCCAATACTCGATTCTTCCATGTTTGCGCGAGTACAAGGGGAAAGAGCAATCAACTTAAGGCGCTTATGATTGAGGGAAGACTATCTAAAGACCCGGGGGAGATAAAAAGAGAGGTTCAGAGGTTTTATAAGAGATTGTATCAGGAAGATTCTGAACAGTGGATGGGCATTGGAGGCTTGAGATTCAACAAACTGGCAGCAGGTGTGGCTGAGCAGTTAGAAAAGCGAATGGAGTAGGACGAGATTAAACAAGCTGTGTGGGAATGCGGAAGTCATAAGTCTCCGGGGCCGGATGGTTTTAATTTCCACTTTTACAAGAAGGCATGGGAGGTCCTACACTCTGAAATAGAGGGTACGGTGGAGGAGTTCTATAAGAGTGGAAGGCTTCCAAGAGGGATGAATAATTCTTTTATGGTGCTAATACCGAAGGTGGAAGGAGCAACTAGCCTGGGAAACTATAGACCTATTAGTTTTGTGAATGGTATTTACAAAATCATAGCCAAAATTTTGGCTGGCAGGCTAGGTAGAATTATATCCCCGTTGATATCGAAGACACAGTCGGGTTTCATAAAAGGAAGACAACTGGTAGAATCAGTAATGATAGCTTCGGAGACAATTCACACTGTCAAAGCCGGCAGAAGAAAAGAGTGGTGTTTGAAAGTTGATTTTAAAAAAGCATATGATACGGTGTGTTGGGGAGCGATGGCTGAGATCATGGAAGCCATGGGATTTCCGATTATATGGAAGAGATGGATAGAACAATGTACGGGAACAGCATCAGTTACTGTCCTAGTGAATGGTGCACTCACGGAGCCCTTTGAAATGAGAAAGGGACTGAGGCAAGGCGATCCAATGTCTCCGCTGATATTTGATATCGTCGCCGAGTGTTTGTCGCGATTGTTAGACAAAGCAAAGGCACTCGGCATTATTAAAGGAATTAGGGTGGGAAGGAGATCGTCAACACATCTGCAATATGCAGACGATGTTATTTTATTTAGCGTTGATGGGAAAGAGGGGCTGTGCAACCTGAAGAGAGTGCTGAGGTGTTTTGCTCTAATCACAGGATTGCGAGTCAACTATGATAAGAGTGCATTGATAGGAATTAATTACTCGCAAGAGGAGGTGGAAAATATGGCAGAAAGGTTAAATTGCAGGTCCGAAAAGTTTCCAATCAAATACTTGGGGATGCCACTTGGAGCAAATCCAGGGAAATACAAGACATGGGAAGGAGTGATAAGTAATTTCAGAAGAAGAATTGCAGGCTGGCAAGGGAGGTTATTGTCCATGGGCGGAAGGATCACCTTAGTGAAATCAGTGCTGAACAGCATCCCGCTATTTTATATGGCGCTGTTTAAAATACCAGTGAAAGTGAGGAAAGAGTTGGAAGGCTTAGCAAAGAGATTTGTGTGGAAAGGCACGGTGGATGGAAGGTGTCTTCACAAGGTCAAGTGGAGTAGAATATGTAGGAGAACAAAGAAGGGGGGGGCAGGGCTGGGGAGTGTGGAGATAAAAAATACAGTGTTACTTGTTAAATGGTGCTGGAAGTTATTCATGGAAGAGGAATCTATGTGGGTTCAAATTGTGAAGGATTTATACAATCCTATTTTAAGTGGAGATGGACTCAAGCTAGATAGCTGTCATGTGTCAATGGTTTGGAAAGGGATAGTGCAGTGTATCAATGGGGAGCATAACGCGGCAATTGCAGTACGTAAAAACTTGAAGTGGAAGTTGGGTAGAGGTAACGTGATACACTTCTGGTCGGTAGTATAGACAGGTGGTGCCACGCTAGCGATGCAGTTTCCACGACTTTTTGAATTGTCAAGGAACAAAGAAGCACGGGTGGAGCAAATGGGAAATTGGGAAGAAGGACGGTGGGAGTGGAATTTTGAGTGGAGACAAAATTTGTTTGTATGGGAATTTGAAGCATGTGAACGGTTGATGGAGTATTTGGAGGATAAGAAGCCTATTCAGAACATCAGTGATAGGATGGTGTGGACAGAAGATGAGGAGGAACTAACTGTGAGAAGATGTTCCAGAACATTGGAGGATGCAGTCGTGGAGAAAGAAGAGAATGACTTACCGGAACTTTGGCAACTTCCAGGTACGCTTAAAAGTAGGGCATTTACCTGGTTGGCATGTCAAAATCGTATATTATCAAGAGGCAGATTGTATAGGTTAAGGCTCATTCGTGAGGAGGAGATGGTGTGTGCTAGTTGTAACTTGCTGGAGGATAGTGCTGATCTAGTCATATGTAGAGTGGCGTGGCTTTGCTGGATGGAAGTGATGAGGAGATGGGGGGTGCAGGGACCTATTCCAGGTTCGGTGAGTGATATGATACGTCAATGGGGAGGCTTAAATCCGGGCAGGAAGAGAAATCAAGTTTGGGACTGTATGTTGCTAGCAGGTTTGTGGAGCTTATGGACTGCCAGGAATAACAAAGTTTTTAGGAATAAAGCTATACGTCCAAGAGATATTGCGATGGAGGGATTGTTGCGGGGCTTGGAATGGGCAAGAGTCAACAGGGATGTAAATGGGTACGGAGGAGTTGAGCTATTCGCTATTGAAGATTTTGGCATCAAGTAGTTGAGTAATACTGTGATATTGTGATTGTTTAAGATGCTTGGTAGCAGATATTATCCAGCTTAGATATTCATAGATATGTTAGTTGTAGTTAATGATCAGTGTTTTAGTTGTTATCAGGTTTTGTGTTTAAACCGGGATGTAATTAAATCATTATGATCTTATTAATATACTCATCTTTCTGTAAAAAAAAAAAAATGAAACAACAACACTATTTATTTATTTATTTTAATTTTAAAAATATTGTTAAGTTTTCACCGCTCAATCGAGATCCCTGGCAATGCCACGAGGCATGCAACACGAGTACAACACTCTTAAATTGTTACTATAAACACTCCAAGACAAACATGGCATATAAAGGAACTCTACACTAGCTTTAACAAACAAAAATTAAATAATAAACTTCCAATTGCATGTCTCTCACATATTCAATATCAATGCCTCTCTATCTCTTTTAATTCGGAAAGGACAAAATAACAACGGATAAATATAATTTATTAAGTAACTAGTCATATTCTCAATTCTTAATTAGACCAAACATGACGCCAAAAATAATTTAAATATAATATTATTTGGTAATTAAAATTAAACAAATATTAAATTTAAATACTAAACAATTTTTTTTAAAAAATAAATATCGAAATAATAACAATAATAAAATAAACTGAATAAACAGAACATAAGGATTATGACCATTTTTATTTCGATAGCAAAGCTTCACATATTACACCGAGTCTAATACGTGAAAACGTAATAATATTTTTATTATAATTATAGAATCTAATGATTCGTTCAAATTATAAAACCCAAAATATGAGGATCGTAAATATAGTCAAAACTTATTTTTTTGGAACTGAATTATTATTTTGATTTTAAAAAAATTCTTATTAAGTGCTTGATAAATACTTGAAAATCTATCTTTTAGAATTATTATTTTATTTTCAACGAGAATATTTTTCCAAATTTATCAAAATATTTTAAAAACCATAATTTAAAATATTATCTATAAATATTTTCAAAGTAATTCGTGATTAAAATATTTTTAAAATTATAAATTTCTAATTTTATCAATGTCCTCTTAATTTTTAATCTCAAAACCTAAACCTAACCTAAGGTTTCTTAAAAAAATCAATAATACAATAATATCCATAATTACTACGGATTGTAACTAACTATCTGAATTATTTCAAAATAAATAATTCACAATCCTTAAATCATATATTAAATCTTAAATCCCATATTTTAATTTATATTATTTAAAAATCCCAAATTTCTCCTTGATATCATAATATCTCCAAGTCTAAAGTAAATTAACATCCTTATAAAACCTTAAGCCCAAATTCTCGTCAAAATCATCAAAATATTTTAAAATACTCAAAAATCATTCTATAAAATTTCTATTTTTTTAAGCTCATAATCAACATTTAAAATACTAACATGAAGACCAAGCCCACCATCTTTATTTGACAAAACCTTCCGAAAACCCACAACTCACCTTAATCCACGCAATCCATTTAAACAAGCCAAAAAATAATATTAAAAGAATTAAGGCTATTCAAAACTAAGCCCACTATAAGGCTAAATTACCAACATATTAAAAGGTTCATCAAGTCTATCATCCTTACAAGTTAAAAGCCCAAAATAACTTAAATACCAGCCCACAATAACGTACATACCAGCCCACAATAATGTAAATACAAGCCCACAATAACGTAAATACCAGCCCACAAATCAATCAAGTTAAAGTAACCACATTTAAACCTAGCCCGTTAATATTTTAGCCGTCGCTCACCAAAAGCAGCACATGGAGAAGAAACAAAAGCAACAATTGGTGGCGGAGAGGAGTAAGTTATAATATTTAATTTATAATATTAAATATTAAATATCAATATAAATTTATATTAAATATTATAAATATTTTGTAGAATATTCAATTTATATTGTAATAATTTATATTTATATATAAATATAAGAAAAATAAGAAAAAAAAAAAGGAAATGAGAGATTTTCGTTATGTCTTCACCAGTAAGCTAAAGACTTCAAGCCTAGCAACTACATTTAGGCATCCAGACGAATAAGATGTTGCACCGTAATAAAAATAACAGAAGAAAAAAGAGAAAAAGAAACACCCATAATTTAACGAGGTTCGGCTAATTTAACCTACGTCCTCGGACACTACCACTTAATATTTCACTCTAGAAATATTACAAAATTACAACTATACAATTTACCCCAATAGGTATATTACTTAGTTGTAAGTTTTGGTGTACTTAAGAGGAAGGGTGGAGCCTTCTTTTATAGGCTAAGAAGGAGGACTCCACCCTCTAAACCCACGATGTGAGATTTGGCCATTTGCTATAAATTTCCACCTTGGCCAAATATCACATTATTCCCAATGTAGTGCTAACTCAAAATATTTGGCCAAGGTGGAGATTTGTAGCAAATGGCCAAATCCCACATCGTGGGTTTAGAGGGTGGAGTCCTTCTTAGCCTATAAAAGAAAGGCTCCACCCTTCCTCTTAAGTATACCAAAACTTACAACTAAGTAATATACCCATTGGGGTAAATTGTAGAGTTGTAATTTTGAAATATTTCTTCAGTGAAATATTAAGTGGTAGTGTCCGAGGACGTATGCTAAATTAGCCGAACCTTGTTAAATTGTGAGTGTTTCTTTTTCTCCAATGGCAATATCGAGGCCTTGTTGGAAAAGAGAGTCCAAGACTTCTCCTTGCCACATGCCGAAATGGCCAGTACCATCAAATATATCCACCACCAACTTCAAATTGGGTTGTGGGATCTTTGACCATGATGACCTGGTTGTCAGACTTGATGTTGCTATAGCCTCCTCTTTAGCTGTCATTATCCTTCTAACTTATGTTAATAGCTATCAATGCAAAACAATGAACCAAAGGAAGAACTTTTCTGTTGTGCCAGATCAGATAAAACTGCAACCACAGAGCATACTCAGTACTTCTGTTAATATCTATTAATGCGGAACAATGAGTCAAAAGAAGAATTTTTCTGTTGTGGCAGATCAGATAAAACTGCAACCATACTCAGTATAACCTTAGGCTTCGCTACCACTTGTTGCTGAATTACGCACATCGTAATAAAAATAACAGAAGAAAAAAGAGAAAAAGAAACACCCACAATTTAACGAGGTTGGGCCGGCTAATTTAGCATACGTTCTCGGACACTACCACTTAATATTTTACTGAAAAAATATTACAAAATTACAACTCTACAATTTACCCCAATAGGAATGTGAGGACCCGCTCCCATACTTAGTTGTAAGTTTTGGTGTACTTAAGAGGAAGGGTGAAGCCTTTCTTTTATAGGCTAAGAAGGAGGACTCCACCCTCTAAACCTGTGAGGACCCGCTCCCGGTAAATGGGAACCTCACCGCCGCGTAGCCTCGATTGACCCAACACGTGAATCAATCGAAGTCACGCAAGGCTTAATTTAATCTTACAAATCACAAACCCAAAATTACGTATCAATTTGAATTTTTATAAAATAAATTGGAGCATAGCACGTTTCAATTTAAACTCGGCTTAAACATTCAATGGAGTCATATAAAAATCAGCGGAAGTCTTTAATCTGCGAAACCATAACTCACAAGCCCAAATGGACTAACACGTGCCCATGGCACTCAAACCAACTCATAAATCAGTCATGTGAATCATACATGCATAATCATGAACATAACCGAAAATAAATCCACAACGTGTGCAATTCAGAGAATGAAATCCAACACAAGCATGTATGCTCATAATACAATAATTACAAAGCATGCCGAGTCTCCAAAACGTGTGAATCCATAGTCCAGCCCTATAGAAAGACACCGGGACTAAACCTCTGCGACAACGTCTAGACGATCACGTACTAGCCCTGAAAAGGGGAAAAGAGGGGGGTGAGATAATAAAATCTCAGTGGAAGTTACAGCGTCATACACGTAGCCGTGGGAATAGAGGCATAACCAAATCAATTTATTAAACATACGTGATCAGAAAATTCATTTAATCATCCATGCTCGCTATAATGCATATAACCACAATAAATTCCAGAAATGCATAAATGACCATACAGACAAAATCTTATGCATTTTAAAATCCACATTCATCAAAATCAGTCGGACTAATACATCCAAAACTAACGGGGCAGACATTGGTTGCTTTCGGACTACCCCCGCTAAAAGGTAGCGCAAAGCCCATTGATGGTTTTAATTCCATTTCGTCAAAACATAATAATATTCAGAAATACCCCTTACCATCAATGTTATCTGTAATTAAATGGAGCAAATCATCTATCACATTCAATTACTCAGCATGCATGCATAGAACATTTCATCGGTACCAGTAAATGACCCTTCGGGTCCAACGTGTCCTGCTAGTCGTCACTCAGCTAGGCACACAATCAATTTCCTCCAGTAACCCTCCAAAACAGTAAGTAACCATTCCCCTTTACCTGGGAATCCTTCCAATTACTTACCCTGATTGATCAATTAGCTGCGTCCGTCAATTCTACAATTTTCCTAGAAAATACGTATATAGTTCGTATGTAGGAAAATTACAATCGTATACTAAATCAATCAGTCCCAACAAGGGACGTTCTTACATGTAAACACACTTGAAAAGCATAAATTTCAAATCACAGATGCATCATACGAAAATTACACGACATTGGGCATCAATCGAAACTAATTTGGGTGTTTCCAGCTTACGGCAAAATACCAAATATTTTTCCAGAAACATACGAGACTGATCAAAAACTGAATTTTTTTCCAGAATATTTTTCCAGAACCTTTCCTTTGTGTTTGACACTCCCCTAATACCAAATTCTCCTCAGAAAGAATCCTCAACCAACACACAATTGAATGGATTACATATCCAATTTAAAGACTGAACAAAACTGAGTTTTTCCAGAATATTTTTCCAGGATATTTTTTCAGAATATTTTTCCAGAATATTTTTCCAGAACCTTTCCTTTGTGTTTGACACTCCCCTAATACAAAATTCTCCTCAGAAAGAATCCTCAACCAACACACAATTGAATGGATTACATATCCAATTTAAAGACTGAGCAAAACTGAGTTTTTCCAGAATATTTTTCCAAAAAATCCTCCTGTGTTTGACACAAACAAAACACCATATTCCACTCAGAATAAAGCCTCAACCAACATAAGAAGGAATGGATTACATATCAAATTCAAAGTCTGTACAAAACACTCTCACTTGGGATGAAAATCCAGCAACAAACACATCACCAATTGCCCAACATCCAATGCATTGACAAGCATACGTGCATAGCATTTTAAGGTAACGTTTCATGCATAAATCATGGCACACAAACGTATGATTCTAGCATGATTTCAGAACGTACTTTCCAGTCAAGCCTCTATTCAAAACAAATCATGTAAGTCACATTTTAGCTTATCGAAATCAAACATTTCGTATACACGTATGAAACGTAAACTCCCACCTCTTGACGCGTAGACTCTCCGGCGATACCTTTGCCTTTGTCGAGAGCCAAACCATCACCTATCAGATATTAAATCACAGACATAAACTAAGGGAAAAACATGGCACAAAAATTAACAAAATACAACCTAAGGACCCTTAGCACACACTCACCTAAAAGACACACTCACAACACTCTAAAACAACCTTAGGCATCATCAATGCCTCTTAATCTCAATCCCAAAACAAACCAGAATTCTAACCTCTAAAACAAAACCTTCTGAAACAGAGGTGTACCACCCCATCATTGCTGCAAGAAACTCACATTCCAAGCCACTCAACTCAAACAACAATCCTCAAGCACAATAATCAGTCAACAACAACCAATTCATCAAATCCCTAAAATGATCACACACATACCAATTTCCAGAATCTCAAACCAAACTCTACAAAGCATTAAACCAGAACAGAACATCAGGGTAGGCTAAGAACAACACCAGAAACATCAAACAACCAAGAATTTAACTTGAAGAACCAGAAATCACAACTTACCTCCAAAAGCACCAAACTCGACCTTAAGCAAAACCTGCCCAGAAAACACCCTTCTAGGACTCCTAACAAGTGGAGAACCAAGGGAAAAGAAGGGGAAGTGATAGGGTAACAATAACCTATCAAATTTTGGTGAAACTTTTGGTGAAGGAAAGATTTGTGTAGGTTTGTAGAGAGTAGGGAGAGGAAAATCGGGAATGAGCATCAAGAGAGAGAAAGGGGAAGGAGGAAATGAGGTTTCAGACTTAAACTTGGGTATTTATAGGCTAAGGTTTGGGCTGAAAAATTAAACCAAAGGATTGGGCTAAGTTGCAAGCCCAAACCTGCAAAGAAATAGCCCAACGATCAAACGGAAACTCGATAAAATACGTGTGAAGCTCGGAAATATTTTTAAAACGTCAAATGGCTTAATTGGGCTTGTGTTTGAGTACATGGGCTCACAATTAGATATTTGGGCTCGATGAATAGTAACAGGCTCAAAGAAATCAGAATCGGCCCAAAAGGCCCACGGTCACTCAACACGGACTAGAAATCAGCTCAGCGGTTTTCCACCGACTCTACCCTAAACCAATGCACTAAACCACTCACACGACACATCTAAACACACTATGGGCTTTAAATACATCCTCGGTTGACACTCAGGTCCCACCAACACGCTGACTCGACACTTGAAAAGGACGGGGTCTCACAAAACCCACGATGTGAGATTTGACCATTTGCTACATAAGATTCATCGATTTCCGGATGAATAGCATGACTTGTATAACAATTTAAACAAGTTGTCAATATGGGCCAGCTAGATCTATCCGCCTTCCTGCTGGAACATCTAACCAGTCACTGGGCATTTTTTCAGCGACAAATAGGAAACACGTTTTTAGTAATCCGTAGATAGTTACTTTAATATCTTGGAAGTGTTATTTTGTCATATATTTGGCCTTATCTGGAGGTATTTCTCTTTCTTTGTGGAGCGAACCTGAAATTTTCTGACATCATTCATTGTCAGATCCCGATCATGTTCGCAGGCCAGGCCATATCAAGAGTTCAACAAACGTGCACGGCATTACTGACTACCATGCAAGCTGTTTTTTGGAATTTTCCCAGAAAACCACACTAGAATTTAGAATTTACAAGATAGAAGGTTCACGCCCCCAAGCTATGCCATCACGTTATCATTTTTCTTTGCTTGGTCCGAATCAATTGGAAAAAATAGGAGGCCAAGAACAAGATGTCCTTGAATTCCCTACATATAAAGACATGTAGGAAGAAAAAATGAATCCTCCCAAATCAAAGAAGAAAGAAAAGAAACGAACGACTAGGAGTTCCATACTGAGAATGGCGAAAGTTGAGCTGGTTTTCATGCCTCTAGCTACTGCTGGCCACATTGTATCGACAGTGGAGCTGGCAAAGCTTCTTATCGACCGTGATCAGAGACTTTCCGTCACTATCCTCATCATGAAGCTACCCTTCATAAAGCCTAGCGACTATCCTGCACCGGTTCCATCTAGTCGTATTAAATTCATAGATTTACCAGACGAACCGCTCGACTTATCTCTCGGTCCTCAAAAGTCTTTGGCTTCCAAGACTGAAAAAACCAAGACATATGTCAAAGAAGCAGTGTCTCAGTTGGTCTCCAGGTCAGAGTCTAGCCGTGACTCTCCAAAACTGGCAGGATTTGTTATTGACATGACGTTAACAGTAATGGTAGATGTGGCCAATGAATTTGGTGTTCCCTCTTACATTTTCGTTGCTTCGAATGCAGCTTTTCTTGGTTTGGTGTTCTATGTACAGAAAATTCTCGATCAGCAGGACGTGGATCTCTCTGAGTTCATTCGCTCGGATGACGAGTTGGCATTTCCGAGTTTTGTGCATCCACTCCCCACCAAAGTATTTCCAGTGTCAGTGTTCCAAACAAACTGGATGCGATCCTTGATTGATAGGATAGGAAAGTTCAAAGAAACTAAGGGTATCATCGTGAATACATTTTCAGAACTGGAGCCCCGTGCTGTTAATATTCTCGCGCATGAAAAGATACCTCCCGTGTACCCTGTTGGTCCCATATTGAACCTCAAAAGAAATGACCATGATAGAGGGAGTAGTAACTTCAAGGAGATCATGCAATGGCTAGATGAGCAACCACAATCATCAGTTGTGTTCCTCTGCTTCGGCAGTATGGGATGCTTCCCTGCGGAGCAGGTGAAAGAGATAGCCCGTGCCTTGGAAAACACTGGCAGTCGATTTCTGTGGTCTCTACGCAGGCCTATACCAAAGGATAAGCTGGAATTACCAACTGACTATTCCGATCCCCAGGATGTCTTGCCAGATGGGTTCAGGGATCGGACATCCGACGTGGGACGAGTTATTGGATGGGCCCCGCAAGTGGATGTCTTAGCCCACCCCTCCATTGGAGGGTTCGTATCGCACTGTGGCTGGAACTCCATACTTGAGAGTATATGGTTTGGTGTCCCAATAGCAGCGTGGCCATCATATGCTGAGCAGCAGTTTAATGCCTTCGCGTTGGTGGTGGAATTGGGATTAGCTGTGGAGATTAAAATGGATTACATAAGTGATCCATTTAACCCGGAAATTGAAGTGATCACTGTGAGGGCTGAGGAGATAGAAAGGGGAATAAGGTGCCTGATGAATGACAATAATGAGAGGAGAAAACTGGTGAAAGAAATGAGCAAAAATTGCAAAACGGCTTTGGCAGAAGGTGGATCTTCTTACATCTCCATCAACCGCCTGATTCAAAACATAACTGACAGCATACAGTGAGAATTGGGTTCGTTGTTTTGCTGTTTCAAGTTTTATTAAGTGCATAGACTTGGAATTTTCTTCGGTCACTTCCTTTTACTGTTTTGTTTTTAAAAATTAAAAGGATCCACTGGAATTGTGAGTACAAGACATCAATGGCTATCTAACCCCTCTTTCTTTTTTGATTCAAAAGCTGAGGTTCTAAACTCAGAAACCCGGATGGATGACAGCAACATCATTGTTATCAGAACGAAAGCTACTAATAACAGGAGTAGGAGGAATATGATAAAAAACTGTATTTCTACCCACTGGACTACCTAGTTTCGTTAATTTATCAGCAACGGTATAATTTACTATTTTCTTAACTAGACCAGCCATAATCGGAAAAAAGTTCAAATATAATATTACCGAGTAATCGAAATAAAACAAATATTGAATTTAAATGTTAAACAGAATTTTCAAAATAAATATCTAAATAATAACAACAATAAAACTGAACAAATAGGATAATCATAAATATAGAATTATGAACACTTTTATTCCAGATGATAAATATAATATTATCAAGTAATCGAAATAAAACAAATATTGAATTTAAATGCTAAACAGAATTTTCAAAATAAATATCTAAATAATAATAACAATAAAACTGAACAAATAGGATAATCATAAATATAGACCAAAATACTAAAATTGAAAGTGTAATAATAATTCTATTATAACCCTGAAAATCTAATGATTCTAAATATTCTTAGCTAAAACCTATTTTTTATAAACTGAATTGTTATTCTAATTTCTAAATAAAATAAGCACTCGGTAAATACTTAAAAATCTACTTTTCAAACTAAATCCGTTATTTTATTTTCAAAGTTTGTCAAAATATTTTAAAAACTATAATTTAAAATATTTTCAAAATAGTTCTTTTTTTCATTTTTTTTATCCCATTTCATTCATGTCCATATCCTCCTAATTTTTAGTCTCAAAGCCTAAACCTAAGGTTTCCTAAAACATTCGATAATACAATAATATCTATAATTATTGTTGAAAATAACGAACCAAAATTATAAAAAATTACTTCAAAATTCGTGAAAATCCACACTTCTCAATCAAATAAAATCAGAATTCTATAAATAATAAATTCAGAATATATTACAAATCACATAAAAATCTTAAATCTCATATTTTAATTTATGCTATTTAAAATTATCAAAATTCTCCTTAATATCATGATATCTCCGACTCCAAAGTAAATTACCAAGCTGGACATCCTTATTAAACCTTAAGCTCAAACTCTCATTAAAATTATCAAAATATATAAAAAAAAAACCCAAAATCATTTAAAAAAATTTATATTCTTTTTGAAGTCCATAATCTCCAATTAAAGTACAAATATAAAGACCAAGCCCACCATCTTTATTTGACCAAACCTTCCGCAAACCCACAACCCAACTTAATCCAGTAGAATAAAATTCATCGATTGCCGGATGAATGGCAAGATCGAGTCGTATAACAATTTAGAAACGTTTTCAATATGGACCTGGTAGATCCATCCGCCTTCCTGCTGGAACATCTAACCTGTCAATGGGCATTTAAACAGCGGAAAATAGGAAACACGTTTTAAGTAATCCGTATAGGAAACACGTTTTAAGTAATCCGTAGATAGTTACTTGAACATCTTGGAAGTGTTATTTTGTCATATATTTGGCCTTGTCTGAGGTATTTCTCGTTTTTGTGGAGCGAACCTGAAATTTTCTCACATCATTCATTGTCGGATCCCGATCATGTTCGCAGGCCAGGCTATATATATCAAGAGAACAACAAACGAGCACGGGATTACTGAGTACCATGCAAGCTGTTTTTTGGAATTATCCCTGAAAACCACACTAGAATTTAGAATTTACTAGATAGAAGGTTCACATGCACTCCCTAGCTAAGCCATGACGTAATCCTTTTTCTTTGCTTGGTCAGAATTGATTGGAGACAAATAGGAGGCCAAGAACAAGATGGGCGCAATATCCTTGGATTCCATACATATAAAGACAGGTAGGAAGAAAAAATGAATCCTCCCAAATCTAAAGAAGAAAGAAAAGAAAAGGAAATCATATTGAGAATGGCGAAAGCTGAACTGGTTTTCATACCTCTAGCTGCTTCTGGTCACATTGTATCGACAGTGGAGCTGGCAAAGTATCTTGTCGACCGCGATGAGAGACTTTCCGTCACTATCCTCATCATGAAGCTACCCTTCTTAAAGCCTAGCGACTATCCTGCCCCGGTTCCATCTAGTCGTATTAAATTCATAGATTTACCAAACGAAGCGCTCGACTTATCACTCGGTCCTCAAAAGTCTCTAGTTTCCAAGATTGAAAAAACCAAGGCATACGTCAAAGAAGCAGTATCTCAGTTGGTCTCCAGGTCAGAGTCTAGCCATGACTCTCCCAAACTGGCAGGATTTGTTCTTGACATGACGTTAACAGCAATGGTAGATGTGGCCAATGAATTTGGTGTTCCCTCTTACATTTTCGTTGCTTCGAATGCAGCTTTTCTTGGTTTGCTGTTCTATGTACAGGAAATTCACGATGAGGAGGATGTGGATCTCTCTGAGTTCATTCGCTCGGATGACGAGTTAGCATTTCCAAGTTTTGTGCATCCACTCCCCACCAAAGTATTTCCAGTGTCACTGCTCCAAAAAAACTGGGCGCAATCCATGATTGAAAGGATAAGAATGTTCAAAGAAATTAAGGGTATCATCGTCAATACATTTTCAGAACTGGAGCCCCGTGCTGTTAATATGCTTGCGCATGGAAAGATACCCACGG
Source organism: Passiflora organensis (assembly GCA_019739055.1). Taxonomy (NCBI): domain Eukaryota; kingdom Viridiplantae; phylum Streptophyta; class Magnoliopsida; order Malpighiales; family Passifloraceae; genus Passiflora; species Passiflora organensis. The sequence continues at coordinate 41,280 of JAEPBF010000075.1, read as the reverse complement.
TGTATCCTGTTGGTCCCATATTGGACCTCAAAAGAAATGACCATGATGGAGGGAGTAGTAACTTCAAGGAGATCATTCAATGGCTTGATGAGCAACCAGCATCGTCAGTTGTGTTCCTTTGCTTCGGCAGTATGGGAAGCTTTCCTGCGGAGCAGGTAAAAGAGATAGCCCGTGCCTTGGAAAACACAGGCAGTCGATTTCTGTGGTCTCTACGCAGGCCTACACCAAAGGATCAGATGGAAGTACCAACTGATTATTCCGATCCCCAGGATGTCTTGCCAGATGGGTTCTTGGATCGAACATCCAACGTGGGACGAGTTATTGGATGGGCCCCGCAAGTGGATGTCTTAGCCCACCCCTCCATTGGAGGGTTTGTATCGCACTGTGGCTGGAACTCCATACTTGAGAGTATATGGTTTGGTGTTCCAATTGCAGCGTGGCCATCATATGCTGAGCAGCAGTTTAATGCCTTCGCGTTGGTGGTGGAATTGGGATTAGCTGTGGAGATTAAAATGGACTACAAGAGTGGTCTATTTAACCCGGAAATTGAAGTGATCACTGTGAGGGCTGAGGAGATAGAAAGGGGAATAAAGTGCCTGATGAATGACAATAACGAGAGGAGAAAACTTGTGAAAGAAATGAGCAAAAATTGCAAAAAGGCTTTGGCAGAAGGCGGATCTTCTTACATGTCCATCAACTGCCTGATTCAAGACATGACTGACAGCATACAGTGAGAAATGGGTTCGTTGCTTTGCTGTTTCAACTTTTATTAAGTGCATAGACTTGGATTTTCTTGGGTCACTTCCTTTTAATGTTTTTTTTAAAAAAATTAAAAAGATCCACTGGAATTGTGGGTGCAAATTAATGACAGGTCCAGCTAGTTACCGATTCAAAGATCTTTATACGTTGCGGTCAACTTCTGATAGATTCAAGAAAGCTAACGAGTGAACATCAACGTAAAACTTGTATATCTATTGTTCTGCTTATTTTTCCAATTTTGAACATATTTTGCAAGTTTGAAGGTACTTAATGGGATGACGTGGTTGATCTTCCCCTAATATGAAACAACAACACTATTTATTTATTTATTTTAATTTTAAAAATATTGTTAAGTTGTCCCGTCCCCAATCGAGATCCATGACAGTGCCACCTAGTTGTCACGGACTTAGAGTTTTGCGGAATAGAAACTCTTCGTACGGCCTTAGACTATTGCGATCGCAATAGGCTAAGTCAGATTTCTTCACAAATCTAGCTAGAATGCTAAGCTTAGAAACCAAGACACACAAGAGAGAGACACACAAGAGAATGGAGTGAAAACTCTAAACTCTCAATATTACAAGTTTTGCTGGATATGATGGATGAATACAAATGAGGGGAGGCATTTCTTATATAGTCTTTACAACGCCCCAATGAATGGTGAAGATCGAGCCGTACGATCTAATGGTGTATGTACAAAGATACAAAAGACAAACACGAATCTCCATTGAGTTCCCTGTTTCCCTCTCTCAGTGGGGGGACGTGTTCCCTGATTGCCTTCTTGATTACCTCCTTAATTCCCTCCTTGATTCCCTCTCTCGGTGGGGAACGTGTTCCATGATTTGGGGGATGTGTTCCTTGTTTTAAGGGACTAATCTCGCACGAAGCCGAATAACGCGTAATTTGAGTTTCGGTCGTGACATTCTGTGAGAACCCGAACCTGGTAATTGAGCTCCTCACTGCCGTGTAGTCCCAATTGGCCTAACTCGTGGCCTAATCGAAACCACACAAGGCTTAACCTCAAAACAAATTTGTAAAACATATAAAAATATATATAAGTTTGAAACTTTTCATTTTCTTAAAAAAATAGCATGTATTTAAACAAAAAATCTCAACACAGCATAATCAATCACGGAGTAAAATCACAAACAACGGAAGTTTTAATCTCACACACAACAGGCCATACGACCCCAAATATGCTTCATCAAAATAAGTCCAATCAACACAAGCCCACTAAGGGGTCACAACTGCAATGAGCAAGCATGCAAACAAAGATAAACAAGAATAACAAAAATCCAAAGTACAAAAGAAAATGTCGAGTTTTTAAACGTGTCTTATGCAGTAGTCCAGCCCTATGACAAACCAGAATTTCGACCTCAATAGGAAGTCAGCTACACAAGCTCTCGACCTAGTCCTGAAAAATAGCAACAACAGGGAGAGTGAGATCTCGAGGACCTCAGTGGGAGTCAAAGCGTCATAAAAAATTCTGATGGAATAGAGGCATATACGAAAACAAGTATAAACACTTTATAATAAAATCATAGTAAGTCTATGATGCTATTCGTGTAAACTACCTCACATGTAAATATGATCAGATACACATGCATAACTTTGATAATAAATACGTGTATCTCCGACCTGTTCCCAATTAGTATACAAATCCAAAATCCAATTCTCGTGGGCTAATATGCCCAAAAACTATCGGGGTGGACCTCTAAAATCGCTTCACTGATAACCCACGCCAAAGGAAAATCGGAAGTCTACTGGTGGTTAATTTAATGTATATTTTAAAAATAATTATAAATCCCCTACCACATGTGTCGTCCTCGGGAAAATTGGAGAAATCATACTATCACACGATTCCCAACTCACACACAACTCAAAAAGCCCGAAGACACACGTAGCCTATCACATCACATAATCACACAAGGCATACATAATCCATTCATACTCCTAAGCAAGGGACTATCCTTCTATCTAAGAATACTCATCCACTTACCTTCGTATTGGCCAAGCGCAATCCGTCAATTCCGGGAAACACCTAGAAATTATATATATGCATATTCTTTGCAAACGTGTAGAACAAATCTTAAATCATATTATAATTCAAAATAAAATATAATGCACTCGAAATCAACTCAAAAGGCCTCCACAACTCAAGAATTCAATATATATAAATATTCGCACAATGTATTTTAATCGCATAAAAAACATGCATATAGGTCCATAATAAATATTTTATGCATCATAAATATGTCTCATACATAATGAACTAGCATGCCAAGTCATTCATCAATGCACATATTGCCTCCATTCAAAAACAAGCATTTACCAATTTTAATTAATAAAATAAAATATTTCTGTGCATGTAAATGAAACATAGTCTATCACCTCTTGACACGCTGACAACTCACTCGGCAATACCTTTTCCCTTATCGACTGCTGAAGCACCACCTAAACGACTATACACATAAACTGCACTAAGAACAAAGCCAAAAATAATATACTAAAAAATGACCAGAAATAAAATACAACCTAAGAGACTCCCTAAACACTCACTTCAAGTCTCAATTCACTCAATTCAACCTCTAGAAACACAATCCACTCATTCCCTTAAGAAAAACAATAAATCACTACACACACCCAATTATTCCTAAGCTCAAATTTCAATTCCAAGCTCAACCAACATCAAAATTGGTTTCCTCAATCCACAAACTTTCTCTAGATCACATAAACAACCTGACCCAAGTAATGACATCAACCAATTTCATCCAATTTAACAAGAACATGAATTTTCCAAAATTATCAAAATGTCATCGAATACTCTAAATGATCAATCATGGATTAATTGTTATTTTCGTGTAATCTAAAGCATCAGACTATTACAGGAAACATATAAGCATGCTAAAACAATCGAAAATCGCAAAGGAAAATGAAGAATTTAAGCATTTACCACCAAAATCCGAATTTCACTAAAAACACTCAAATTTAGGTAAAATCACAATAAATCAACACAATACCTGAGAAAATATGGGGAGAGGGGTTGGGTTTATTGTTTTACCCGCACCTTAATTTGGAGAGAAAAATGAGTTATGGGGATTTGGGGATTTGGAGGAGTTCTTGGCAATGAGGAAGACAAAGGGGTTGTTCTTCTTTTGATTTGTTTTCTGCTCATTCCCATGAAAAAGAGGGGAAAAGTTAAGTGAGGGTATTTTTGAAATTTGACTTTGACTATGACTTTTAACTTTTTTTTTGAAAAAAATTCACAAGGTTTGAAATAATTATAAAATGACTCACATATGACCCTAGTGGGGAAAAATAAAATTTAAAAGCTCAAAATGTGAAAATTAGGTTTTTAAAATGTAATTGAGCTCAAGAAACCGAAACGGGCCCACCAAATGTAAGTCAGCCCAAAGACCTTATGTCAGTCAAAACGGGCCTCCAAAACTCATATGCGGGTCAAAGGAGTAGAAATCAATATATCCATTGAACTCAAGCCTCAAACAACACTCCAATCGATTAATTATTCTAATGTACGTTAAAACTTCAAAACGACACGTCACACAAATTATCGACACACTACCAATGCTTTGACGTTCTAGACATTCTAAACCTGACACCCAAGCTCTAAGACTATGTCCAGGTCACTCGGTCAACTCTGTCGGTCAATTGTTCAACTCACTTTACCGGCTAATCAGAAAAATCGGACTAAATCTGAGTGCTAACTAGACTCTCAAAAAGACGGCGTCTCACACATTCTCCCCTAGCAAACTCGTCAATGTCCTCGTTGTGTGCTGCCTCAAGAACTTGTTGATTTCGTCTTGGTACTGCTAAAGATCAAAATCCTTCTCCCAGCTAGTCTCGTTGGGAGGGTCACCTTTCCATCAAACCAAGTACTCCATATGGTTCATGTGCTTCCCACTCTTTTGCACCACACGCCTTGATAGGATCTTATCTAGTTGCTTATCATGGGCGTTGGTCACAGCTGTGGGAGCTCTCTTGAACTTTACCCTCTCCGGATCTTCCATGTCATCTTGAAATGGCTTCAACAAACTCACATGGAAGACTGGATGGAACTCCAATCTTGGTGGCAATTCAAGCTTGTATGACACCTTGTTGATCCTCTTCAACACCTTGAAAGGACCCTCATATCGTCTCACTAACCCCTTGTACAACTTGGCAAACACTCAGCTTTGATGAGGTATCATCTTCACCAACACAAGATCCCCTTCTTCAAACTCTAAGGGTCGCCTCTTTGTGTCTACCTACTTTTTCATCCTTTTTGCCGCCTTGGACACATTTGCACCCTTGCAATATCCTTCTGCTTGTCCACTTCTTGGCAAAAAGGTAGGCAGATGGATTCGACCCTTGATAACCTGTGGAAATCTTGCTAAGAGCATATGGTTGTTGTCTATTAACAATCTCAAAGGGATTCGTACTTGTCGATTCACTCCTTTGCAAGTTGTATGAGAATTGAGCCACATAGAGTAATTTCGCCTAATTCTTTTGGTTGGCACTCACATAGTGCCTAAGGTACATCTCCAACTAGGCATTCACTCTCTCTATCTACCCATCGGTCTGCGGATGAAAATTGGTGGGAAAGTTGAATTCTGTCCCCAACAATTTGAACTACTCGGTCCAAAATCTCCCCGTGAATCGAGTGTATCGATCACTCACAATGGACCTTGGAATGCCCCAATACTTCACCACATTTTTGAAGAAAATATGGCTTGTCTCTTTTGTCGTGCATGCCTTGGTGGCTGGAATGAATACCGCATACTTGGAAAATCTATCCACCACCACAAGTATAGTTTGACAGTTTTCAGACTTCAGGAGGGATGTGATATAATCCATGGAAATGCTCTCCCAAGGTCTCTCCGGTATGGACAATGGCTCTAACAATCCAGGTGTCTTTTGTTGCTCAACCTTGTGTTGTTGGCAAACTAGACAGGCTTTCACATACCACTCCACATCGTCTTGTATGTTAGGCCAATAATAACCTTGTCTTGGGAGTCATGCTCCATACCCCCTCAATTCTTTTCCACCAAAGGACTCTCTGGTCGACTAATGGCTGCAAGTGTTTTTGCCTTCAGTTCCTTTTTTCGAGCAACGGGCACCACACAACACTTGTTTCCTTTTAAAAGTATGAGGGTGTTGGTGCAGGATACTGGGACTGCTCTCGTCTGGTCTAAGAATTGCATACCCAATACAATCGGAAAATCATCCATAGGAACAATGACGAAGTCAAGTTTACATTTTCATTCTCCCAATTGTAACTTGACCCCTCGAGCTACTCCAAAGATAGGCTGGGCTGTAGTGTTCACCGACTTCAGCGAGGTTTTCACCTATTGGAACTTGATTCCAAGCCGTTGTGCTTCCTCCTTCCTCATGAAGTTGTGGGTAGCACCTGTATCAATCAATACTTGGGAATCCCTCCCTTGCACAATAGGTTTAGCAAACATTCTCTCAGCTTGCTCCACTTTGGCATCTTTGGTTGAGGCTTTCACGACTCTCAACAATTGCATAGAACTCATCCTTGGGGCCTCCATCTCTTCGGCCTCCATGGAAGTGGCTGCCAGCTTGTTCCACATCGAGCAGTCAACAACTTTATACGACCCCTCGCATAAAAAGCAATAGAGCTTGGGTTTCTCACCTATTCCTTTATTTTCACCTCCCCCTTGTGTGTGTTTGGCTGGACAGAAGAACTTGAAGGACTTGAATGGCTTCTCTTTTCCCTCCTTTGCATCGTGGACTGCTCCCCCACCTTTAGCCTTATAGTCGCAGAAACTCTTACGCCCTGTTTGGCCCCACAGAATTGGTGGGGTTGGTTTCCCCACAATACACTATTTAACTCTCTTTAAGAAATCGGCACAGAGTTCAATTGACAAACCTATGTTTGTCAGGCATTAAATGGATTTGACACTCGATGCAAGCGACGGCGTTTTGCTGCTCGCGTGGTGTGGATATCCCGAATTTGCCCTCTTAATTCACTACATTGCGCGGAATGTTGAAGAGAGGAGGGCATTTGCTCGCGCATTGACGCGATTCTGCCACGCTAATTCTGCACAGATATAAATCAAGTGGGTAGGTGTTGGTGTTGGTGTCGGTTCCAAGAGGGCATTAACGACAATGCCTGTAACTTAAGTTTTGAAATTTAAAAATCCATTTACGGGAGCTGTAGCACGTAGGATTGTAAACTCCAAATCCACCAACAATACAAACAAAGGTTTGGACGTCCACCTGTACGGCAAGGAAACCAACCCCACCAATTCCGTGGGGCCAAACAGAGCCTTAGGCTTAGGTGGGCTGGAATCCTTGGGCTTCCTCTCGAAGTCTGCTAAGAACTCAGCCTCCGTGATCGCATCGTTGAGCTCTTTGACATTGCGTTGATGGAGTTCTAGCTTGGCCTAACTTTGTAAGCCTCCGTCTCGGGCATGTTTGGGATCCCCAATAAGCCTTCCGTGAACTCCCTCATGTAGTCTTCGATGTTGCCTTTGTGGGACAACTTGCAAAGCTTCTCCCTCATTTCTAGTTCCACATTTCTCGGTGAGAATTGTGCTCTCAGGAGTTTTTTGAAATCTGCCCACATCTCCAACTTTAATATGCCATGCTCGATTTGAGCATGCTTCATCCTCCACCAGGTTGTGGCACTATCGGTTAGATATAGTGGGGCTTGGGAAAGTCGATCTCTATCGCTCTCTATGGCCACCTTTTGAAAATATTGCTCAAGGGTGAAAAGGAAGTTGTCCACCTCCTTGGCATTCCTAGTCTAGCCAAATGACTTCGGCCTCGGGGCATCTAGTTTAAGCTTGAGCTTGGTAACCCCTTGCACTACATCTTTATTGCAATCCCTCCTAATTTCAACTAAGTCATCCTTAAATGAAGTAATCTCGGCAAGAAGATTTACCTTGAAGTCATCTAGCTCTTGCCTTCAAGAGTTGATAGCTATGAGGGCGCCTTACATCTCCTACGAAGCTCATTTACGTCCCCTTACTCGAGCTTGGTTATTCGTAGGCTACATTCCTCAAGCTTATCGCTGTTATCGGCAACCTTCAACTCCATCTGAGTGATCCTTGCCTCCAATGACGACAGATGATCAACAATCTTCATTCTCTTCTTACTTGGTTCGGGAGCACGTTGGGGTAGTCTCCCCACACCGACCTCCTCCACTTCCTCAACAATAAAGATGTTGGCATCAGAAGTAATAGACATCTCCATTTCTCTCTCAAAAGATTCGAGCGTTAGTAACGCTACCAACTGTCACAAACCTAGAGTTTTGCGGAATAGAAACTCTTCGTGAGGCCTTAGACTATCACGATCGCAATAGGCTAAGTCAGTCTTCCTCACAAAGCTAGCTAGAATGCTAAGCTTAGAAACCAACCCACAAAAGAGAGAGACACACAAAAGAATGGAGAGAAAGCTCTAAATTCTCAATATTGAAAGTTTTCCTGGATATGGTGGATAAATACAAATGAGGGGAGACACCCCTTATATAGCCTTTACAACTCCCCAATGAATGGTGGAGATCGAGTCGTACGATCTAATGGTGTATATACATAGATACAAAAGACAAACATGGATCTCCATTGAGTTCCCTGATTCCCTCTCTCAATGGGGGGACGTGTTCCCTGATTCCCTCCTTGATTCCCTCTCTCGGTGGAGAACGTGTTCCATGATTTGGGGGACATGTTCCTTGTTTTGGGGGACGGGTTCCGTACGAAATGATGCGTTGTCTGAGTTTCGGTCGTGACATGAAACATACAAGGCCACTACAATACTCTTAACAAATGCAATTGAAGCTTTTATGTGCATTGTTACTATAAACACTCCAAGACAAACACGCCATATAAAGTAACTCTACACCAACCTCAACAAACAAAAATCAAATAATAAACTTCCAATCCGATATCTTTGATATAGTCGATATCAATGACTCTTTAACTTGTTTAACTCAAAAATAGAGAAATAATAATTTAATAAGTAACTAGTCATACTCTCAATTAGACAAAGTATGAAGCAAAAATAATTCAAATATAATATTACTCGGTAGTCAAAATAAAATAAATATTGAATTTAAATACCAAACAAAATTTTCAAAACAAATATCGAAAAAATAACAAAAATAAAATAAACTAAACAAACAGAATAATCACAAAAACAAGGTATGATAACTTTTATTCCTGTGACAAGGATTCACATATCACTCCGGGTCTAACATACTAAATCTAAAAACATAATAATATTCTAATTATAACCCTATATGATTCTAAACGTTCATATTGTAAAACCTAAAATATGAGGATTTTTAACATAATCAAAATTTATTTTTTGAAACTAAATTGTTATTTTGATTTAAATTTTTTTTATTAAATATTTGATAAATGCTTGAAAATCTACCTTTTAAACCAAATCATAAGAATCGTTATTTTATTTCCAAAAAGAATATTTTTCAAAATTTTTAAAAATATTTTAAAAATCATAATTTAAAATATTATATATACCTTTTAAACCTTGCCCGTTAACGTTTTAAGCCCTAACAAGGCAAAAACACGATGTTAGCCGTCACTCACCAAAAGCAGCACCTGGAGAAGAAGGTTATTTTGTCATATATTTGGCCTTATCTGGAGGTATTTCTCTTTCTTTGTGGAGCGAACCTGAAATTTTCTGACATCATTCATTGTCAGATCCCGATCATGTTCGCAGGCCAGGCCATATCAAGAGTTCAACAAACGCGCACGGCATCACTGACTACCATGCAAGCTCTTTTATGGAATTTTCCCAGAAAACCACACTAGAATTTAGAATTTACAAGATAGAAGGTTCACGCCCCCAAGCTATGCCATCACGTTATCATTTTTCTTTGCTTGGTCAGAATCAATTGGAAAAAATAGGAGGCCAAGAACAAGATGTCCTCGAATTCCCTACATATAAAGACATGTAGGAAGAAAAAATGAATCCTCCCAAATCAAAGAAGAAAGAAAAGAAACGAACGACTAGATCTATCCGCCTTCCTGCTGTAAACATCTAACCTGTCACTGGGCATTTTAACAGCGAAAAATAGGAAACACGATTTTAGTAATCCGTAGATAGTTACTTTAACATCTTGGAAGTGTTATAACTGGATAGAAGCCATGACGTAATCCTTTTTCTTTGCTTGGTCAGAATTGGTTGGCGACAAATAGGAGGCCAAGAAAAAGATGGGCGCAATATCCTTGTATTCCATACATATAAAGACAGGTAGGAAGAAAAAACGAATCCAACCAAATCCAAAAGAAGAAAGAAAAGAAAAGGAAATCATATTGAGAATGGCGAAAGCTGAACTGGTTTTCATACCTCTAGCTGCTTCTGGTCACATTGTATCGACAGTGGAGCTGGCAAAGCATCTTGTCGACCGCGATGAAAGACTTTCCGTCACTATCCTCATCATGAAGCTACCCTTCTTAAAGCCTAGCGACTATCCTGCCCCGGTTCCATCTAGTCGTATTAAATTCATAGATTTACCAAACGAAGCGCTCGACTTATCACTCGGTCCTCAAAAGTCTCTGGCTTCCAAGATTGAAAAAACCAAGACATACGTCAAAGAAGCAGTATCTCAGTTGGTCTCCAGGTCAGAGTCTAGCCATGACTCTCCCAAACTGGCAGGATTTGTACTTGACATGACGTTAACAGCAATGATAGATGTGGCCAATGAATTTGGTGTTCCCTCTTACATTTTCTTTGCTTCGAATGCAGCTTTTCTTGGTTTGATGTTCTATGTACAGAAAATGCAAGATGAGGAGGATGTGGATCTCTCTGAGTTCATTCACTCGGATGACGAGTTAGCATTTCCGAGTTTTGTGCATCCACTCCCCACCAAAGTATTTCCAGTGTCACTTCTCCACTGGACGCAATACAGGATTGAAAGGATAAGAAAGTTCAAAGAAACTAAGGGTATCATCGTCAATACATTTTCAGAACTGGAGCCCCGTGCTGTTAATATGCTCGCGCATGGAAAGATACCCACGGTGTATCCTGTTGGTCCCATATTGGACCTCAAAAGAAATGACCATGATGGAGGGAGTAGTAACTTCAAGGAGATCATGCAATGGCTTGATGAGCAACCACCATCATCAGTTGTGTTCCTTTGCTTCGGCAGTATGGGAAGCTTTCCTGCGGAGCAGGTGAAAGAGATAGCCCGTGCCTTGGAAAACACTGGCAGTCGATTTCTGTGGTCTCTACGCAGGCCTATACCAAAGGATAAGATGGAATTACCAACTGATTATTCCGATCCCCAGGATGTCTTGCCAGATGGGTTCTTGGATCGAACATCCAACGTGGGACGAGTTATTGGATGGGCCCAGCAAGTGGATGTCTTAGCCCACCCATCCATTGGAGGGTTTGTATCGCACTGTGGCTGGAACTCCATACTTGAGAGTATATGGTTTGGTGTTCCAATTGCAGCGTGGCCATCATATGCTGAGCAGCAGTTTAATGCCTTCGCGTTGGTGGTGGAATTGGGATTAGCTGTGGAGATTAAAATGGACTACAAGAGTGGTCTGTTTAACCCGGAAATTGAAGTGATCACTGTGAGGGCTGAGGAGATAGAAAGGGGAATAAAGTGTCTGATGAATGACAATAACGAGAGGAGAAAACTGGTGAAAGAAATGAGCAAAAATTGCAAAAAGGCTTTGGCAGAAGGCGGATCTTCTTACATGTCCATCAACCGCCTGATTCAAGACATAACTGACAGCAAACAGTGAGAAATGTGTTCGTTGCTTTGCTGTTTTAACTTTTATTGAGTGCATAGACTTGGGATTTTCTTCCAAAAATCTTTGATAGGATAGGAATCCATGTTTGATAGGATAGGAAACTTCAAAGAAGCTAAGGGTATCATCGTCAATACATTTTCGGAAATCTTTGATATCTGATAGTAAGGATTAACCATATGTGATCATACGTGGCTGCGATATGGCCTTAAAAGGAGAACTTGACATCCTTTTATATATTTTTAAAAATCTCTATTACATCATTTTCCAAAGTTATTATAAGTGTACTCCAATTCTACCTTTTGAGAGGGATAAAATTCAAATACACCCGTGCTAATTTCAAAAATTAAAGTAACATAGATTTTTAGAAAATTGTGAAAAATTAATGTATTATTATCAATTTATTTATTTTATATAAATTTATTTTTAAAATCTCTTTTACACAGAGTACTCCGAATTCTGCCCTATAAGAGGGGTAGAATTCTGAGTAGGTGATCCGCAACAAATCTAAAGAACAAAGTTAAGAATGGTTTAGAATGGTTAATGAATTTTCTAAAAATTTTTAGAATCATAATTTTGATTTATTATGACTTTTTTTACAGTATTATAAATGAGGTATTTAAATTTTTATAAATTTTTACATAAAAATATTAATTTGATGCTAATGATAGTAGAATTTTTCTGGATATTTTTCTGAATAGTATTAAATTTTTATTATAACTTTATACATAATATTTGTTAATATTATTTTATTAATATTTATATACTATAATAAAATATTAATTAAATTCAAAATGACAAGTAAGTGTGTCGTTTTGACCAGTCAAAACGACATCACCTCCTGTGAGGACCTGAACCTCAGTAATTGAGCTTCTCATCACCGTGCAATCTCAATCGGCCTAACTCGTGGTCCAATCGAAACCACACAAGGTTTATCCTCAAAACCAATTGGCAAAATGTATATAAATACATACAAGTTTGAAACTTTTCATTTTCTTTAAAAATGAACATGTATTTAAACGGAAACCTCGACACAGCATACTAAATCACGAAGTAGAACCACAAACAGTGAAAGTCTTAATCTCACACAGACCAGGCCACACGGCCCCAAATATGCTTCATCAAAATAAGTCCAATTAACCCAAGCCCACTAAAGGGTCACAATTGCAAGGAGCAAGTATACAAACAAAGATAAGAAAGCATAATAAAATCCAAAATACAAAAGAAAGTGTCGAGTTTGCAAAAGTGTTTTATGCAGTAGTCCAACCCTATGACAAACCAGAAACTTCGACCTCAAAAGGAAGTTAGCTACACAAGCTCTCAACCTAGTCCTGAAAACAGCAACAAGAGGGGGGTGAGATCTCGAAGACCTCAGTGAGAGTCATAGCGTCATAAACAATTCCGGTGGAATAGAGGCATATACAAAAACAAGTATACATTTTATAATAAAATCAGAGTAAGTCCATAGTGCTATTCGTGTAAACAACCTCACATGTAAATATAGTGCATTCAAAATCAACTCAAAGGCTCTCCAAGAGTCTCCATAACTTAAGAAATCAATATATATATATATATATATATATATATATTCTCACAATACATTTCAATCGCATCACAAACATGCATATATGTCCATAATAAACATTTTATGCATCATAAATATGCCTCACACATAATGAACATAGTATGTCAAGTCATTCATCAATGCACATATTGTTTCCATTCAAAAACAAACATTTAACCAATTTTAATTAATAAAAATAAAATAATTCTGTGTAAGTAAATGAAACATAGTCTTCCACCTCTTGACGAGCTGACAACTCAACGACAATACCTTTGCCCTTATCGACCGCTGAAGCACCACCTAAACAACCATACACACAAAACCACACCAAGAATAAAGCCAAAAATAATATACTCGAAAATGACCAGAATTAAAAACAACCTAAGAGACACCTTAAACACTCACTTTAAATCTCAATTCACATATTTCAACCTCTAAAAACACAAATCACTCAATCCCTTAAGAGACACAACCAACCTCTTCACACACCCAATCTTCCTAAGCTCAAATTTCAATTTCAAGCTCAACCAACACCAAAAATGGTTTCCTCAATCCACAAACCTTCTCTACAACTCAAGCAATACAATCAATCAATTTCATTCAATTCAACAAAAACACAAATTTCTTGAAATTACAAAATTGCCATCGAAAACTCTAAATGATCAACCATGAATTAATTGTTGTTTTCATGCAATCTAAAGCATCAGACCATCACAGAAAACATCTAAGCATGCTAAAACAACCAAAAATTCGGAAAGAAAATGGAAGAAATTAAGAATTTACCCCAAAATTCAAATTTTACTAAAAATACCCAAATTTAAATAAAATCTCCATAATCAACCAAAATACCAGTGAAAATCTGTAGAGAGGAGTTGGGTTTATGATTTGGAATTAGTCACAATTGCTAATTTTGAACAAAAATGAATTGTCGAAAGGAATTGGAATTGAGAAAAAAAAAATTTAACTTATGCTCTTGGGAGAAGAAAGAAGAATAGGATTCTTTGTTTTTTTGCCCACTCACGTGCAGAAGAGGGGAAAAGAAAGTAAGGGTATTTTTGAAATTATAGCTCCTTTTGACTCTTTGACCTTGACTTTGAATTTGACTTTTTTTAAAAAAAAATTGTCAAAATTTGAAATAAATATAAAATGACCCATATATGTCCAAAGTGTGCCAAAATATAATTTAAAAGCTCAAAAAATGAAAATTAGGCCTTTAAAACGTAATTATGCTTGAGAAACCGAAATTAGACCCACCAAAGGTAAATCGGTCCAAAGACCTCCGACCACTCAAAACAGACCTCCAAAACTCATACGCGGGTCAAAGAAGTAGAAATCAATATATCCACTGGACTCAAGCCTCGAACAACACTCTAATCACGTAATTATTCCAATGCATGTTAAAACTCCGAAACGACATGTCACACAAATTATCGACACACTACCAATGACATGACGTTCTAGACTTTCTAAACCGAACACCTAAGCTCTATGACTATGTCCAGGTCACTCGATCAAAAGGTAAACTCTGACGGTCAATTGTTCAACTCACTTAGACCGACCAATCAGAAAAATCGAACTGAATCCCAATGCTGACTAAACTCTCAAAAAGACGAGGTCTCACATCCTCTCCTCCTTATAGGAATTTTTTCCCCGAAATTCACTTACTAGAAGCCCCAAACAAATGCAAATACTGCTGTCTCATCAACTGCTTTGGCTCCGAAGTCCGCTCATCCATACGGTCACTACGCCACAAAATATAAACCATAGACACACTACCACTGTGCAACTGTCTCACTGCTCTATCCACTATCGCTATTGGCTGAATTGAATAAGAAAAAACATTGGAAAACTCGATCGGTGGTGTCTCCAAGATATGAGATGGATCCGTCACGTACTTCCTCAACATGGACACATGGAAGACATTATGGATCCTCTTTAACTCTGGTGATAGCTCCAATCTGTATTCCACTGGGACAACTCTGTCAACAATAAGGTAGGGACCAATATACCTCAGAGCTAGCTTGCCCCGCTGTTCAAATCTAATCACTCCCTTCCACGGTGCTACTTTCAAGAATAACCTATCATCCATTGCAAACTCCAAGTCTCGCCTACAGTGATCTGCATAACTCTTCTGTTGGCTCTGAGTTTCTCTCAACCGCTCTCTAATTAGAGTAATCTGTTGAGTAACTTGGTCAACTAACTCTAGACTGTCAAGACGCCTCTCACCAACCTCATCCAAACACAACGAAGTACGACATCTGGGTCCATACAGTACCTCGTACGGTGCCATACCAATACTCCTCTAAAAATTGTTATTGTAAACAAACTCCACTGAAGGTAAACATAAGAAGTCTACACCAACTATTACATCAAAATCTTTGATGTCCAACAGTTTCAAACCTGCCTCAATCTATACTGTACCTATTATCAACACATAACGCACTACTGTAGGTCATCTGCTCACCTTGTGGGGCCAAAACTACTATAGGTGGCTTGAGGGGTGACAAGACTCTATCTGCACTCCTATCGATCCTAGGATCAACAAAAGACCTATTCGTCTTGGGGTCTAATAGGACTCTAGTAGAACAAGAAAATATAGAATTAGTACCTGTCACACCAGTGTGAATAGGTGTGTTTGTGGCCTCTAATGCTGCTACTGCTACTGGGTTTGACCTATAGCGTGGATGCCAGATGGTTAACCTGCCTGTGACCTAGTCTTAGGCCTCAAAGATCCCTATGAATCCATATGGCTCACAACTGACCTCTGTGCTACTGGCAAGGTTGAAACTCTGGGTTGACAAACTATAATTCTAGATGCGCTGCTCCTTGGAGAATCTTTAACTAAATGCCCAAACTGATCACATGTGTAACACCTAAGTGGAAGTGGACATGAAGGGGGATGATTTTGTCTATAGTTCCCACATTTAGGATACCATGCTGGTCCACTGATACTAGGAACTGACTGAGCAGGCTGTGTACAGGTCACAAAAGAAGATGTACCCTGTGATCTGGTATACCCTACTGAGTAGGGAGCAGACATCCTACTCCTTTGCCTGTGGTCAAATCTGCCATTGCACCTCATGAGACCCTTGCTAGGTGCAAGTCCCTCATATCTCTGAATCTGACTACTCTGACCACGAGCAATCTTCTCTGACGTTACTGCATCTACCACCAGCTTCTCAAAGTTATTGTTAGTATTCGGACCCATCACCGAGCGGATGTTTTGTTTGAGACCCTGCCCAAATTGGCTAGCCATGATTGTCATATCTCTCCCTATCTCTGGCACAAAATGGGCCAATGCCCTAAGCTCAGTCTCTTACTCTGCAACTGTTTTGTTCCCTTGGCCAAGCATGTAGATCTCAGACCTCTTGTTGTTCTGAAAGTTTGGTGGAAAGAATCTCATATCGAATTCTCTCTCAAACTCCTCCCAAGTGGGCTGGCTCTCATATCTGTTTCTGATAGTACTCCACCAAGTGGCTACATCTCTCTTAAGTAATCAGGTAGCCAAAGTGACTCTGTCCTCAGCAGAAACCCTCAAGTCCTGGGCAGTGAGGACAACCTTCTTTTTCCACATCTTGGCTAGCATAGCATCACTAGTGCCATAGAAACTCTCACAACCTAAATGCCTGGCCTGTTTAAGTAACTTGGACACATGTAGTTTCAATTTGGTTCTCTGGCTCTGCAATAACCTCTAGCTGAGCTGGTGCTTGCTGTGTTTGCACTTGTGACTGCTGAATTACTGTGACCTGCATTATTTGCATTGTTTGTTGTATCTGACCCAAAGTATTCTGAAGCGCGGCCAACATCTGAAGTAAGGCGGGGTCCTGAGCTACAGGTGCTGCCTTACCTACCTATATCCCTTGTGCTGCCTATGGCTGCTGTACCTCGGCTGCTGGTCCTGAGTTGCAGGTGCAGCCTTGCCTACCTGTGTTCCCTGTGCTGCTTATGACTGTTGTACCTTGGCTGCTGGTCCTGAGCTGCAGGTGCTACCTTGCCTACCTGTGTCCCCTTTGTTGGCTATGGCTGTTGTACCTCGGCTGCTGGTCCATGAGCATCAGACCTCTCATCTGCATCGACTACCTGATCACGACCTCCTCAGCTGCTGGTACCATAACGAACTCTGCTATGGGCCATCTCTATAAACTGGACACATAATCATCTAATAAGCCCTAAGAAAAAAAGAGGACTACAAAACACAACTTTATGCTGGACTACGCATGTGCAATGTGAGTGTGATGCACTTTCAAAATATGTCATTTTAAGCCATTTTTGAAAATATTGAACACATAAACAACCTACTCCGCTACCAACCTTGTGAGGACCCGAACCCGATAATTGGGTTCCTCACCGTCGTGCAGTCACAATCGCCTAACTCGTGGCCCAATCAAAACCACACAAGGCTTACCCTCAGAACCAATTTGCAAAATATATATAAATACATATAAATTTGAAACTTTTTATTTCCTTTAAAAAGAAACATGTATTTAAATGGAAACCTCGACAAAACATACTAAATCACAGAGTGCAATCACAAACAACGGAAGTCTTAATCTCACACACAACAGGCCACAATGCCCCAACGTCATAAATAATTCCGGCGGGATAAAGGCATATACGAAAAAAGATATAAAAATTTTATAATAAAATCAGAGTAAATCCATAATGCTATTTGTGTAAACAACATTACATGTATATATGATCAAATGCACATACATGAGTTTGATGATATATACGTGTATATCAGGCCATTGCCCAATCAGTATACAAATCTCTAATCTCATTCTCGTGGGCTATTATGTCAAAAACTACCGGGGCGGGCCTCTAAAATTATTTCACTGATAACCCCGGCCAAAAGAAAATCAGAAGCCCACTGGTAGTTAATTTAATACACATTTTAAAAATAAAAATAAGTTTTCTACCACCAGTGTCGTCATCAGAAAAAAGTGGAGAAATCACACTATCATACAATTCCCAACTCACACACAACTCAAAAAGCCCGAAGGCACATGTAGCTTATCACATCACATACTTACCCAAGACATACATAATACACCTATATTCCTAGACAAGAGACTATCCTTCTATTTAAGGATACTCAACCATTTACCTTCGCATGGGCCAAGCACAATTCTTCAATTCCATGTCACACCTAGAAATTATATATATATACATATTCTTTGCAAATGTGTGGAATAAATCCCAAATCGTATTATGATTTCAATAAAATATAGTGCACTTAAAATCAACTCAAAATCTCCCTAAAATCCCCCACAACTCAAGAAATCAATATATATATATATATATATATATATTCTCACAATACATTTCAATCGCATCACAAACATGCATATACGTCCATAATAAACATTTTATGCATCGTAAATATGCCTCACACATAATGAATCTAGCATGTCAAGTCATTCATCAATGCACATATTGTCTCCATTCAAAAACAAACATTTACCCAATTTTAATTAATAAAAATAAAATAATTTAGTACATATAAATGAAACATAGTCTCCCACCTCTTGACGCACCGATAACTCAACGGTAATACATTTTCCCTTACCGACCGCTAAAGCACCACCTAAACAACCATACACATAAAACCACACCAAGAATAAAACCAAAAATAATATACTCGAAAATGACAAGAATTAAAAACAACCTAAGAGACCCCCTAAACACTCACTCTAAGTCTCAATTCACTCAATTCAATCTCTAAAAACACAAACCACTCAATCCCTTAAGAGACACAACCAACCCCTTCACACACCTAAACCTTCCTTAGCTCAAATTTCAATTCCAAGCTCATTCAATATCAAAATTGATTTCCTCAATCCATAAACCTTCTCTACAACACACAAACAACCTAACTCAAGCAATGGAATCAATCAATTTCATCCAATTCAACAAAAACACAAATTTTCCGAAATTACAAAATTACCATCGAAAACTCTAAATGATCAACCATGGACTAATTGTTGTTTTCGTGCAATCTAAAACATCAGACCATCACAGGAAACATCTAAGCATGCTAAAACAACAAAAAATTTGAAAAGAAAATGAAAGAAATTAAGCATTTACCCCAAAATTCGAATTTCACTAAAAATTACCCAAATTCAAATAAAATCTCCACAATCAACCAAAATACCAGTGAAAATCTATAGAGAGGAGTTGGGTTTATGATTTGGAATAAGTCTCAATTGCTAATTTTGAACAGACATGAATTGGTGAAAGGAATTGGAGTTGAGAAAAAAAAGAAAGAAAAATTTACCTTATTCTCACGGGAGAAGAAAGAAGAAAGGAGAATGGGATTCTTTGTTTTTCTGCCCACTCACGTGCAGAAGAGGGGAAAAGAAAGTAAGGGTATTTTTGAAATTATAGTTCTCTTTGACCTTTTGACCTTAACTTTGACTTTTTTTTTAAAAAAAATTCTCAAAATCAGAAATAAATATAAAATATCCCATATATGTACCAAGTGGGCCAAAATAAAATTTAAAAACTCAAAAAATGAAAATTAGACCTTTAAAACGTTATTTAGCTCGAGAAACCGAAATCGAGCCCACCAAAGGTAAGTCGCCCAAAAGATTTCTGGCCACTCAAAATGAGCCATCAAAACTCATACGGGGGTCAAAGGAGTAGAAATCGATATATCCACTGGATTTAAGCCTCGAACAACACTCCAATCGACTAATTATTCTAATGCACGTTAAAACTCCGGAAAGACACGTTACGCAAATTATCGACACACTACCAACGACATGACGTTTTAGACATTTTAAACTGGACACTTAATCTCTGTGACTATGTCCAGGTCACTCGGTCAAAAGGTCAACTTTGACAATCAATTGTTCAACTCACTTAGACCAACCAATCAGAAAAATCAAACTAAATCCGAGTGCTGACTAGACTCTCAAAAAGATGGGGTCTCACACGTCCCATCGTTTCAGTCCATTGTTCAAGTAGTTTAGCAATAAACGACATCATATTAGGGCAAGACCGGCTTCCACCTAAGGCAACCCCGGTCTCTGCCAATCGGTAGTGACACAATGGGATATGTACCTTCTTACGTGTCCTGACCCTATAATGCATGCCAAAGTCCATTTTTTGTCTCTAGAGAATCCTTTCTTGCTCGCAAACTCATCTCGGCTATTCTCATGGTGATTCCAGCCTTCCAACGGTCGGGTTTAGGTAATATTCCTACCTGAAAATTCGGGTAAATCTAGCTTCATTTTACCCTGTTTTCTTAGTTAAAAATCAATGAGTCTGAGTGGGTTAAGTTCAGAATATATAGATCTTCATGTTAGTAAAGTTTGGGTGAAATATTTTTGTGTGCTTGTGGGTATTTTGTTTTGGAAATCTAGAATTTGTAGGTTAGGGAAAACTCAGTTGGAGGTTGAAGACGACTCAGTCGAACAACAAGTCATCTACTCTAGCCGAGATATGACAAGTTGTTTGACAAGTTCTTGAACGACAAGATGTTCGCAAGAATGAGTGACAAGTTATTCACAAACGAGAGGTACCCAGTCCCGGTCCGAGCTTGAGGCTCGGACAAGGCATGGCACATCCTGATTGGGACACTTGTCAGCCTTGGGCATGTTCGCAGTTAGGTGTGGTTTTTCCTGGTGATGCCACATGGAGCTCTGTGATTGGTCATAAATTAATAAAATTCCAGAAAATAGTAAAAAATGAGAAAAATTCGAAAAAAGTTATGAAAAATACTAGATTGAATTCGGAGTATAGTAATACCAGATTTATAGGATTTGAAGTTGATTTGGTTGATCAATTAAATGATACAAATTCCAAGAAAATAGGAAAAAAATAAGGAAAACTCCCGGTTTGATCTCAGGTTTGGGATAGGACCCTAATTCATCAAATAGAGGGTTCTGAATTGCTTGTGAGTCACTCCATAAAATGATATGTTGAATGAATGAAATGCATGTCAATTGTTAAACGGGATGAAGTGTTCTGTACATTGGATTGCTATGCTTGGTATGGATGTGTGAAATGAATTATTGAAGTGTAAATGATGCATCGAGTCGCATCTGGAATCATAAGGTGAATCACGCATTGTAGTGGCATGGAGTTACCTCCTGTGCAACTCCAGAGAACTCTCTGAGTATGGTAATGAGGCATGGACTTTCTGAGGGAGTCGTAAGGAGGGACTAGGTTTATATAATTGTGCTAACTGAATGTATGACATAAATTCCTAATGTAGGGACCGTATAGGTGGAGCTACCATCACCTATCACCCCGACATTGTTAGTAGTCTGGGCCAAGTGTTATACATGTCCCATCAGGACATACCAAATCATCAAATGAATTAATAAGAGAAAAGAGGTGAGGAGTCACATAAAGTGCCACTAACAAATCTCAGTCCTATTCCTGAGACCTAGATGGACTAAGAGTTATTATCAGCCCAATCATGGTTGTGAATGCCTGAAAAGTCTAATATTGCTGCTTATATTGACTGTGACTATGTTTGTCGACTCCTCGATGCTTTGAATATGTGCCAGCATGTCAGTCAATGTATTGCATGAATGTGTATAAAATATTATGTTTATTTTTCCCTTCCACTCACTTGGTAGGTTTTTAAAGTCAATGCTAACAGACTTAAACCTTTCTATGAATTACCTGCAGAGGTTCTTCCAGGGTACCAGTAATGCGAAAGTATCATCAATAAGTCGAGCCAAACGACATTAACCAAAGGCGCTCCTGGGAGGCAACCCAACAGTTTTAATTTTGTTTGTTGTTTATGTTTTATTTCAGGAATTTGGGAGCCAGTCACACACTTAGACACACGGGGGGGTATAACCGAGCACTACTTAATGCCCCAGACGGAAATAAAGACGAACACACCTACACTCCTACCAAAACCCCCAAAACCTCAGCGACTAGCCCTAACGCCCGTCTTCTCTGCACTGACGCCATGGCACCTCCACGCAAAGGTCCGCTACCAGACACCACACCAACCGGACGGCGCACCTACACCCGGCGATCCTCTCGGCCCGCACCCAGGGTTCCGACATTCGGCTCTGTGCAAACAGCGATGGACGAATTACAACAGCGCCACGCCCTAACCCGTGCCATTGTGATTCAAAGGACGGTGATCGACCGTATTGCGCAAGGCCTCGTCCCTGATGCAATGGTTCTAGATATCCCTCCGTTAGACACATTGTCAATGGAGACAACAGAAGAGGCATCCGCCCCCATTGCAGCAGCTTCTACAGTCTTGCCCAACTCACCCATGAAGGACGAACCCACGGCGAACCCACGGTCGATTCTAACAGATCAGCCGACGCCATGTGGTCGTGGAGATCCCTCTCCTGTCGAGGGTAGCACCACCACAAACCCGATACTCATTACCCCGCCACTGAGCCCAGCAGGGAGCCAGCCGAGCATTCCTGTGCTTTCCACTCCAGACGGTTCGGCCCAGGACGCGGCTGATATGGCGGCCCTAGAGGAGATGTACCCTGATTTCCTGGAGGATCGTGGGGAACTTCGACCCATGCCAGAGACTATGGAGCCAGAACCCCCGTCAACCTCCCAGGATGTCGCTCCTCCAGCACAGACAAATGCGGAGGACATACCATGTCCAATGCCCGAGGTAACAGAGCTGGACACTCGTCCTTCAATTCAAATTTCTGATAATGATGTTGATTGGTCCTCCGAGACCACGGGCGGGGCTGCGCCTCAAGTTCCCGTACATGATGACGAGGACGTTACTTGGTCATCCGAGTCGTCCGCGCCCACAGGAGACGGTGCGTCCCGAGTTCCAGCTGCTGCTCCTACAAACCCTGTTCCTGCCCAATCACTATCAGGAAGTGATTATGAGCTCGAGGACTCTGATGTTCCTCTGGCTGACTTAGCAGGACCATCGTCCAGAACTAGCCGTCGATTTCGAAAACGAAAGGCTGCTGCACCTACCCCACGGCTCAGCAAAAAGGCAAAAGGGAAAGCCGTGGCCACAAGTAGTTCAATACCAATCTCCGCCCGTGGTTTGCAGGGCAAGTATGAGGAGCTCCGACAACGTTCGGTATACCAATGCAAATGTCTATGTCCTGACACGATGGCAGAACTGGACCTATCCGCGGAGATTGAAGAACTAATTGATAACATAGGCTGGAGAACCTATTTCTATATCAATGAACCTGCCTATATGGAGCTGATGCTGGAATTCTATGCCACCTTCCAGTGCTGCCGACCAGCTGAATTCACTATGAGGACACCTGATCTCATCCAGTTTCAGCTGCTCGGGCAGACCTTCAGCTTGTCATATGCCCGATTCAACTCTCTATTGGGCTTTGCTCATTCCCGCACTGCGAGGGCACAAGAACCACAGGACTTCAACCCTGCCGCATTATACAAGAAGTGGTCCAATTGCCCCACGGCATATGATCCAGGGAGGTCTAAGGATTACTATCTGCTCCGACCTGCCTACCTATACCTCCATCGATTCCTATCCTATAGTTTCTCAGGTAGACCAAACGCGGCTACCACGTTGAATCGAATGGAGCTCCTGATTTTATGGTGCATGCAGACCTCGACCAAGCTCAACTTGGCTGTATTCCTGACCAGACAATTTGAGAAACATCAAAAGAAGGGTCAGCCATTAATCCTCGGGAGCATCATTACGCATCTGGCCAAAGCACTCAAGGTTACACTCCCGAGTACCCTAAGGCGGCTACATGAGATGGTTCCCCTGAATACAGCCAGTCTTCTCAATATGGGACTGTTTATGCAGACGGAACAGGGGCGATACCAATTCCGTGCCCCCGGTAAGCCCACGGTGGGTGGAGGTGCACGAAAACAACAGCCATCGGCCCCATCAACCTCCGATCTACCACCATCATCATCCACTCCTGCCATGATCCACCCGGACATTCTTGCGTGGATGCAATCCGTGGACAAAGAATCAAGACGCTGACAACGCAGATGCTGCGAATCCGTACCAGTATCAATCATGCCCTCGGGCTACCCACGGATGACTCTGCTGACGCCTTGGCAGCCAGCGAGGATGATGGGAGTGACTAAGGGGTCTAACCACCCAGACCAGGTTCCACTTTCGCAGTATTTCAATTCCTTGTGCTTATCTTATGCATGCTTAGGGGCAAGCATGACTTAAGTATGAGGATATTGGGTACCATTGCTTATTTCATTCTTATTTCATTTTTATTTCATTTTTATTTATTTCATTTTTATTGCTTTTATTGCTTTTATTGCTTGTTTTCATGTTTATTTTTTCTGATTTTCGCTGGTTTTCGCATCATGTTCCTCTGCATTTGTTATACTTGATAATTCCCCTCTAACTCTTTCATGCCTTGTACTTATTTATGTGTTCAACGCCATAGGAACTAGACCTGCCACCACTTGGAACCTACAGAGTGTAGGCTCAGATATTGAATTCCCTCACCAGGGTCACGGCTTGACTTAGGCACACTCACTATGCTAACTTGAAATAAAACCACACAGCACACGTGGGAGACTTTGGGAACGACTTGTTTTTGAGTGGTTCATACTTTGGGAACAAATCTAGAACTTGCCAAGTTTTGCCTCACAAACCTACACAGTAAGTATGTCTAGAGACGTGATTTGGGCACTTAGAATAACATCCTTGCATACATAGACCTTTGTTTGTTGAAGCTACCCTTGCACACTATCATTAGGAGCCATGCTTGAGCCTAAGCCTATTCTTGTTGTTAACCAAGAAACAGCTCTCTTCCCTGCTCCTACAAAACCTGGGGCCAACCACTACCAACCAGCAAAGAAAGGAATCCTGACCTGTGCCAGTAAAACACACCATGACCACCTCGTGACCACGGTTGATATGCATGTCCTCCCTCCACCATGTGTAAAGAAAGCCAAAGCAAATGGGGATGACATTACCCTTGATATATGACAAATCACAACACAAAGAGGAGGAGACGAAGGAAACAATCAGAAACAATGATCAACCCAAAAAGAAAACAAGAACAAACAGAAGAATGAAGATTTATCTTCTGCAAACAGCTCACGGGAAGTGCTTGAGAAACGGGTCAGGAAAGGTAACAAATCGGTTCGTGGTAGGTTGGCATCCTCCCAGCCAAATAACCTTCTTCATCATACCCCTGTCCAAGGCCACTATTCAGTCCCCGAACAAAGCCCCATTGATCTCGAGACTTACTTAGGATAGTAGGGGAGTTTGGAAAGCTTGGCAAGCTTATGGTATTTAACACCTGGTGTGAATGATGAGAGGTCCTCTGTAGTGTAGTTCTGAAATTTCTGTGTGGTTTGATCAAACGTATGGTTGTGTGTGTTTCAATTCTCGCATACACCCGTCTTGAGAAATTCTCTACCTGATTACTATGTCTCTGATAAGTTACTTGAGGTGAATGATCAAGATTCTCTGGATTAGAATGCATGCTTAGGGACAAGCATGACTTAAGTATGAGGATATTTGATAGTGTGATTAAATGCGGTTTTACATAATGTAATAACCGGCTTGTTAGCACTTTCTGTTTCCTAATATATGCGTTAATAGAGTTATTATTGGTATCTTACAAGATTTCTCTGAAAGCAGGCATTCACAGGATATTCGGCAGATTTAAAGGCAGAAAATCAGGAGTTGCGATTTGACAGCTGATGGCCATTAAGATCGGAGATCTTACCGTGATCACGGACCAAGAATCTGCCTACTATCTCGGACAATCCTCACTGATACGGCAGTAATTTGTTTTTGATCCTGCGAGATCTTGATAGATAGTACATATAGACCCTGGCCGCCTGTGGTCAAGGGAGAGGCAATTTTCAGAGATTCTCTTTGTTTTAGACATTATTCTAGTTTTCATTCCATTATTGAATGGAGGGCTAGAACTTATCTTTCCTTGATTTAGTTCATTTACCGGGCCAACCTTTGTGAGGTCCCGCTCAATATATTCCTCAGTTTCTTTTGTTATCTCTTGTCATTCTTGAGTATACTGATGTTATGGTGGGTGATCAACTCCATAATAAAATAGAAGCCAATCACTGTAATCGTGGGTGGTGAGTGAAACACGAGTGACGGAGGGCATACTCAGATTAACTGCGTTGTTAATCCGGAGGTGAGGTTTTCTGGAAAATAGGACACGAAAGGGCGAGGGACGTTCCTTCCCCCTGGAGTGCTCAGTCGTACTGAGCAACCCATTAACTGGAATCCAACAGAAAAGACGCGAGTACATCCCTAGAAGACCCGTGATCACGGGAAGGTCTCGGTGTGAACCGAATCAAGGATCATCACGAACATACGGAATACACCTTTATTTCTCACTTTCGGAACATTACATTTGTTACACGACCTCTATTCATCACTAAGAGTTTATAACCCTTCATCCTCACCGACCGTGGGCACACCGTGACCACGGACAATTCAAAGACTTCCAACTCTTAAAACCATCTCCCTGAGGATTCGACCTTCCTTACCACTAGCTACCTATTCAGAAGAGGAAGATTATTTTGGTGAGCTTGCGACACTCTATCAAAATTGGCGCCGTTGCCGGGGAGACGGCAAATCAAGATTTGGAATTCTTAACAGTATATGACCCGTTCGGGCCGGACAGGACCCTTACTGCCTTTCGATCCAGAAATCGAATCAACCTGTCGGCTGAACAACTCTAGAAGAAGACGAGACTGGTTCGCATCTGCTGCATCCAGTTCTGCTGCATCCAGTTCTCACCAAGCAAGTAACCGTGACCATACCGAGGTCACGGTTGACTCCTCATCAAGCAGTCCTTCTTCTCCAATTCATATACCGGCTCCACCGATGGCGGATAACCAGAATAGGGCGAGGAATCTTGGGGACCCACCAGCACCAATAGGAAATCCTCCACACGAGGATCCTCCTCAGGAGAATGATGAGGTGGAAAGAAGACGACCCTACAAGGTACTCGATGCCTTTCTAGCTGACGAAGAAGAAGATGACGCTCAACTCATCCCAATGGAAGAAATGGGGGGAACCGGTAGATTTAGAAGACCAATGTGCATCATCCACGAGAATGATAGAGATGTTAACTATGAAATGAAGCCTGGACTTCTGCAAACGTTGCCTTTCTTCCATGGACGAGCCCGTGAAGACCCAAACGAACACTTGAGAAAGTTTGAAATGGCATGTACAAGTTTTAAGCCAAAAGGTTTGGTCATGGATCAGGTACTGCTCCGATCGTTTCCTTTCTCCTTGAAAGGAGAGGCTGAAGAATGGCTTAGCGAGATGCCCCCTGGATGCATCAGAACATGGGACGAAATGGTAGATGCATTCCTATACGAATATTTCCCACCTTCTGTCGAAGATGACCTCAGACGGCAAATAGCTGTGGTGCGACAGGATGACGCAGAAACTTTGTATGATTACTGGCGACGATTTAAGAAACTCTGTTCAGCATGCCCACGGCATGGCTACACTAATTTCCAGTTGCTTCAAGCTTTCTATCATGGCATGGATGACGAAACTAGGAGTGCTGTAGACCATTCTGCTAATGGCTACTTACTCTCCCTTGACTCCCGAAGAGCTAAAGATCTTATTCTCAACATGATAAAGGGGCCCAAGCACCGTGTAAGGCGGGGGAGATCACCTCCAAAATCATCCACGAGAACAGCTGCAGCAGCCACCACGGTCATAGCAGAAGCAGACCTACAGAAGATAATCGACAAAACCGTGGGCAACGCATTCCATAAATATGTTTCACAACTTCAAGCAAAGCCATGTGAGTTCTGTGGGAACCGTGATCACGGTACAGACCAGTGCCCCAAAGTCCTCAACAATGAGATTCAAGATGCAAACGCATACAATCAGTATGTCCCTCCGTACCGCAGGAACCCAGAATTTGCCGGCAAACCAGGTGGGTTTTACGAACCAAGAAAGGCCTATCCAAACCCGCCTTATGATGGCGGAGCGCAAGAGCAACAGACCAACCACCGAGGACCTGACCACAGATCCGGAGCCACCTACGAGAGGGGTTCTTCAAGCCGTAACCATCAGGAGGAGTTGGACAAAATATGGGAGGCCCTTGAAGCAAGTGACACTGAACCAGCAATTATTTGCGCAACAACAGTTGGCCAGCCAAAACGCTCAGAATGCACGGGAAGGTAAGTTACCTGCACAACCTGAAACTAACCCCAAACATAATGTTAGCGCTATTACTCTCAGGTCTGGAAAAGAGCTTCCGGAGCCACCACAGGTGCAGGTCAGACAACCTAAAGCGATGGAGGAACCACAACCTACCTCAGTAAGAACTGACATGTCAGAGACACCCTTGTCTCAGCCAAGGACGGTGCTACAGGACTGATGAAGCGGAGGATTGAAAACGAACTCGAAGTGTGGCCTAGGCCCGTGATCACGATACCTCCACCATTCCCTGCCAGATTAGCAAAGAATAAAAAGAATCAAGAGGAGCAGGCCATCCTAGACATCTTCCGAAAAGTGGAAGTCAATATTCCACTTTTAGAGACGATAAAGCAAATTCCAAAATTTGCTAAATTCTTGAAGGAACTATGCACCAACAAAAGGCGATTGTCTGATCATGCCAAGGTCACGGTGGGAGAAGTAGTGTCAGCAGTCCTTCAGAAAAACATACCCCAAAAATGCAACGACCCGGGAATGTTTTCCGTCCCACTGAAGATTGGAGGGGTCCAAATAGCACAAGCTATGTGCGACTTGGGTGCATCAATCAACGTAATGCCAATGTCTGTGTATAAGACTCTCAACCTTGGAACATTGAAGAAAACTGGCGTGATAATTCAGCTCGCTGACCGATCAGTGGTTCATCCAGCCGGAGTAGTTGAAGACTTGTTAGTACAGATTAAAGGATTGGTATTCCCAGCGGATTTCTTTGTACTGGAGATGGAAAACGTTGGACAACAGTTGATACTACTCGGACGCCCTTTTCTGAAGACAGCTAGGACGAAGATTGATGTCCATCAAGGTACTCTGTCAATGGAATTTGATGAGGATACCGTGACCTTCAGTATATCTGAAGCTATGAGACATCCGGATCCTGGAGCCTCTCTATTTGCCCTAGACGCTATTGACGAACTTGTTCAAACAGCCTCCAGAACATGCAACGCGGAAAAGTTACAGATTGCTCTGGAAGACAGCATAGAAATCGAAGGTTTCGAGGAGGCAAGCACTGAAATGGACGACCTACTGATCGACGCTCTCCGTGACCTTACCGTGACCACGGTAGATCTACCACAGGTGAAGTATGTCAACCTCCCAGACGAGCACGAGAAGTTACGCCAAAGCATAGAGCAACCACCAACCCTGGACCTGAAGCCACTACCCTCACATTTGCAGTATGCCTACCTAGGCGAAAACAACACCCTTCCAGTAATAGTATCCAGCAAGCTATCAACGGAAGAACATGTGCAACTGACAACCGTGCTTAAAGCCTACAAACAAGCCATTGGGTGGACTTTGGCGGACCTGAAAGGAATCAATCCCGCTGTTTGTATGCACCGAATCCTACTGGAAGATGAAGCACGACCTACCCGAGATGCACAGAGAAGGCTCAATCCACCAATGATGGAGGTAGTAAAGAAAGAGGTGTTGAGATTACTAGATGCGGGTATGATATACCCGATTTCTGATAGCAAATGGGTCAGTCCAGTGCAAGTGGTGCCTAAAAAGACCGGGGTCACGGTAGTCCAAAATGACCGTGGGCAAGCCGTGCCCACAAGAGTTCAAAATGGATGGCGAGTCTGCATCGATTACAGGAGGTTAAACAAGGCTACACGGAAGGACCATTTCCCACTTCCCTTCATCGACCAGATGCTTGAAAGGTTAGCTGGAAAAAGTCACTACTGCTGTCTCGATGGTTACTCAGGTTTCCATCAAATTCCAGTAGCTCCAGAGGATCAGGAAAAGACAACATTTACTTGTCCATTCGGCACATTTGCTTACAGACGAATGCCCTTCGGTCTATGCAATGCACCGGCAACCTTTCAAAGATGCATGGTCAGCATTTTTTCGGAATATGTTGAGAACATAATCGAGGTGTTCATGGATGACTTCACTGTATATGGAGATTCCTTCCAAGCCTGTTTAGCCAACCTCACGAAGATTTTACAGCGATGCATAGAAAAGGACCTAGTCCTCAATTATGAGAAATGCCATTTTATGGTAGACAAGGGATTGATCTTGGGACACATTGTCTCATCAGAGGGTATCCAAGTTGATCAAGCCAAGATAGAAGTCATCAAGGCCCTACCCTACCCCACAACAACCAGAGAAATCAGGTCGTTCGTGGGCCATGCAGGCTTTTACCGACGATTCATCAAAGATTTCTCCAAAATAACTCAGCCAATGTGCCGATTGCTCCAACAGGATATGGACTTTGATTTCAATGAAGAATGCAGACAAGCTTTTGACAAGATTAAAAGGTTGCTAATCTCTGCCCCAATCATACAACCTCCAGATTGGTCACTGCCCTTTGAGTTAATGTGTGACGCCAGTAACTACGCGATAGGTGCAGTACTTGGGCAAAGAATAAGCCGTGACCCCCACGTGATCTATTATGCCTCCAGAATGCTGGACGCTGCTCAAGTAAATTATACCACTACGGAAAAGGAGCTCCTAGCAATAGTTTTTGCTTTAGAGAAGTTTCGACCCTACCTGTTAGGGACCAAGGTCACGGTCTATTCAGACCATTCTGCTCTCAGATACTTGATGGCCAAAAAGGAGTCCAAACCGCGGTTGATCAGATGGATATTACTCTTGCAAGAATTTGACATCACCATCAAGGATAAGAAGGGCGCTGAAAACTACGTTGCCGATCATCTTAGCCGGCTCGTGACCACGGCCGAACCACGGCCAATTCAAGAGACCTTTCCAGATGAGCATCTCATGCTTGCTGTAGCCATATCCATTCCCTGGTATGCTGACATTGTCAATTTTATTGTCACTAACAAGCTGCCTGATCACTTGACAAGAAACGAAGCTGCCAAGATCGTGAGGGAGTCACGATTATACGTATGGGATGATCCATACCTATGGCGCTTTTGCAATGACCAAATAATCAGGAGATGTGTACCCAAGGAAGAACATAATGCAATCATACGCTTCTGCCATGATGAAGCATGTGGGGGGCATTTCGGACCCCGGAGAACCGCTAGGAAGATTCTGGAAAGCGGGTTCTTTTGGCCCACCTTGTTCAATGATTCTTACAGGTTTTGCAAGGCTTGTCCTAGATGCCAACGAGAGGGTACTTTGAGTCATCGAGATGCAGCCCCCCTACAGCCCATCCTTGTGTGTGAAGTTTTTGATGTATGGGGAATCGACTTTATGGGTCCTTTTCCAACCTCATCTGGCTTCCAATACATCATCCTTGCTGTGGACTATGTTTCAAAATGGGCAGAGGCAAAAGCCACAAGAGACAATAGTGCCAAGACCACGGTAGAATTTATCCGAAAGAACATCCTCTGTCGATATGGAGTGCCAAGGGCCATCATTAGTGATCGTGGCACACACTTTTGTAATCAGCTTTTCCGGAATCTATTGAAGAAATATGGCGTGGTGCACAAAACTTCCACAGCCTATCATCCACAAACCAATGGACAAGCTGAGGTCACCAACAGGGAGGTCAAGTCTATACTCCAGAAGACAGTCAATCCTAACCGGAAAGACTGGAGCCTCAGGCTTGATGATGCACTATGGGCATACCGGACCGCATACAAAACTCCAATTGGCACTACCCCCTTTCGCCTCATTTTTGGGAAAGCCTGTCACCTTCCAGTAGAGATTGAACATCGAGCTTACTGGGCTATCCGACAGTGCAATCAGGAGCTTTCACACGCTGGGGAGGAGAGGCTGCTGCAGTTAGGAGAACTTGAGGAGCTGAGACTTAATGCTTACGACAGTTCAAAAATATACAAGGAAAAGGTCAAGCACTACCATGACAAGAGCATTCGGCGCAAGCATTTCATTGAAAGGCAACAGGTATTGCTATACCATTCCAAATTTAAAATCTTTGCAGGAAAATTACGCTCAAAATGGATAGGACCCTTCACCGTGACCACGGTCTATCCCCACGGTGCTGTTGAAATTAAGAGCCAGGACACTGGAAAGGTTTTTAAAGTCAATGCTAACAGACTTAAACCTTTCTATGAATTACCTGCAGAGGTTCTTCCAGGGTACCAGTAATGCGAAAGTATCATCAATAAGTCGAGCCAAACGACATTAACCAAAGGCGCTCCTGGGAGGCAACCCAGCAGTTTTAATTTTGTTTGTTGTTTATGTTTTATTTCAGGAATTTGGGAGCCAGTCACACACTTAGACACACGGGGGGGGTATAACCGAGCACTACTTAATGCCCCAGACGGAAATAAAGACGAACACACCTACACTCCTACCAAAACCCCCAAAACCTCAGCGACTAGCCCTAACGCCCGTCTTCTCTGCACTGACGCCATGGCACCTCCACGCAAAGGTCCGCTACCAGACACCACACCAACCGGACGGCGCACCTACACCCGGCGATCCTCTCGGCCCGCACCCAGGGTTCCGACATTCGGCTCTGTGCAAACAGCGATGGACGAATTACAACAGCGCCACGCCCTAACCCGTGCCATTGTGATTCAAAGGACGGTGATCGACCGTATTGCGCAAGGCCTCGTCCCTGATGCAATGGTTCTAGATATCCCTCCGTTAGACACATTGTCAATGGAGACAACAGAAGAGGCATCCGCCCCCATTGCAGCAGCTTCTACAGTCTTGCCCAACTCACCCATGAAGGACGAACCCACGGCGAACCCACGGTCGATTCTAACAGATCAGCCGACGCCATGTGGTCGTGGAGATCCCTCTCCTGTCGAGGGTAGCACCACCACAAACCCGATACTCATTACCCCGCCACTGAGCCCAGCAGGGAGCCAGCCGAGCACTCCTGTGCTTTCCACTCCAGACGGTTCGGCCCAGGACGCGGCTGATATGGCGGCCCTAGAGGAGATGTACCCTGATTTCCTGGAGGATCGTGGGGAACTTCGACCCATGCCAGAGACTATGGAGCCAGAACCCCCGTCAACCTCCCAGGATGTCGCTCCTCCAGCACAGACAAATGCGGAGGACATACCATGTCCAATGCCCGAGGTAACAGAGCTGGACACTCGTCCTTCAATTCAAATTTCTGATAATGATGTTGATTGGTCCTCCGAGACCACGGGCGGGGCTGCGCCTCAAGTTCCCGTACATGATGACGAGGACGTTACTTGGTCATCCGAGTCGTCCGCGCCCACAGGAGACGGTGCGTCCCGAGTTCCAGCTGCTGCTCCTACAAACCCTGTTCCTGCCCAATCACTATCAGGAAGTGATTATGAGCTCGAGGACTCTGATGTTCCTCTGGCTGACTTAGCAGGACCATCGTCCAGAACTAGCCGTCGATTTCGAAAACGAAAGGCTGCTGCACCTACCCCACGGCTCAGCAAAAAGGCAAAAGGGAAAGCCGTGGCCACAAGTAGTTCAATACCAATCTCCGCCCGTGGTTTGCAGGGCAAGTATGAGGAGCTCCGACAACGTTCGGTATACCAATGCAAATGTCTATGTCCTGACACGATGGCAGAACTGGACCTATCCGCGGAGATTGAAGAACTAATTGATAACATAGGCTGGAGAACCTATTTCTATATCAATGAACCTGCCTATATGGAGCTGATGCTGGAATTCTATGCCACCTTCCAGTGCTGCCGACCAGCTGAATTCACTATGAGGACACCTGATCTCATCCAGTTTCAGCTGCTCGGGCAGACCTTCAGCTTGTCATATGCCCGATTCAACTCTCTATTGGGCTTTGCTCATTCCCGCACTGCGAGGGCACAAGAACCACAGGACTTCAACCCTGCCGCATTATACAAGAAGTGGTCCAATTGCCCCACGGCATATGATCCAGGGAGGTCTAAGGATTACTATCTGCTCCGACCTGCCTACCTATACCTCCATCGATTCCTATCCTATAGTTTCTCAGGTAGACCAAACGCGGCTACCACGTTGAATCGAATGGAGCTCCTGATTTTATGGTGCATGCAGACCTCGACCAAGCTCAACTTGGCTGTATTCCTGACCAGACAATTTGAGAAACATCAAAAGAAGGGTCAGCCATTAATCCTCGGGAGCATCATTACGCATCTGGCCAAAGCACTCAAGGTTACACTCCCGAGTACCCTAAGGCGGCTGCATGAGATGGCTCCCCTGAATACAGCCAGTCTTCTCAATATGGGACTGCTTATGCAGACGGAACAGGGGCGATACCAATTCCGTGCCCCCGGTAAGCCCACGGTGGGTGGAGGTGCACGAAAACAACAGCCATCGGCCCCATCAACCTCCGATCTACCACCATCATCATCCACTCCTGCCATGATCCACCCGGACATTCTTGCGTGGATGCAATCCGTGGACAAAAGAATCAAGACGCTGACAACGCAGATGCTGCGAATCCGTACCAGTATCAATCATGCCCTCGGGCTACCCACGGATGACTCTGCTGACGCCTTGGCAGCCAGCGAGGATGATGGGAGTGACTAAGGGGTCTAACCACCCAGACCAGGTTCCACTTTCGCAGTATTTCAATTCCTTGTGCTTATCTTATGCATGCTTAGGGGCAAGCATGACTTAAGTATGAGGATATTGGGTACCATTGCTTATTTCATTCTTATTTCATTTTTATTTCATTTTTATTTATTTCATTTTTATTGCTTTTATTGCTTTTATTGCTTGTTTTCATGTTTATTTTTTCTGATTTTCGCTGGTTTTCGCATCATGTTCCTCTGCATTTGTTATACTTGATAATTCCCCTCTAACTCTTTCATGCCTTGTACTTATTTATGTGTTCAACGCCATAGGAACTAGACCTGCCACCACTTGGAACCTACAGAGTGTAGGCTCAGATATTGAATTCCCTCACCAGGGTCACGGCTTGACTTAGGCACACTCACTATGCTAACTTGAAATAAAACCACACAGCACACGTGGGAGACTTTGGGAACGACTTGTTTTTGAGTGGTTCATACTTTGGGAACAAATCTAGAACTTGCCAAGTTTTGCCTCACAAACCTACACAGTAAGTATGTCTAGAGACGTGATTTGGGCACTTAGAATAACATCCTTGCATACATAGACCTTTGTTTGTTGAAGCTACCCTTGCACACTATCATTAGGAGCCATGCTTGAGCCTAAGCCTATTCTTGTTGTTAACCAAGAAACAGCTCTCTTCCCTGCTCCTACAGAACCTGGGGCCAGCCACTACCAACCAGCAAAGAAAGGAATCCTGACCTGTGCCAGTAAAACACACCATGACCACCTCGTGACCACGGTTGATATGCATGTCCTCCCTCCACCATGTGTAAAGAAAGCCAAAGCAAATGGGGATGACATTACCCTTGATATATGACAAATCACAACACAAAGAGGAGGAGACGAAGGAAACAATCAGAAACAATGATCAACCCAAAAAGAAAACAAGAACAAACAGAAGAATGCAGATTTATCTTCTGCAAACAGCTCACGGGAAGTGCTTGAGAAACGGGTCAGGAAAGGTAACAAATCGGTTCGTGGTAGGTTGGCATCCTCCCAGCCAAATAACCTTCTTCATCATACCCCTGTCCAAGGCCACTATTCAGTCCCCGAACAAAGCCCCATTGATCTCGAGACTTACTTAGGATAGTAGGGGAGTTTGGAAAGCTTGGCAAGCTTATGGTATTTAACACCTGGTGTGAATGATGAGAGGTCCTCTGTAGTGTAGTTCTGAAATTTCTGTGTGGTTTGATCAAACGTATGGTTGTGTGTGTTTCAATTCTCGCATACACCCGTCTTGAGAAATTCTCTACCTGATTACTATGTCTCTGATAAGTTACTTGAGGTGAATGATCAAGATTCTCTGGATTAGAATGCATGCTTAGGGACAAGCATGACTTAAGTATGAGGATATTTGATAGTGTGATTAAATGCGGTTTTACATAATGTAATAACCGGCTTGTTAGCACTTTCTGTTTCCTAATATATGCGTTAATAGAGTTATTATTGGTATCTTACAAGATTTCTCTGAAAGCAGGCATTCACAGGATATTCGGCAGATTTAAAGGCAGAAAATCAGGAGTTGCGATTTGACAGCTGATGGCCATTAAGATCGGAGATCTTACCGTGATCACGGACCAAGAATCTGCCTACTATCTCGGACGATCCTCACTGATACGGCAGTAATTTGTTTTTGATCCTGCGAGATCTTGATAGATAGTACATATAGACCCTGGCCGCCTGTGGTCAAGGGAGAGGCAATTTTCAGAGATTCTCTTTGTTTTAGACATTATTCTAGTTTTCATTCCATTATTGAATGGAGGGCTAGAACTTATCTTTCCTTGATTTAGTTCATTTACCGGGCCAACCTTTGTGAGGTCCCGCTCAATATATTCCTCAGTTTCTTTTGTTATCTCTTGTCATTCTTGAGTATACTGATGTTATGGTGGGTGATCAACTCCATAATAAAATAGAAGCCAATCACTGTAATCGTGGGTGGTGAGTGAAACACGAGTGACGGAGGGCATACTCAGATTAACTGCGTTGTTAATCCGGAGGTGAGGTTTTCTGGAAAATAGGACACGAAAGGGCGAGGGACGTTCCTTCCCCCTGGAGTGCTCAGTCGTACTGAGCAACCCATTAACTGGAATCCAACAGAAAAGACGCGAGTACATCCCTAGAAGACCCGTGATCACGGGAAGGTCTCGGTGTGAACCGAATCAAGGATCATCACGAACATACGGAATACACCTTTATTTCTCACTTTCGGAACATTACATTTGTTACACGACCTCTATTCATCACTAAGAGTTTATAACCCTTCATCCTCACCGACCGTGGGCACACCGTGACCACGGACAATTCAAAGACTTCCAACTCTTAAAACCATCTCCCTGAGGATTCGACCTTCCTTACCACTAGCTACCTATTCAGAAGAGGAAGATTATTTTGGTGAGCTTGCGACACTCTATCACTTCTCCATAATTTATTAGTTCTTTTTAGCCATGTAAGTTTATTATGTGCATTACTAGATGTGACAGTCATGTATATAGTAGGCCTACGACAACTGTCACACAAAAATTTCTAGATCCGATGGCATGACAGAGTAAAAAGTAATATTAAATAAATCTATTTTTTTATTTCTTTGGAAAAAATATTACAATAAAAAATAACATGATAACTGAAAATCAATGAACTAATATGTATTAAACATGGTAATAAGTTACCACCGATTATCTTCTGAAGCTACCCAACCTTTTTCTAACTAGTTATGAATACTAAGACTTGTTCAATTATGGGCCTGCAGAAGAGCCATAATGGATCTTGTTAGTACCCATCATTGGTTTGGATTAATTATCGATGCCATATCTACGTGAAGGCCCTAAAAGAGATATGATATCCTGCACATATAACTTAAGAGGTCATTTGCAGCAAATCTAAAGAACAAAGATGAAGTGACTCGATAGCTTCTCCTCTTGAATATTAAAAAAATTTAAATTCCAGATTTCAGTGCTATCAACATTTATTGTAATATTTTGTAATTATTTATAAAAAATAAAAATATGAAAAACAAAAGAAACTGGGAGACTTTCCATTCTAACCATTAAGCTACCTTTCTTCAAGCCTAGCAACTACATAGAGGCATGCAGTCGAATTAAATTCATCAATTTGAAGACTCATATATTCTTAGTCAAAATTAAATTCAATCTTATGCAGCTTTTCTTGGTTTGCTGTTCTATGTACAGGATATTCACGATGAGCAGGATGTGGGTCTCTCTGTGTTCATTCACTCGATGACGGGTTGGCATTTCCGAGTTTTGTGCATCCCCACCAAAAGTATTTCCAGTGTCACTGTTCCAAAAAGACCGGATGCAGTCTGTGATGGAAAATTAATGTTGTGTTTCAAAGAAGTTAATGATGTGTTTGGTTTGCAAAAAATTAATTTTTATTGATTTAATAGATTTTTTTTGTTTAGTTTATAGATACTATTTGTGAGACCCTGAATTTTGAGTTCCAGAAGTCCAGAAACCAGTGCAGGTGAAAAAGACCATTTTTGTCTGGAAGGAAAGGATGTGCGATAGCCGAAATTGATAAAGGATATCTAGTAATTATTTCTAGTATTAATTTCCTTTAAATTGATTCTTTATTGATTGATAATCACCTTAGGAAATAAAAATCCTAAGTTTAAGGAGAATAATTTTAGTATTTAATTTTGATAATTATCTTACTTTAATTAAGCCTTGAAGATAGGGATTATAATCTCATAACCATCTTATATAAATAGGAAGTCAGTCACACAAAAATTTTATACAAAAAACACACAAAATTTATATGACCTAAAAACCCTACATCTCCTAATTTCTGTCAAAATCTTCTTGAACTTCAAACAAGCGTAACTCTCTCATCGTTTGTCGGATTCCTTTTGGAAAGTTCTTTTCATCCTCTTTCCAACCATTTTTAGTTTTTCGTCTGAAAGTTAGTATTTCTTTCTCTAAAGTTAAATCAAAATTCGGCGGAACTGTCAAAATTTTCTTGAACTTCAAACAAGCATAACTCTCTCATCGTTTGTCGGATTTCTGAAAATAATAGCTTGTTAGAAAGATATTTTTATCCTCTTTACAATCATCTATGTTTTTTTGTCTGAAGGTTAGTATTTCGTTCTCTAAAGTTAAATTGAAATTCGACGGAATTGCTAAATTCTTCTT
This sequence comes from Passiflora organensis, assembly GCA_019739055.1. Lineage (NCBI taxonomy): Eukaryota > Viridiplantae > Streptophyta > Magnoliopsida > Malpighiales > Passifloraceae > Passiflora > Passiflora organensis. The sequence continues at coordinate 2,499 of JAEPBF010000075.1, read as the reverse complement.
GAACTTCAAACAAGCTTAACTCTCTCATCATTTGTCGGATTCCTGTAAATTATAGCTTGTTGGAAAGATCTTTTTATCTTATTTCCAACCATTTTTTTTTGTCAAAAGGTTAATATTTTTTTCTCTAACGGTAAATCAAAATTCGGAGGAATTAGGTTTTTAGATTTTTATAATTCTGTCTTTGATTGATCTCTGATGTTGTTATCTTTATTCGTATGATTGTTTAATATCCATTCATAGTGAATAATTATGAATTCATCCTTTGAATCTTTTCTATACATAAAATTAGTATGCCCTACCTTTGCCCTACTGCCCTATTGTGCCTATCTTGATCAATTGATTAACCTATTGGATTCTGATCTTGTTTCTCTTGAATATACATGTTATAAACCCTTAATCCTTCCTTGTTAACATAAGATCGCAACTCCTACAACTTGTTAACATAAAATCGCAACTTGCCTTATTGTCCTATTCTTAGTGCCAAAAATTATATGATAATTAGGGATGGTAATTCAGGTTGATTCTTGTTAAATTCTTGGCTATCACATCACACATCCAAGGGGGAGGTACCTGCGGCATTTGATCACTGGTTTCTGATAGGTTTGGTGAGTAGAATTGGTAAGGAAATAGGGTATTTAATTGGATATGCATACTTAGTTTGGTTTTGGCTTTGCCTTGTGATGCTATAGGTAGTACAGAATTATTGAATAAAGACAAGGGAATAACTTCTTGTTCAGAGACAAGAGAGGTAGAATCTAAGCCTTATCAGTTTCTCTAGAGATCCTTGTTGTTTGCTTGCTAATTTCGATACATTTACATGTAATGTTGAATGCGCATATGTTGTAGTAGGAATGCTTGAATTACGGACCAAGATTCGATCCTCTAGGCTATACCAAATCCCTTAAGATAGGATATGAGTGCCTAGTTTGCATGTGTGGTGTGTATTGAACATGTTGATTATGTTGTGACATAATTAAGGATACCCTGTTGTGGTATTGTGTTTTGTACTTGCTTGTGTGTGCTGGTATGTGTTGTGTGTCAGGATCCTTTTCCAGTGGCCATTCGAGGTAAGCGCTGATGCTCCTTGTGAAAGAGGAGGTTCTTACTGGTATGGGAGTTGTATGGGTGGCAATCTTTAGTATGAGCTCGTTGGATGTCTGGTCCTTGTGTGGCCAGAAGCCTTGTCCTTGTGTGGCTTGGGATGACTTGTCCTTGTGTGGCAAAATGAATAGGCTTACTGAATAGCTTGTGTGTTAACCATTTACCTTTTGCATAGTAAACCTTGGACAACACAGGTGGAAGGGGATATCCTTTCTTCTTCATTGCCGAGAGCAATCTGATGAGTTCTACCTGCCTGTGTACTTCTGAGTTTTCGAAAGTATTTGTAGTCCCCCCCCTCAGTCTTAGATTCGGCCCTACCCTTTTTAATTGAATTCTTGAATTGCGTGATCCCCTTTAGTTGCTAGGAATGATCTGATGTTGTTTGAGAGATTTATGTTTATGATTTCTGCAGATCTTATGATGTTGTGACCCTACTGAAATTCTTGTAATCTCATTCTGTTGTTTCCACCATTTTTTTCAAACTTAAGTACATTCACTATTTGTGGTACCAGTGTGTGAGATCAAGGCTGCACGGCGGGGCGATATTACATCACCTTTGCATTCCTATTTCCTTGGTTGCTTGCGCATACAATATGATCATAGATTGGACCACTTTTCTGGTTTTTCAAGATCCCTCTTTTGCTTGTTATGTTTTGGAATATGTTGGAGGATTTCTTGCTGGTTATTTGGATCCCTATGGGACTTGTGTGTGTTGATTCCAATAATTAAATTTGAAGACTTCCGCTGATGTTTTATCCGCTGATGTTTTATTCACTTCATATGATACCAGAATGACTGTCCAATATCATGCTCCATTTGTTATTAAAAATTTAATGGGTAAGCCTGGTGGGAGTCAGATAGATTCTAGGTGTCTTTGGGCTTGTTTGGATTTCACGACAATAATGACGTTAATCAGAACAAATTTCAATAAATAAGAATTGGGGTTATTACACTATTGGCTTCTGATTATTTTTTTGTATGCTTATTCCGGAATAATGTATTTCCTAAATATCAAGGAAACAATATCTAATCCATTCTTTATTCTTTACTTTATTAATATTAATTTTAATTCCAATTATATCCTTATCTCAAATCTCTCCTATTTTTCTTTATTGTTTCTTTATTTAGGTTATTTTGATAATTTATAAATCATTCTTACTCTCAACCATTAATTAATCAAATTATGAAATTAAATTAAATATTTTAATTTTCTAATAAACACCCAAAATTAGAATTAGATTCAAAATATTATCCAATCAATTAACTTATATTTCTAATCTCATTCATAAACTTATATTATTTTACAAACCAAACAATAAGGATATCATTTTCAATACATATTCAGAACTGGAGTCCGGTGCTGTTAATATCCTCGCCCGTGGAAAGATACCTCCGATA